>OY294045.1:38227204-38262283 GCA_958510825.1 Brachypterus glaber
TATCTATATATCTATATATCTATATATCTATATATCTATATATCTATATATCTATATATCTATATATCTATATATCTATATATCTATATATCTATATATCTATATATCTATATATCTATATATCTATATATCTATATATCTATATCAAAAGATTTTTTGTATGCCCTTAGGCTATCTTATAGGTCGAGGTCTAAAGGTAAATTGAAATTTTTACTTAGAAGATGAATTATTAATTATTGGGTAATTCAAATTTTATTATTAAGAAAATGTATTTAGAAGGTAAATAATAGAATATTGTTTTATTAATGTAAAAGTAAAGCGTTGTGCAGAGTCAAAGTCAAATGAGCTTGCTTGTAAGAAAAATATAATAAATACATTTTTCGTATCAAAATTATTTAACACGTTGCGGTTAAAGTGTTCCAGCAGTGGTACACTAAGGTCGGCCCTTAAAAGTTGAAGTGCCCCACCGGTGGTACACTGTTTTTTCTCAGTTGTTATGGTATTAAAGGGCCACAAAATTGGGTATGCATGTTTGGAAAAAAAATCATCCCAAAAAAAATAGTTAAAGCAGAAACAAGAATTTTTATAAACTTTTAAAATGAAGAATAAAAATATTTGACAAACCAAACTATGGTCCAAAAAAAAATTAACTACTTATCATTTCTCTTTGTCGTAGATAGAACGCCCTTAGAGTAAACATTTATACAGGGTTATTCAGAAATAAGTTCGAGAAATTTAAGAGATGATTCTACGTTAAAAAATATGAAAAAAAGTTCCTATAAAGGTTAGTTTGGAAATAAGCCCTAAGAAGCTGCGGCCCTTCGAAGATGGACATATTGAATCGGGAACAAAAAAAGCACCAATAAAATTTGAATGCTGAAGGACGATTTTTCATTTAAAACTGGTCGGTCTAAAGCCAAATGAACTAAGCGCCACTTTTTTAAAATTATTGGTTTTTATTGCAGACCGTAGGATATCAAATTCTGCACCATGGACTACCAATAGCAAAAAAAAAATTGGCGCTTAGTTCACTATGGCTTTAGACCGACCAACTAAGCAAAAAAGTATTCTTCACCAAAACACCTAAATTTAATATTAAAGGTGCTATAGCCTTTCAAAAAGTAAGATTTTTAGTGGCACAAAATGTTACTTCCTCTTAATTGCATTCTTTTAAACGGTTTTCCCGGTGTTATACTATATGACATTTTTTTTTTGGGGTCGAGGTAAGCAGGCGTGATTGCACTCTTGTCTTTGACAAGTCATGTCTGCACCAGGGGCTGTATGCCCAAGATCGACGTGCGTGGTGACGAGCCACAACCTTCACGAGGTGACCCTGTTTTAAACTAAACACTTTGGATCTATAGGAGTTAACCTAGAAAAAACAATCCGCTTGAGGAAGTGGAAAACCATCGTGCTTTCCTCTATGCCAGCAGGCATTGCGAATGCGTAAACTTCGCGTAACGATGTCCTGGGTTATCAAGGCGGTAGAGGCCCTTGTATTTATCCGCTACTTGCTGGTACATCCGCGGCTCTGCCGGCATTTTATCTTTTGTTTCCGCTGGGTACTCGTGGGATCAATATGGACCAAGAAAACAAAAAAAAAACAGTCGTTGGTGAACCGGAACAATCACCAAAAACCGCAGAGGGAACCCATTCCTACGGTTTAACCAGTTTCTGCGAAAGCATGGAACTGGACCTAACGGTCGTAGTGCCAGAACAGGGAAACTCAAGTCCTACAAGTTCTCCAGACGACCTAAACCTAAAAACTCTCCTTTTCTCCTCAGGAGAAGAGGAACCTATACACCCACCGGTAGAGCCGACAGAGGAACCACAGAAGCCTTAAAGCTCTGCGGAAGTGGCTAATAAACAAACAATCAGGCTCAGTGGTGCAGGAAGAAGACGCTATAAGCACTTTATAGCAAAAGGACACTCCAGAGAGGCCCAAATACTTGCCCAAAAAAACATGGGTAGAACTCAGGAGAACAGGCGAAAAAGGCCTCGATCCGAGGAAGGGACTCCAAAAGGAGATAACAAAAACGCCAGGAAAGCAGAAGCTACCCCTGTCAAGGCCCGAGCAGCCCACAGTGCGCAAGCTTCCTCTTCTAGGTCCTTTGCACAGGCTGCCGCCTGTATTAGGACTGGGATTCTGGCCTCAAACTATCCAGTAACGCTTCTGACTACGGACCAACTAAAGTTTTTTAACATATCAATAGGTTATAATGTCAGGCTTGGGTAAAAGAAGACGGGTTGCCTACTTTGGTTTAAAATATCTTGAAAACTAATGAAAATTAAAAAAATATATATTTAGTAAATTTTCTAGGAAAAATTAATTCTTTGGATTTCCTTAATAAAACTTAAACATACACTGAAACAAATATAAAACAATTGAAAATCGTTTCAAAATCAATTTTCTCGAAAACTGCTCTGAGGATTATTTTAATTTTGACCTTGTTTTACTTAGTAGGCTCTGTACTACAAAATCCATCAACAAAAAAATGGGGTGCTTGATTTTTGATTAAAATTTTTTAAAGCCTACCGTGAGTATGATAATATTCACGAAAAAAAAAGTTGGCCGAGGCCGAGCTACCCCACATGTTAAGACTGTCATTTCCGGAAAGTTTAATACCCAGGCAAGAATGTCATTCTTACGTACGTACGTGTGCTGTACAACATTTTATCCAATACCTCTTAAAAACACTTCCTAATCGAATTTACAAATAACATTTGCACAAAATTTACTTGACATTTCAATAAATTTTCACGTTTTGGTAATTAGAAATTCTGTAACACAACTTGTGAGTTGTTTTTTACAGGATGAAACGTCAGTTTCATATTCGATTCTTATAGCTCGTTTATGATGTTAAAAAAGACTGAATATTCGGGACACACTGTTTTAATTCTAACCCACTTGTTAACTGTTAACAGTTTTATTGTGTAAAATTAAACATTTTATATTTTTATAGCTTGTTTACGATGTTAAAAAAACTTGTAACATTTAGGACGCACTGATTTATTTCTTACCCACTTGTTAAATGTTAACAGTGTTATTGTGTGAAATTAAATATTTTTATTTTTTATAGATTGTTTATGATATTAAAACGATGCACTGTTTTCTTACTTAACCATTTGTTAACTTTTAACAGTGTTATTGTATAAAATTAATATTTTTTAATTTTTATAGCTTGTTTAAGATATAAAAAACCTAAATATTCAGGAGGCACCGTTTAATTTCTTACCAACTTATGAACTATTAGCAGAGTTATTGTGTAAAATTAAATATTTTCGATTACACAGGAACAAAAAATAAAATAAAGTTAGTCTTTTATAAACCATACTTCCCTGAAAATCTTAAAATATGTATGTTTTGGTATGCATTCAAGGCCAAAAAAAAATCCTCAGGATTAAAAAAAAGTTTTTATGGAAATATTGGTAAATAAAAATGATCATGCCATAACTTGTAGATTTTAAATATCTACCCTAGTTAATGTTTTACAGGGCCACAAAGTCCAAATATGGCACCTTTTTTCTGTTTTTCCGATTTGTTTCATTAAAAATTTTACATAAATAATACAGATATAGAAAAAAATTTATATATTTAATACTACTATATACATATGCTTTATAAAAAAATTAAATTTTTTTTATCTCCAATGGCGGGGAGTCTGGGGGTTTAACGTTGCACAATGTGCAATGCACATGTCAAAAGAAATATATCATAAAATTGTCTGATAACCCTAACTAGACTGCTTTTCTCAAGGTTTTTTTAGCGATTTAAGCAAATTTGACAATAAAAGCTTCCCTGATCCCTAATTTGTTGGAAAAACCACACGCACAGTGGTAAAATTTTATCATAAACTGGTAAAAACCAAAAATAAACTTTTTTTTAAAAATTGGTAAATAAGCGTTTAAAAGGTAGTCCATTTTAAAAATAGTAACTAAATTTCAATAAGTAAAATGGTGGATTCGATATGGTGGACAAAAAATAATTAGTTATAATTAGTGTTTTTTTTTTCATAAATAATAATGCAGACTCATTATTTTTTTGTACTTTTTGTTTCTTGATTAATGAAAAATAAAAATAGAACCTTTTAATTATTACATAAGTTACGCAACGTACCTACTTTGTGGTCAAATTTTGCCAGTGTGCATATGGTATTGACACAAATTGATCAGAAAGGTATTTTATAGTCAAATTTGTTTAAATTGCAAAAAAAAACTTGAGAAAAACAGTCTGGTATCAGATAATTTTATAACATTTCTTTTGACATGTGCGACGTTTAATACTCCAAACTCTCCACCACTGTAGACAAAAAATATGTAAATTATTCACAAAGCATATATATGTAGTAGTATTAAATAATTATATAAATTTTTAGGGTGTATCTGTATTATTTATATAAAATTTTTAATAAAACGTATCGGAAAAACATGAAAAAAGTGCCATATTTGGAATTTGAGCTCTGTAAAAAATTAACTATAGGGTAGATATTTAAAATCTACCAGTTATGGCATATATTATTTTTATTTCCATATATACTTATATAGTAGTAGTATATATAGTATACTTATATTTTTTTAAATCTTGCGGATTTTTTTCGGCCTTGATTTCATACAAAAAAAAACGATTGTGGGCTATATATTAAGGTTTTGAGGGTCAAGAATTTTTTTCATTGCCATATTCGTTTTCGGCGCTCAAAAATACGTTCAAAAAAATATAGCTTGGTTTGTAAAAAACTAACTTTATTTTTTTTTTGTGGTCCTGTGTAATTATAGCTTATTTACAAAAACACTCAGGACTCTTATCCCAACCCCTTGCATGTATTTTCCATTAGATATACAAATTATAAAAAATTATTTCATTGTTTATTATTACATGTTGATGTATCCTACAATAAAAACAAGCTGAAAAAATGCAGTCTATTTCTCAACTGGGATTAATTTAAATAAAAAAATGGATCGGGGGTGTAGTTGGGCTGTTGTGCCCTACCTTGTAATATATAATACATGCAAGAGAGTGGGTGTGACCGCCTGATACATACGATGCACATAGGTCAACTTAATGTATATCGATGTTATTAATAACATTATAGTAGGTACTGGTTAAGTTTTTTTTTAGATAGATAGATTTTTATACCATATAATCTTAATTTCAAGGGCTAAAAATAAAAAAGTCCCAACTCTGTTTACGCAGCGATTTTCGCTGCAAAAACCATATTGAGTGGGACAACAACATCTATAAAAAGTAGCTAAAAATAAAATCCACTTCTCAAACCTCTTCCCCAACTTACCCTTAACTTTATTTTTTTTAACTGTACCCCTATAATTTTTAGGTTGTTTTAGATACACCTTGAGTTTTTAAATACAATGATATAATAGACTTGCTATTTTAAGTTGAGAAGTGGTAAAAAACATTTAAAAACCATCCCCTGATTTCAACTATATTTGTCAGCGATTTTCCCGAAAACTAAAAACAATAATCAATTTCTGCAAAAGCCACTTTAAATAAGACAACAATATCTATTAAATTAGCTAAAAATAAAATCTACCCTAAACCATTTTATTTTGAGCCAATTTTTCTAGATATTTTTATATTATTTAAACTGGTTTTAGTATAAATTGATTACCTCTTTTAGTTTTCGCGACAATCGTTGCCAAATATAGTTGAAAACATGGGGTTGTTTTTAAACGTTTTTTACCACGTCTTAAACTCAGAAGTAGCAAGTACTGTATTTGCAAGCTCAAGTTCTATGCAAAACAACCAAAAAAAACATATAGGGGTGCTATTAAAAAAAATGTTAGGGGTAAGTTAGGGGGAGGTTTAAGGGGTGGATTTAATTTTAGGCAACTTTTTGATAGACATTATTGTCCAATTTAAGGTGGTTTTTGCAGAACTTGATTATCTCTTTTAGTTTTTGAGAAAATCGCTGAGTAGTTAGAGTTGGGCCACCCTGTATATGTGTAAATGTTTTTTATATAATATTGTTTTTAAAATACAATCCTTGTTTCGATCAAAACAAGTCTATCTTTTGGGATGAGGGGGTAAAAAGTTTGTTTTGGCTCTAACTTTTTTTGATATTTTCGTAGGAAGAAAATCCTAAAACCAGTGAGAAAATGTAAATAAATAAAAAAAAAAATATTATGAACACATTTTTGCTACAACTGTGGGATGTGGGAGATCCCCAAATGAAAATATTTAAAATTTGACTATATTCAAACGCTTTGGCTTTTCCACTAGTCAAAATCCGATGAGATACAGTGTATCATAAACCATAATAACGTAAAACTTTCCTACACAGTTATTTATTTGGAATCAACAGAAAATCAAGCCGACATTTAAATTAAATCACGCAAAATAGGACAAATTACGTAAAGCATGGGCACTTGTAAAAATTAAATTGCCGCTTGGAGGCATCGTTTTGAAAAACAGCCTTTTTGAAAAAGTTTGAACCCATAGGGAATAAGTCCAAGGGTTTGGATCAAAACGTGAAACCAAACAATTTTTTTAAACATTTCTGAAAATATTTAACATTTTCTGGCAGTTTTAGTATCAATGATAACTTCCATTAAGCTAAATGAAATGCCACAGGTATCAAATTTATAAGTGTCGTACAAAGAGAATGAAAGCTTTTGCAGTTTTCCAAATGTGAGCTAAGTTGGATTTACCACACTGTTTAGAAAATGTGTATCCTATATCCACTATATATGTTGCAAACGTTTTGCATATTTTAGTAGGTATTACTTTTTCCAAAGTCTTGGTTTAGCAACAAAAAAATTAAATTATTTTATTGTTTTTTTATGTTTCTTGAAGTTTTAAAAGATTATTTTCGTATTTTCGCGAAAAAAATTTTGTCTGTCGGTCTGCTGGTCTGTCGATCATCGGTCTATCGGGAAAAATTTGTGCTCATGATAAGTCTACAATGCTTTGGGCCAAAGATTTCAAATTTGGATATAAGTTCCTTATCTAAAGTTCTCGGCTTGGATTATTTTTCGTTTTTTTTTCCAAAAAGAAACATTTTTGAATTATTTTTTTTTACTATTTTTGTATTTTTTTTTTATTTTTCTTTTTTCGATTTTTTTTTAACAATAGGAAAAAGTATCATTTTATTAATAACAGACAGCCCTATAAATCACGTGATGCTATTTTGACAATCTTAGAGCACCTTCCCCATTAAGGTGTGTCAAAAAATGCCGAATTTCGAAATCGAATACTCTCTCGCTCAGAAGTTGCTCCTTGGTAAAAAACGTTGGCCACTCAAAAATAAGCCAAATCGATTAATGTTTAGAGGTACCTGTTTTTCGGATAAAAACTGATTTTTTATAAAATTGAGGAAATTTTGGAGGGTTTCTTTGGTAATATTTAGAAACAATACTAGTTGGGAGAAAGTAAAAAATATATATCCCCCCTCCCCTTAAGTTAGAACATAAAAAAAATCGCCCATTATTTAAAGATTTCGCGAAATTTTCATTTTTGTAAGTTTTAAAAAGTGCTTAAAAAATTGTTTTAAACAAAAAAAACCCAAACTAATATATTAGTATTAGTATACAAGTATATATACATGTTAAACTACCTGCGTATACAGAATACATTGTTTTCGCAACTAGGGTAATAAAAAGGTCAATTCAAAACCGGGTGGATTTTCTGTTTTTTCTGTTTCCGGTGTACTTTTTTTGAATTTTTCTTATTCGAATTTACTTTTTTATGTAAAAAAGTTTAGACGGTGTAACATAGCAGGATTAACCGTTTTGAAGATAAATGCATTTAAAAATAAATTTTTACGCATCAAGAACCAAAAAAAAAAAAAAAAAATTAAAAAATTATAAAGCCAAAACCAAGCCAACTTTTTTGTGTATTTTTACATAAAGTATATTCCAATAAGAAAAATTCAAAAAAGTACACCGGAAAAAGTTTGTATCCCAAAAACAGGTACCGATTTTTTTTCAAAGTTTGAGCGCTTTGGGCTACCTTTAAACTAATCGATTTGGCTCATTTTTGAGTGGACACCGCTTTTTGCCAAGGAGCAACTTTTGAGCCAGAAAGTCTTTTCGATTTCGAAATTCGGGATTTTCCCCGTGCCGATGCTGCGCTGCGTTATTTGAAATTAAAAAGCAATAAGGTGAAGTAAAACTTGTTTAACTCAAGTTTATAAAATATTTGGATCAAAAGATTTTTTCTGCCTATAACGAAATAGTTATTTGGGTGCAGAAGCCAGAATTCTAGAACGAACTTCTTTGCTGAATGAGTCTGGCTTGCAAGAAGAGGAACGAGGCACGCAAAAAGCAAAAAATTACATTCGAGAATCAGGTCGTTAAAAGTCGAGACTCTTGATCAATACTCCAGAATTCTCTACTCTTGATTAAATCTTTGTTTTTAGAGTTTTTAAACACTTAATAGTTCTCTACACAAATCTTATTAAAATAATCTTTCAATAAAAACTAAGGTTTATAAATACTGAAGAATTTTGAGAGTCTTAAAAATCAAGACTTCCGCGAAACGAGACAAGAAGTTAACCATCGAGAAATGGTCAAAACAAGATTAACCCATTTCTTTTCTCAAAAATCAAGACTCTGGACAATCGGGAAGAAAAGTTTTGTTTCTCTTGTGAAACCCTTGTCTTGTAATATAATGTATTCTTTTTTCTCGCTAGGTTTGGAAAATAATAAAATAATAATAAAAAATAATATTGTCACCACAATTATGAAACTTGATATAAATCTAGAATATAGACCTCTGTGCGAAATACCAAACACACATGTTTGTGGTGTGAACAATATTATAACATGTGAAATATTGTCTCGAGATCCGTTTTATCGTACTTGCAAAATGGTTTAATTGTAAGACGCCGGATCGCGGTAATACGGTCACGTTTAGATTCTTATCAACCTGTAATTTAATGCCGTACATCTGCTATCTGCTCGACAAAACAATGTCTTCTATATTACATAAAGGGCGATCGGTTTCAACCCTTAGTTATGCGCGTCAATACTATATGAAGAATCAAAATAAAAGTAAGGCACCGCCGCACCGGGGTAAGCTGACAAATGCCATGTAGACCACCATAAAAGTCAAAAGTTGGCCGCCCAAAGTAAAAACTTGGTTGAGTTTTCGGTCACCAAAAATAAGGAAGAAGCGTTTAAATTAACAAAATCTGTTCAACCTATAATAGAAAGATGACGTGATTTTTAAAGATACTAGCCATAATCAGCAGGAAAGGAATTGTCATAAAGCGTAATTTGCACTTCTAAAATAAATTCCTTTTATTGGCCTAAAGTGCGCTTTAGAAAAATTTAGAGGAAATGGAATTTTTAGTTGACGACCTTTTATTGCCATCAATTTTTTTTTTTTTTTTTTTGAGGCATTATGTTACGTATTCTGCCCTACTAAGCTAAAAAACAGTAACTCCATTTGTCAGTAGCAGCGTTTTCAAAATATTACATCTGAGTTGACAGGAAAACGTTGCTATGCGGCAAATGGAGTTAACTGCTTTCTAGCTTAGTAGGGCAGTATTGCCTAGGGCGGAAAATTTAGTAAATCCAGCCCTAAATATAATTAAAACTTGGTAGTAATTTTATTAAGTAATAATGTGAACAAGGGAACTTGCCTATACGTCAACCGAGGTGGGTATTACGGCCGAAGATCATACGGCCGAAAGCGAGGTTTGTAGTAGTGGCAGCACTGATTTCAGTGGCTCTCAAAGCGTAGGCAAGTATTTATACATTGAGATATATAAATGGTTGCTTATTACTATTCTCTGAAAATTAATAAATATAATAAAATAATTGTTGACATTTTTATAACAAAAAATTGTTAAAATACTCACGAATTTCTGGTTAGTGTTTTTTTTAATGGGTGCGTTGGTTTACGTTAACAATGGTTTGGTTTGGTAGTTTGCTGGTTTGGTGTTTGGCGTTGGTTTACGTTAACAATGGTTTGGTTTGGTAGTTTGCTGGTTTGGTGTTTTTTTTTTAATGGGAGGCGTTGGTTTACGTTAACAATGGTTTGGTTTGGTAGTTTTCTGGTTTGGTGTTTTTTTTTTAATGGGAGGCGTTGGTCTACGTTAATAATGGTTTGGTTTGGTAGTTTGCTGGTTAGGTGTTTTTTTTTTAATGGGAGGCGTTGGTTTACGTTAATAATGGTTTCGTTTGGTAGTTTGCTGGTTTGGTGTTTTTTTTTTAATGGGAGGCATTTTTCAGATGTGATATTTCAGAATTTAGAAGGTGATATATTTTAAGAATCAAATTGGATTATATTTAGGCTAAATAATTTAGGTTTAGCTAATTAAATAATAAATGCCTGGTGTAACAATATGCATAAGAAATTCATTGGTTTAATTAAATATTGAGAACCTCTGTAGAATAGAGTAGAGGGGGTAAAAGCATTTCTTCGGCAGTACAACTTTCACAAGCGCCTAAATGCTGCACTCTGTGAAGGATTTTGTTTTGGTTTTTTGTTGTTTGGCCTTTTTTTAATGAGGGGGGCTAGGTTTACGTTAACGTTGGTTTGGCGTCTGTTTGGTGTTTTTTTTTTTTTGATAAAAAAATGTTTTTTAATTAAAATAATATATTGAAAAACGGTCAGAGCGTGCTCATGCGCAGTTTATCAAATCCCGGCATAAAGAGCTGCACATAAGCGCTCCTCAACTTTCGGCCGTTTGATCCAGACTCAACGCCAACAACGCCATGGTTTAAGACGCAACAATTGTAGAACGGGCAAAATTTTTCATGATTGATTTTTTTTTTGGTCCAGCAGTACATATGTTTTTTTACCCTATGTTGCATATAATTTGAATTTAAAAAGTGCGTGACATGATCAGCTGTTTAAAATTTTTGGCAAGATTAGATACTGCCGTCTATCAATAGATACCCCAGCTAGAAGACAAGTGTTCCCGAGTAAAAACTAGGTGCCCGTAAAGTTTATATGTTGATTATTAAAAATTTATGGGTCCAAATGCCCAGTATTCCCAAATGGGAACAAGGTGCTATATAGGGTTAATTAAGTAAATAAATAAATTAGATTTTTTAAATCTAAAAAATCTAAAATTTTAATAAGCTTTTAGTTTTTTTAGGGACCCTAAATCATGACAAGTCACACAAAAGGGCTGGGACAGGAATCCAGTTGTTTTGCAAATTGGTCCCATTAATACATGTCAAAATATTCATAGACGTGTTTATAATTATATATAAAATGTCTTGATAATGTTCTGTTTCAATTAATTTTATTTAAGAATATCATTTCGTCAAAAATTAATACATTATACTAAGAATATACCTATGCGTCAAAATAAAATTTTTACTACTTTCTTGTCTCCAGGCTAATAAAAAGATTTTTTTAAGGATCTTATATATTCAATTATTACTCAAATAGTTTTATTTGAAAACTTGAGATAAAGTGTAATAAATATTTATTACGGATGAACGGAATTTGATGAAACTTTTTGCAGATTAAAGAAGAAGAAAATTCATGAAGTGGTCCAGTTTCAATTTGACGCTGGGATACTGCCGGGTAAGCCGGATAATTAAGATAAATCTAATCATTTTAACGCAATTTTACTTAAAAACGGCTTAATTTGGTTCTAATACCAACCAAATTTTTAGAGACATATCGGATAACTCGGATAAACCGGATAACTTCTAAAAATCTTTTAAATGCCGTAAACTTGATTCTGTGGACCTCTAATATTAAAATACCAATAAAAAATGATAACATTTGTGATCATAGTATAATAATCACTATACCATAAGGCGTTATTTGATTATTACTTAACGCTTTAAGTTTAACAAAGATTTTCTTTAGAATTTCGTTTAAAATAAGGTTGGTTGGACTTTAGGCGCTGAAATAAAAATATTAATAAATTTATTTTTCAGATATTTATCTTTAAGGTGATAATGTCACACTAATGGTGCGTTGTGACGTCGGCTTGCCGAGCTGGAAGGACAACTATAATTTAGCTTAAATGACGTTACAAATCTACAGGTTCTGTCTCTAAAAAGTAAAAAAATAACTTTTCGCAAAAAAAATGAACCGACTTCTATGTTTCTAAAAAGTAAAGAATAAAAAATAAGTAGGTGCAAATTTCACAGTAAACAATTTAACAACAAAAATAATTGTTAGAATGTAATTTAGGGAATGGTGAAATTGGCACCGACTTATTTTTTATGTTTTACTTTTTTGAGACATAGAAGTCGGTTTATTTTTTTTCGAAAAGTTTTTATTTTTTACTTTTTGTTAAAATAAATTGCTAAAAAGGAGTATTAATTTGATATTAACCCTATGTCATATGAGTCCCTAATGACAGAAGCCCCTGATCTGGACATAATATTGATTAAAATAACTTATATAAGATTATCCTCGAGATTATCTTACATTTCTTAATTTTAATTTAATTAAAAAAATGTAAAAGTTACTTTTTACAGTTAACTTAGGCCTAGGCCCTAGAAATAGCGGCCCCTAAACCGGACCTGATAATTATAATCACTAAAAAAGTAATATTATTATTTTATATAAAATCCTAGGATTGACGTGTTCAACCTAGGATTTACCAATTGGATGTGGTAAAACTACGAAAAAATATATTATCTATATAATTTCAAACTTCTACCACGTCATAACGGTCAATCTTAGCATTTTCCATTTCATATTGGTAAAAGCTAGTTTTGGACTGTAAAAAAGTTCCTATGGGCTTAGAGATAGATCAAATATATTTCTTTATTGTCCTATTGTCCTATTGTCATAGGAAACAATTGCAAGAAAAGAAAAAAGCATATTTTAGGTTAGAATTTTTAATATTTTACAGCAAGTGCAAGGGTAATACGGATTTTTTACTTGGGCTTCCATTCGAGTAAAAAAAAAATTTGAGTATAGGTAACATGTTAACAGATATTGTTAAAGGTTCTTTCAAAAATTCTGATAAAATAGCGCTAAAGACTCCAAATTTAGTATATAGATGCTTCCATTCCTGCATGGCCATAGTCCAAAAAGTATTATAGAGTCCACAGATATTTTTAATTTTACAAAAATACAGATCTGTATTTTTGTGAAATTAAAAATATCCGTATCTATACGATAAATTGCTTTAAATCATTTGAGATTAAGATATATCCTTCACGCGACCTGTAAGTAATCTTAGCAATCGATCTGTCTTACAACAGTGAGAAAATCTGCAACTACAAAGTTGCCGAGTGGATAATCAATCAATATCTTCTCACTAATTAAAAGCTATAATTTCATTACGTACATGACAAATGTTCATGTTTTTAGTGTCACAAAATTACATGTCCTAACAGCCTTGCTAAAACGCCTTCTAAGCAAAAGTTTAATTCTCTTAAACAAAGAAATCCATTTGCACTTCAATTTAAAATCGGTTAGCGAATATTCTCAAAAAATGTCTTTTATAATACTAATAAAAATTATACAAAGAACACTAAAAAAAATCATAAAAGGGATTTTTTTTCTGTGCTAATTGCCGACCCAGGTTCCCCATAAATACATTTTTATGAGATAATTTTAGTGCAAGAATAATACAATTAATTACTTGTTTAAAATTATTTGGTAATGCCTCCCTTGCCAAATAATAAAATGCAATATTAACAAAATAAAAAAACTTTACAAAAAAAAAAGATTGTAACCAACAGTGCACTGTTGGTCACACACAATAACAATCACATCACTGCAGTGATTTGATACATCGTTTCTTATAGATTTTAGGTCGCTGAATCCGGATCTAAATACAAAATTTATCGAAAAAAATAAGCATAAGAAAGCAAACAAAATCATTTTGAGGAGGTTTTTTCTGAAACCCTAGCTAAATTCTAAGTACAGTCTGTATCTGAATCTGTACGGTACAGATTCAGATAAAGAGTCCAAACGAAATTATTTTTTTCTACTATGAAAATGACATTTAGCCCACTCTTTTTTCTTTAGAAAGCACTTTATTATATCACTAGACATCGGATTTTAAGGAGTCGTGACGTCAAAATGCATAGCCGGGTACCATAAGTTAACAAATTCATATTAATTTTATAAAAATGTTTAATATGTTGCCAAACAACTACATTACCAAAGAAAATTATATAAATATAATGAAAATCCCCTAACGTTTTATTTAAGTAAAAGTAAATTAAAAAAAATAACAATTCTGAAAATTACGATTTAGTTGGGCTCTTTAATAATCCAAATTTAATTTTATAGTATTGTGGCATGGTGGCTGGGTATTACTTTTAACAAGTTAAAAAAAATCTGCCTGTCCAATCGTTTTTTATTCGCAATAAAAGGTCACGTGACCTTTATAACTTGTGATTAAAATTAATTTTGTATTTTTTTACTTACTTTAATTAAATTGTCCTTGTTCCTCATCTCCTTTATGGGTTTTTGTATTCACATGTCTTAAAATATTAGTTTTTCTTTCCCAAGTTAAGTCTTTTTACAAAATGTGCAGTGTAAAATATTGCAGTCGAACTTAGTAAAATCAACGATTTAACCGTAGTAAGTAATGGTTTTACGAACATTTTATTAAGGGATTTAACTAATTAAATAAACGGTGACAAATGAATATTAGATTAGACCCAATAGGTATGTATATTAAAAAAGAAAAAGTTAGAGCAAAAAAAAGAAATTAATTCGCATTGCTAAGACAAGTCAAACAAAATGGCGGCACATCAACCTGATCAACTAAATAAAGAAACAACGTTTTTAAAGTTAATATTTTTAAATATACAGTGTTTAAGAAATAATAATACTAGAGGCATTTTTGGCAGAAGACTGTTATGATATAGTAAACATACAGGAGCATTGGTTTATAAAGAACGAGACTGACATGATAAATGTTAACAACTACGTTTTGGCCTCACACTTTACCCGTAGTTTACATACTCATGGTGGAGTACTTCAACTGGTTAAACCGCAAGTAAACTTTGAAACTGTTTGTAACTTACATAACCTTTCAGTGGAAAAAGACTGTGAGATTAGCTCAATTTTTTTAAAAGACTTTAATTTAAATATTATAACAATATACCGTAGTAGTAGTACGGTAGATTTTTGTAATTTTATTTCAATATTAACAGTTTTATTAAATATGATTGATATAAATGATAAAAATTACCTAATAGGAGGTGACTTCAATGTGTGGTTTAACGATATTAATGATGAGAGATCTGATCTTCTTCAGGATTTATTCAGCCAATTTGGTTTTAAAGCACTTGTTTCTTTCCAAACTAGGGGTAAAAATATTTTAGACAACATTTTTTGTAACTTTTTTGTAGATACTGCAAGTGTCAAACCTGTTAATACGTTTTTTTCAGATCACCTAGGATTAAGCTTGGAACTGGAAATAATACAGTCCAAAAGCACCACTTTAAACAGGAAAGTAAGACGAATCACCCAATTTGGTAAATTTAAATTTCATAATATGGTTTCTGATATTGGTTGGGGATTTATTGCTATTCCAAATCTGAATGCGGGTAATAAGTTTAGCATGTTTTTAAATATTCTCACTGAGAAGTACAATGAGGCTTTTCCGGAGAAATGTTACAAAATTTCTGATGGGGCATACTGCAAACAAAATTGGTTTACAGCTGATTTGATACATCAAAGAGAAACGTTAGGTCTTATATATGATGCCTGTAAACTTAATCCTACTGAAGGTAATAAACAGCTATACCAGCAATTTAAGTCCAGCTATAGTGCAAATATTAAAAAGGAAAAAATCAAAGAAAACGATAATTTTGTAAAAAGTTCTAGTAACCCACAAAAAACTATGTGGACTTTAATAAATAAAAACAAAAAGACTATAAAAAAGCCAGCAGAAAAATGTAACATTTCTGCGGAAGAGTTTAATGATTACTTTTCAAACATTGCCCAGACTGTTATTGATTCTTTAGGTATACCTAAAAATGACCCTATTAGTCATATGGCAAACATGCCAAATGTTAATGCCAATTTTAACTTTAGATACGTGACCTTTAACCAATTCCGATCTGCGATAGATAAATTAAAAATAGCAAAAGTAAAGACATTTTTGGATTTAACTCTGATCTTATTAAAACAGTAAATCAAATAATTACGCCATTTACCAAAATAATAAACCACTGTATAGTGGAAGGCATCTTTCCAGATGAACTAAAGCGTGCTGTGGTTGTTCCAGTGCCCAAAAATTATAATATAAACGATACCAACTTCTACAGACCAATTTCACTACTTCCAATTTTGTCAAAGGTGTTGGAAAGGATACTTTTTGACCAAATTTGTCATTATTTCGAAACTTTTGATTTTTTCACAAAGGATCAATTCGGGTTTCGCAGGGGTAAATCGACTATTGACGCTATACTTAAATTTATTGATACTGTAATTTCATCCTATGAGAAAAAAAAATTCAATTTTGCCACATTCTTGGATCTCACGAAGGCTTTCGATTGTGTGTCCCATGAATAAGAAAACTGTATTATTACAATTTTGATCCCAACAGTGTTAAATTAATAGGTTCCTATTTATCTGGTAGAACCCAACAGGTACTGTTCAACGGATCTCGGTCTAAAGACAGGCCTATGGGATTCGGGGTACCACAAGGGTCTATCCTAGGCCCTTTACTTTTTTTAATTTTTATTAACGACCTACCGGAATTTGTGTCGGACGCAGCTTGCACATTATTTGCAGATGACACAAATTTAGGGGTCCAAGATGAATCCTTTATAACGGGATCGATTAAAATTCGTGACATACAATTGAGAGCCTCTGTGTGGTTCTTGAATAACAGATTATGTCTTAATCAAAGTAAAACCGTTAATATGGTTTTTACTTTGCGTAACTTAGAACATCAAGATCTATCAACAAGTGTGAAATTTTTAGGTTTACATCTAGATTCTGAGTTGACCTGGAATAACCATGGTACTGCTTTATCAAAAAAGCTATGCAAAAATGTTTACCTGCTTCGATCACTTTCATTATCTCTGTCAGAGCCAATATTGCGAAATGCATTCTTCGCTCTGTTTCAATCGCTGCTTAACTATGGTATTGTAGCCTGGGGCCACTCGTCATGTAGGCGCCGGATCTTCCGGTTACAACGCCAAGCACTTAGAATAGTTGCGGGTTTGAGATATATAGATATTAAGTTGCCTAATTTATCTTAGGAAAAACCCAGATCTCTTCCCACAAAACGCAAAACACACACATAATACGAGAAATAAGACTGATCTTTGTATACCACAATTAAGACTGGAAAGGTCAAAAACCGGCCCTAACTACTACTGTATAAAATTTTTTAATGTGTTACCTACAAATTTTAGATGTGTGTCATTTTCTGTTTTTGTAAAACGTATAAAATTTTATTTAATTAAAAAGGCATTCTATAGCCTTGAAGAATATTTAGATAATAATTTCAATGATCTAGACTTTTAATATTTTATGTTTTATTTTTTATTCTACTGTATTTTTTTTCTGACGTTTGTAATTTTTTTAGCAAGAATAAATCTATCTATCTATCAAGCCAATTACGTCATCGCATTGTTATGTACTATGTTGTTATGCGAGCCTGTGCATATGCCCTTACTTGCAATAAAAACCCTGTTTCCGCATGCGTGTGATTCTAACCAATAAAATAACGTACACGGTACACGCTTGATCTTACTTCTCACTTATTTCGTCGCACGCATACGGAAACAAGTTTAGAGCTTTTAGATCTCTGCAAAGTACATGTTTATAACGAGTTCAAATAGATTTCACCTTCCAGTCACCTCTTCACAAATTGAATAAAACACAAATAGATTTCGTTGGTAGTTTGCTCTTTCTACAAACACTATACATATGTTTTAGTTGTGTAATTTTGTATTTTATTTATATTTTATTTATAATATGAAAAAAAAAAAAAAAAAGATTTGAGTAAAAATCATAATTTCGAAGAAATATTTAAAAACATTTTTCACAAGTTATGAACGTCACGTGACGAGTGTCGTGAGCTGTTATTGCAAATAGAAAAGGATTTGCCAGGCAGATTTTTTTTAGCTTGATAATAGTTATACCCAGCCACCATGTTACAATACTAATAAATAAAATTTTGATTATTTAAAAGTCCAACTAAATCATAATTTTCGGATCTGTTATGTTTTTTTTTTTTAATTTTCAACGCTAGGGGATTTTCATAATATTTATATACTTTTCTTTGTAAGTGTAGTAGTTTGATAACTTATAAAACATTTTTATAAAATTATTAATGTTTTGTACCCGGCTATGGATTTTGACGTCACGACTCGGTAAAATCCGATCTCTATATATCACACTAGTTTGATAGTTTTCTATCACGCCATTTATGTAGGGCTCATTCCAAGCCATATAGGACCCTAAAAGGGCAATTTTGGACATCGACTTCTTCGATTTTAATCATTTTTGGTATACTTGCTCTACGTATGCTTAATAAGAACTTATATAATATTTAGATTTTTGGAGTTACGGCCTTTTGGAATTGGCCAAAATTGCAAAAGTCACTAAAACAGCCTGTTTTTAAACAGCTCTATCTCAGTAACGCTAAAAGATACAGATTTTAAAAAATATTTATTTTAAAGCCATTTTTTGTGTTTTAATATGTTTTAAACATGTGTAAAATTTAGTGATTTTGGTGATGGTCACCAAAGTCGCCAATGTTTGGTGACGATTATCTCAGAATACGCCATCTTTGATTTTTTTAATAAAAAGATATAATAATCTGTAGATCTTTCTCTAACCATGTGCCAAAATTCATAATGGGACGACCATGGGATTTGCCTTGGGCGAAATATTAAAGATATAAATGTCAGTCAAAATTTCATTTCCCAAACACTTTTTAACGCAGAGTTTAATAATACTACCCTGTATTTTTGAAATGGAAATGCTGATATATTTAATAACTATTTTATATTTATCTGCAACATTTTTTACTACGTCTCGTATACATATATACTAGCAGTGGCCCCATTATTCGCACGGGAATTTAGTTTTAGGAATTAATCAAACTAACATCAGTTCTTTTAATTCAATAATAAGATACTTACATAATATGTTTTGGAAAACCTTAAATTAAGTTTATATACATATGTACTATCTGTAATACCCAATTTTCGCATGGGAAATTTAATTTAAATTTTACTTTCTTCTACTGCGTTAGTAATTTTTTTTATTTTTTTTATTTTCTCGTCGTTTAATATACAAAAAACAATAGTTTTTGATAAAACAGGTTATATACGCAAAAGAAGGTTATTATTTTTAAACAGGAGGATCATAATAGGTATTATATATTTGTTTGTAGTTCAGACTTGTATCACAACACACTTTAGATAATTTTTGTTGAAAATTTAAATTTTCACATTCATGTTCTTTCTTGCTGCCATTACTCCCGCTTTCACTCTTATTTACACAAATTTTCAATATCATTTTAACTCTTATTTTCACTATTATTCCCTATTTCACTACTTCTGCTTTCACCACAGTAATTCTCTTCTACCACGCCTGTGTTCTTCTAAAACTTCACTGGGTCACTTTTACTTTTGTTCTGTACTTCTTTACTTCTTAAAGAAGCTAAATTATCAAATTGTTTTTTTTTGACGATTTTTGAAAGACCTGGAAAGAATTTACAATTCGTCAATTTTCAAAGCGGCGTGCATATATTCCAATGAACTAGAGGAGTGGGGGAACAGAAATGGCGTCTGAACAAGTGGCTAATATGAATGGCAGCCATTAACCGCATTCTTTATTCTAGGGGGTTCAAATTTTTCACACTAGGTGGTGCGATTTGGTAACTTTATAGGGAATTTTCATCTTGGTGCTTTCAGAGACCAACTTATCTCTGGTGCTTAAAGCACCGTGCTTTATTGACAATGAAGTTTTTAGAAGTTTTTAGGGTTATGTACAATATCAGTGGATTTAAAAACGGTATAAAAAAACATTTATTTCTCAAAAAAACATATTTCTATTTGAAAAAAATACAGAAATGTATAAAATTAAAAAAATAATGACAGAATTAAAAAAATAACAGTAATAAAATAATAAAAAACAAGGTAGGTCATATAGCAGTTGAATATTTTCTCAAACCTTCATTCTTATACATTTTGGGGGGCCGGTGAACTTACCGGATACACGAATTCTTATTTTTTTTTAAACCAATAAAAAGTACTTACCTTAAATAGTATTTTTGCAAAAAAAAAATTGCGGATTACTCACAAATTAGCTAGAAATTAATTTTAAAAAAGTGCATTTTCAAGACATAGTTAGGGATTTTAACCGCATTTCAATTTAAGTTGGTATAATTTTCAGTTAACTAATAAACAACGTTGTCAGTTTGTACATTTATTTTATTTAAAATACGTTAACGTAAACCAACGTCCATTAAATTGTTATAAAAATTCTAACAAAACAAAAAACTGAATTTTCCGCACCTAATTATATTCAAAACAGTAAGTTTTAGTAATAAAACCAAAAATCAGTGCAAAAATATTGTTAATTTTTCAAACAAGAAATCATTCCGAATAATACAAGAAAACACTTTAAATCAAAATTAAAATCTGACAACGCCGCATCTTTGTACACACGTGACATATGTCAGCAATATTATGGCGGTTCATAAAATTAATTATTATTTACGATTTTTCTCCATGTAAGTTATATTTTAGTAATAAAACAACGTTTTCCGCATCTAATTTTATTTATAATTGTTAATTTTATTACCACAGTGAAAAATTAGTTCAAAACTAGTCATATTTTTTGTGTCCGGTAAGTTCACCTAAACCCATTTTGGTACTAGCGTGTAAATTGTCTTAATTAGGGTCACTCGATCAGTTTTTGCTTTGTCTAGTTGGTGTGTTAGTGTGTTTTGGTGGTTGGTCGATTTGGGCTTTTGATTTGAGGTGAAAACTTCCACAAACCCAAACGGCTAACCACCAAAACACTAGACAAAGTAACAACTGATCAAGTGACCAGTCTTAATAATTTTATTACTTTTTTTATTCAATCGCTGAAGTCCACACTTAAGTCTAGTGTCATGCTATAAAGTCAGTGTCAATTTTGATTAAAATCTTCATAATTTAGTTAAACAGTGCTGTCCAAAAGTCACCCCCCCCCCTTTTACCTTTTGAACGAGTTGAGATATCGACTTCAAATTCAGAACTCTTAAATAAGACAACTTAAACTATCTTTTAGCATATATTTGATATATTCAGCTCTTAAAATGTGGGCAGGGGGGCATGGGAGGACCTTTTTTAAATGGAAAGGGAGGTCGTGTGATACATCATTTTAAAGCTTATGAAATTCTCTATTTAAACTAACATTTTTAAATTTTTTAAAAATGTTTTTTAAGGTTTAGATTTTTCAATTTTTTGTGCTAAAACATTCGATTTTTTTATAAATTTTTATTTATGTCAACTAAAATTAGTTTAAAAGTATAGTTAACATTTTTTTATGATGAAATTAGGTATTTTTAAAAAAAAAATTGTTTTTTTTTTTTAGAGGAATTTAGACATTAATACCCATTTTCAACCCCATTTTAAACCCAATTTTTTTTTTAATTTAAAAATATTTATAATTTTATAAGCTTTAAAATGATGTATCACACGACCCCCCTTTCTATTTAAAAAAATGTGCCCCATGCCCCCCTGCCCACATTTTAAGAGCTGAAAGTATTAAATATATGCTAAAATATAGTTTAAGTTGTCTTATTTAAAAGTTCCAAATTTGAAGTCGATATCTCAACTGGTTCAAAAGTTAAGAGGGGGGGGTGACTTTTGGACAGCTCTGTAAAGTAGCATCCAATGATCTAAAATTAAATGAATTTTATAAAGGGAGCTGCTAGTTTCGAGTCAGAACTTCCAACCAGTCGAAACTCTAGCTCTGGGGCTAGGGAACGTTCAAGTATTACGTAACGCAAATTTTGATCATTTTGGACCTCCCCCCCTGTAACGCATTTTCCTATACCATTAACATGGGCGTAACACTACAAAATAACCCCCCCTAGGAGCGTTACATAATACTTGAACGTTCACCTAGTATTCCAACCACTTGATTTTAAAATTTTTAAAGCTTTGAAGGTATATTTTGGTCAGAATTGTATTCTCCCCGTTTGAATGGGGACCATGCCTCCATTTAAATGGGGGCAAGGCATCAAAAACACCAAACAGGCAAAAAACTGACCTAAACCAAAGAGTTAGGTTACGTTATGTTTAATATCTATAGATATACAACAGTGCAAAATCGGTCGGAACTCCAGACACTCTGTTGTATAAATACTTGTAGTAAAAAAATGTACATATGAAAATCTTATTTTTGAAATACACACCCTATTTTTTCAGGCTCGAATTCTGGTTTTCTTCAGAAGTACTTTTCCTTTTCCAAAAAGCATGTCATCATATATAAAATGCCTTGAGCAAACAAATCAATTCTAAGAAAAAGTATACCTACGTAGATTAGGGTATTTTAAAAATATCAAGCCATTGCTCCAACAATGCTTTATCTTTTGGAAACCTGTAAAATAGAAAACCGTGGCTATAAATTAAATCTCACTAGTAGTTTATATATATATATATATATATATATAAATGCAAAATGTACAAGTCAATATAATCCCAACTTAAACTTACTTAAAAAATTTAACTTTCTCCAGATTTATTCTTTTTACACTGCGGCAGCCAATGACACAGCAAGACATGTTTAGAAAAGTTTTTCTTGTATACTAATCACTCACTAAAAAACTCTATATATACACTTACTCTACGGAAATTAATAAAGATTAATAAAAAAACTACCATATAAAAGTCTCAAAAATGCTCAAACATATAATAAATTATTCACAGATAAAGATATCAACATTTCAACCGTAAGTATTACCAGGAAAAACACAAGCGCCTAAATGCAGCTCTCAGTGCAGGAGTTTGTTTTGGTTTTTTCTTGGTTTGGACTTTTTTTTCAATGAGAGGCCTTGGTTAACGTTGGTTTCGCGTCTGTTTGGTGTTTTATAACATATTGAAAAACGGTCAGCGCATGTGCGTGCGGAGTTTTTCAAAACGCTGCATAAAGAGCTGCACATAGGCGCTCCTGGAAAAACGAGTACGATAACAGAGACTACAATTTCTGACGATAAAATTCCTTATAAAGTTACCAAATCGCACCACCTAGTGTGAAAAATTTGAACACCCTAGAATAAAGAATGCGTTTAATGGCTGCCAACGTAGTGTCACTACTTATTTGTATTGGAATCCTGTTCCCCCACTCCTCTAGTTCATTGATCTATTCTGAAAACTTTAGTAATACTAAACATCTAATAAGAAAAAAGAAACAAAATAAATACTGTTTTGAAATATTTGCTTGCATTTAGTGCGAAAAATAGAATCAATATTAGCGAGCTAAATTGAAATGATATAAGCAGTATATTTTGGACCTAAAATAGTTGATTTATAGCACGTTTTCAATTAAACCAATATAGAATATATATTTTCAACATAAAGTTGGTCATTATTAGGTCGTTCTAAATTTTATCAAATAACGGCTGTCTACATCGAGGGAAATTCTTGGCTGGAGGTGAAAGCAACTGCCGAAAGATGTTTAAAAAAACTATTTAACTGGTTCAATCATAAACTTTTAAAAATAAATTATTCAAAAAGCAAATTTCTTGCTTTTACATCATATACACAAAATTTGCCTGAATTAAGCAGCCTTAAAATTCATAGTAATTGCAATAACCAGTTAAATTGTTCTTGCACTGCAATTGAAAAAACAGATAAAATAAAATATTTGGGTCTAACAATTGATTGCCACCTGCGATGGAACTACCATATTTCTGACGTCTGCAATAAATTAAGAAAACTAATGTATTGCTTTAATATTTTAAAACATATTTTATCCCTCAAACTTATCAAGTCAGTATATTACGCATTTGTTGTATCAATATTGGAGTATGGATTAATTGCATGGGGTGCAACTTCAAGTACGCACATTGAAAACCTAAGCGTCATTCAAAGAAAAATTATTAAAATTATTTTAAAAAAGCCTCCACGGTATTCTACCGAAACCCTTTTTAAAGAATTTAATGTTATGGATTTAAAAGAACTGTATGTACTATCGTTAATGAAATATTACTTTAAAAATAAAAGCTGCATAAAATTAATAAACCACCCGCACGACACTCGTCAAAAGAAAAATCTAAATACCCATTTAAATATAGCTAGAAAAACTATTGGTGTTAAAAATTATTTGTTTTACATCAAAAAAATCTATAATTTATTACCCATCGAATTAAAAAATTACAAAAACATCTACAAGTCATTTGTAAAACAAATTAAGATTTGGATTTCCGATAACACAGAAACAATAAAAACTATTCTAAATTAATAAAAAATTAAACTTTTGTATTCTTTAAATAGGTCTAACTAACTCTGTAAACATATTTCTTATTTCGAGCCCTACAAAAAAAAAACATAAAATAAAAAAGTATAAAAACTATGTATATATCACGCACAAGCTATACATAGCTTATGTGATATACTTATATAAATACAGAAAAAAAAATATTGAAGAAAATTTTTCGTACGCACAATGGCTCACCGTAAAAAATATTGTTATAAAATTAGTATATAATATAATTAAGGTAGCAATTTGATAATAGGTTGTAAAATATATTATGTAAATGTGTGTGTAAATAAATAAATAAAAAAATAAATTATCGACCTATAATAGTTTACTAATTTACCTTTTAAAACTAGGGAGCATTTAGTATTAAAAATGGAATTTATAATAATAAGACCTTAAATTAACATAAAATAGCATACAAATTTGGATAATATTATCAGTGATTTTAGACGTACAATTATAGCGTCCATTTTTCTTTTGAGAAATATTTTGAACGCCTTAATAATTTCTTCTATTTTGCTTGCTGTATGAAAGCAAGTTTAGGATGCTATACTAGACTCTCAAGCTGGTTTTCTGGAAATGTTGTATTATAGAAGAAGCTTTTTTTATTTAAATAAAAATAAATTTGCTCATTTGGCGTAGAGGCGCATGTGTAAGCAATCAGCGTGAAGATCAAGATATTCAATTTTAATGAAAGATCTCGGCAAAATAAACAAACAAAGTTAACTTGACAACAAGGCTACCAACCTTGTACAGTTGGATAATGAATGAAATAGAAGTTATTGGGAATGACTGTATGTTGGTATAACTGTAAAAATTAAATACTACCAACTATCGCATAGTAATAATTATTTCTATAGAATGGTTTTTTTTATTAGCACTTCAATGACATTTAGACGAAAACAGTAATTTCATACACATTGTGTATGAATAAAAAAATCGCTTTAGTAAATTTTACCTCAAAATTAAAAAAAGAAACATTTTTTATATCTAAACTGAAGTAAATACATGCTTCTATTAAAGTGTAAGTTGTTATTAAGTAATATGACATTGTAAAGTTGGCAATTTTTTTTTAAACCTGTAAGTTTTGTAAAGCTAAATGACTTATTTTTTTGTCACTTAGTATTTCGCTATATTATGTCAGCATCCTTTATAAAGAATGCACAAAGCAATTTTAGCAAATAAAGATGCGCTTAACGTGCTAATAGGCATAAACTTACCCTAGTTGCTCTGAGCATCATATAGGATGCTCACCCATTTTAACTCTTAAAAATAGTTCTTCTTTGATAAACATATTTTAGTACAAGTCTGTGGCCTATTTCCGTTAAATTACATAAAAAAAATCAGGTGGCCCATTGGACCCCTATTCATTTCTGGCATGGACACTTAACGTGATAATACACATTCCAAATATCTCGAAAACTATAGGCGTTGCTAACACCTTCAATTTATGATCATAACAAAACTTTAAGCAACCGTTGCGAGACTGCAAAATCCTATTTTTATGCGTGTAATTTCAATAATTATAATTATTGAAATTACAGGCTATTATAATAGCCTGTGTGGGTAATAGGGTATTCAAAAATACATTCAGGTGATGAAAAATAAAAATATTTTGTGTAAAAAAAAATGAAACACTAGTCAATTAAAAAAATTGTTATTTTTTATGACAATTTTTGTTTTTTAAGTGTTCATAGAATGCCATGTTATGCAAAATTCATAATTATAAGACTGCCAAATTACACCATAAAATTAAAAAAATGCCATAATTTAAAACATAAAATATTAATAATTTTTAATTTTTTTTCCAATTTTCAAATTAAGTAGGGATTATAATTGTTGTTTTAAGCAAAAAAAATGCCACTTTTTTTTTCGATTAAATAAAAAATTATTAAAATTTATATTTATTTATTTATTATTCCTTTCTCATAAAGTATTGTGAAAAAAATCAATTTATTTGCCTAAAGATCTTATTTTTCCCTAAAACTAAAAACTAAAACAAAAAAAAAATATCAAAATAAGCAACAAAAAATTATCTGTCTGTTTGTCGGTCGGACTGGCTGTCTGTTGGTCTGTCGATCTGTCTGTCTGTCTGTCTGTCTGTCTGTATCCACTATAATTTAAGACCGCTTTGAGCTAGAGACTTAAAATTTGGTATGCAGATGTATTTTTGTATTATCTTAAGAACGCTTTGAGCTGGAAACTTAAAATTTTGTATGCAGTTGCATTTTTGTATTATATCAAAAGACTTGGTATTTAAACAAATTCGGTTAAGGGGAGGGGGGTAAAAGTGGGGTTAAATTTTTGTTTTGGCCATATTTTTTTATTATTTAAAATAGAAAAAAAAATAAAAACTACACAAAAGGTAAAATAAAATGAAAAATGGTATGATAATTTTTTCCCCATTTGAGAAGATTTTTTTCAATTAAAGTAGGTGCATGCTCAATTTGACACATATTTCATATATTTAATAAAAAAAAAACGGTCTTTTAAAAAATATATATTATTTTTAATTTTGTTCATATGAGGTGGAGCGGATCCTAATTTTATTTTATAAGCTGAAACTTTGCACAGAGATTTATTTTAGTATTTTTCACGACATTAGGGTGACTTAAATTTTTTAAAAACCGTGTTTTTTTAATTGCCCTAATTAGTAATTGGTGTCAATATCGTCTCTTCTCACGACTGCCCCAGGTCGAATATAAAACGACACCAGATGTCAACTGAGACGTTGACCACCGGTCGACGATCTACTAAGAGTGTGTCAACCTTTTAAACACCATGTAATTTTTATACGTATGGTTTTTAATTTATATTAAGTGACAAATAATAAAACTAACGTTATGAAAATTGTATATCGATGGCTAAGAAATAATAGTTCTAGTTAATTGAAAAAACCTTAGAAAAACAAACATCAAATATAAATCTGCTCTTTCGATCCCGATACATTTAAAATTCAAACCTTTTCACGGCAACTCTGATATAATATTTTGGAAACACTGCTATGCGACAAATGAAGTTACCACTAGTTAAGCACCGCAGTATAACAGTGTTGTACTGCCGTGCTTAACTAGAGCAGTGTTATACTATAACACTACAATAATCTTCCAAAACCATTTTAGTTGATTCTAGACCTATTTCACGCGCTTCGTTTTTCTCGAGCAGCTCGTGTTTTTGGGATATAGCACACAGTGTTTTTTTGCTCATAGTTGTAGTAAAAAAATAAGTAAGGTCTAATTTTTTTTGTTGTTTTTCTATATTAGTAGGGCTTTAAGCAAAAAAAAGCGGATTTAAAATTTATCTTTATTTGTTGGTTATTTACCTATAGGCTCCTAAATTCAAAAAAATGATATTTAAAATTTATCTTTATTCGTTGGTTACCCAGAAAACCAGTTTGAGGGTCTAGTATCCTAAACTTGCTTTCATATAGCAAGAAAAATGGAAGAGATTATTGAGACGTTCAAAATATTTCTCAAAAGTTGAGTGAAGAATGGACACTATAATTGTACGTCTAAAAGCACTCATTATTATATCGAAATATGTATCCTATTTTATGTTAATTTAAGGTCTTATTATTATAGATTTCATTTTTAATACTAAATGCTCCCTAGTTTTAGACGGTAAATTAATAAACTATTTTAGGTCGATAATATACGTCTTTATTTGATAAAATTTAGGAAGACCTAATAATGACCAACTTTATGTAGAAAATATATAGTTTATATTGGTTTAATTGAGTACATGCTATAAATGAACTATTTTAAGTCTAAAATAAACTGCTTATATCGTCTTAATTTAGCTCGCTAATAATGCTTCTATTTTTTGCACTAAATGCAAGAAAATATTTCAAAATAGTATTTATTTTGTTTCTTTTTTCTTAACATACGTTTAGTATTACTAAAGTCTTCAGAATGGATGCACACCGCTTCTTTAATTTTTAAGAAGTAAAGAAGTACAGAACAAAAGTGAAAGTGACGTTATTGAATGCAGTGAAGTTTTAGAAGAATACAGGAATGGTAGAAGAAAGTTGTTGTGGTGAAAGCAGAAGTAGTGAAATATTGAATAATAGTAATAATAATATAATAATAATATGTTTATTGATGAAAACAGTACAAAACTACAAAATATCTACAAAAGAAAAACTAAATAGATTATTTTTTTTATGCATAGAAAAAAAATTAAAAACTACACAAAATACTAAATAATAAGTTATTAGTTCTACGTATATAAATATTTACAACAAAATAATTAGTTAAGTTATTATATTGAGACATACAGTAGGCTTATGGCATAGTTAATTGCAAGGCAAAAGTGTAATTAGAGAAAGAATAGAGATAGAAACTGTTAAATTGTACATGCACTAATAAGAATTTTTAAGATCTATGATACTTTGTATTGCTTCCCGACTATTTTGTTTTAAATATAGCTTTATTTTCTCTTTAAATACATTTATTGTGGCAGCATTTTAAGTTTCGAGTGGTAAACAGTTAAATACCCTTGGGCCGAGAAAGAGGTGACTTCGTTGACCGAAAGTTAACCTCGCCCTGGACTGAGCATACAACTGCTGCCTAGTATTATATGGCCTTTGTGTAACTAATAAGTGTTTGTCCTTATATTGGTGAGTAAATAGCCTAGAAAAAAAAAGTTGCCTTAAATCTAAAATGTTAGTCTCGAAAAACCAGTTCAGTTGAATATCTTAAATTTTTGCCCAGCATAATTTTGAGTATTCTCTTTTGTATTGTCTCAACATTTTTTAAATGGTTATTGTATAACCCACCCCATGCAATAATCCCATATGTTAGGTAAGACTCTACAAGCGATTGATACAGTGTTTTAAGTTGCCTAAAATTTAAAACATCTTTTAGATTTTTAAAAAAATATAGTAAGCTTCGAAGTTTTTTTGTTAGGTTTTCAATGTGAATATTCCATTTTAAACAAGAATCAATAAAAACACCCAGATATTTGACAGAATTGGCTTGTTGAATTTGTTTTGGGTCATTGTCAATATTAATGTTAAGCGAATTAAAGGTGGGCTTATTTACGGCGTTGATATGAAATGGAACGTAAACTGTTTTTTCTAGGTTTATGGTTAAAAGTTTTTATCAAACCATTTTTTAATTTTTATTAAATCTTGCTCTATTAGGATTTTAAGTGACTCCCAGTTTTTTCCTTTAAATATAATAACGGTATCGTCCGCAAAACTTACTATAGTACCGTTGATATTAAGATCAAACAGATTATTTAGGTAACAGATAAAAAATATAGGTCCCAAAACGGTTCCTTGGGGTACCCCAAAAATTACATGTTCATAACTACTAGTAACACCGTTTAAGTTGACGCATTGCTTTCGATTACTTAAGTGAGATTTAATTAAATTTAACGCAATACATCTTATTCCAAGTTGTTCCAGAGCTTCCAATAATGACTCATGACTAACTGTGTCAAAAGCCTTCTCTAGATCATCAGGGAGATGGGACGATAGTTTTTAACCAACAGTATATGTCCTTTTTTGAAAATAGGTTTGATGATTGCTGTTTTAAATTTTTTAGGAAAATAGTGAAAATTAAAGTTAAAATTATATTGAAAATGTATGTAAATAAGAGGGAAAGCGAAAGTAAAGGCAGTGAGGAAGAAAACGAATGTGAAAATTTATTATTTTCAAGAAAAATTATCTTAAGTGTGTTGTGATACAAGTATGAACCACAAACAAATATATTGTACCTATTTTGATCCGCCTGTTTAAAAATAATAACCTTTTGTTACGTATATCACCTGTTTTATTTATAGATCAAAAATATACTGCTAAACTAGGTAGAAAATAGCATGATATTTTCGAGCTAATTTAGGTCATAAATAGCATGCTATTTTTAACCTTATTTGGATTAAAAATAGCATGCTATTCAGGTGCTATTTTAGGCCGATATTTTCGATCTATTATATGTCGAAAATAGATTGCTATTTTAGGTTCCCAAATGAATTAAAAAATAAGAACAAAAATTCAAGCTATATTATTAGGGCTAGTTGTGTGTATTTGGGGACATTTTAAGGATGTTTCCAGACCATAAAAATAGCTCGCATTTAGTGCACTAGTTTCGAGATATTTTGGTTTTCTGGGTTATTTACCTATAGGCTTCTAAATTCAAAAAAATTAGATTTTTTCGCATTTTCTCGATATATTTTTATGAAAATATTACATAAATACTAAAGATGTGGATCTTATTTTTATAAACAATACTAACACACATGTATGTGAGGTTTGTAAAAATAAGAAAAGTTATAGACGGAGATTTTACGAGCAAAAAAAAATATTTTGAAATATTTAATGTTTTTATAATTTTATTCTAATATAATGTGTTGAAGCAAGAAAATTTTTTTTTATTTCTTTGTTTTATTATTTTCATAATTACTTTGATTTATTGTGTTGCTCTTCTAATAATAAATATAATACTTCAATACCGTAATTTCACACAACTATAGTCCAGCCACACAACTATAGTCCAAGGCCCCCAGGGGGCGGGGGGTAATTATTTTTAAATGTTTACAATTTCTTATGAAAGTTGGTGTATACGCCATATCGTCGTGTTACCTTAACTACCTCGTATCTCCAAATTCACAGGTTTTCAGGGTACACAAAAAACCGGTTAACTTTAAAATTCTTATTTTTTTTATTGTAATATAGACAAATATAAGTGTAGTTATTTCTTGTGGACCCTTCAAGCATAAAAGATTGCAAAATTATTAGTTACGTGAGTCAAAAATTAGAATTATGGAGATACGAGTTAGTTACAGTAACTATTATTTCCAAGTCGTAACCCTGTACTGGAGATACGAGGTTGCTCAATTAAAAACTGTGAAATATTTAAGGCATGTATATTTTAAATATTTACAGTATTTTAGTAAAAAATAGTATATTGGGGTTTTTCAGGTTGCTTTAACTGAATTTGATGATAATTTTTTTTCTAACTTCCCCCGTGGGGGTGATTATTTTAAAATGTTTACAATATTTTTGTAAAAGTTGGTATATAGGAGTTTTTGAGGTAGCTAAAACTAAATCTCATCACCCCCGGGGGGTGGGGTAAATTATACCAAACCCTCCCCCTGGGGGCGGGGGCAATTTTCGTGAATAAAGAGGTTATTAAGGTGGCTAAAAGTGAATCTGATAATTAAATTTTTCTAACTCCACTCTTAGGGGGAGGGGGTGATTATTGCTCTCCGATTTTGAAAATTTTTAAAAGTTAGGGAAGGCTTGTATTGGTGTAAAAATTTTCAAAATTGTTTTTTGCGTCTTTTTGAGTTTTATGACGTTTTATATCAATATAAATGAATTTCGAGCAAAAAAAATTGTCAGTCAATCGGTCGGTCGGTCTATCGGTCGGTCGGTCCGGTAAATCTTGTAAGCACGATAACTGAAGTACGCTTTAAGCTAGAGACTTGAAATTTGGCATACATGTATTTTACCAAAAGTTCTCGCTCGGGATTGTTTTTGGTGAACATTGGGGTGCGGCAAGGGGGGCAAATAAGGAAAAACACATTTTTTTACAAAAATTGAAAATTGCCATTAAGGTTCCTAAAATTGAATCTGATGAAAAAGTCCAAACTCCACCCCCATGGGGATAAGGGGAGCTACCTGGAAAACTCCCACATACAAATTTACACGAAAATTTTGTATTTAAAAAATAGTACACCCCGTAAGCCGGGGGTGGATTAACGTTTTTTTTTTTTATAAAATTTAGCTTAAGCGACCTTAGAAGCCCCTAGATATAAATTTTATAAACATTTTAAAAAATAAAAACGATAAAAGGGATATTTTTCCCCACTGAGGGTGAGATGGATGGGTGGTAGGTCTTTTTTTACTTCACCAATATATTTTCCGCATCCAAATACATAAGTATTCAAAGTTTTATCTTCTTAGATATTTTAACCTCCGGGAAATTCCTTATTTGCTAGGCCTAATATTGGAGATACGAGGTAGTTACAGTTATTTTTTTACGAGGTAATTAGTTCCACATAACTTATAAACCAATTGGAATTTTAAATTAGGACTTTGTTTAGGTCATTACTAATCATGTACAGAATTGATTAGTGCAAAAAACCGAAAATCGAATTTTTGGAGATACGAGTTAGTTAAGGTAACACGACGATATACAGCAACACGTTTTCAAAGTTTTTCAAATACGCTGCTCATGGAATATAGGTGTGAAGCTGGACCATAGTTGTGTGATTCTGGACTATTGTTGTGTGAAATTACGGCATATATTTTTTGGCAGACTAACATCTCTACTCTAAATTTCTCTACTCCCTAACATCCCTACTCCATAACATCCCTACTCCATAACAACTCTACTCTATAACATCCCTACTCCATAACATCTCTACTCCGCAACAACTCTACTCCGCACTATATGCACTCGATTAGCCACTTGTCTTAACTCAAAAAAATATATGTCATGCTAAGTCACTGTCAAATATGAATTTAGTTTATTAATTACTTACTTATTAGTGCATGTTAAGAGTACGCGGAAAATGTGAATTTTAGAATAATCCGTTTGGACTTTAGATTTAAATTTAAAGATAAACGTTTTTTAGGAAAAAAATAAAATAATCTAGAAGAAGAAGCTTCTTTGTTCTGCAAACCGCTCATTTATTATAAAGTGGCTAATAAAGTGCATATAGTGTGGAGTAGAGTTGTTACGGAGTAGAGATGTTATGGAGTAGGGATGTTACAGAGTAGAGTTGTTATGGAGTAGGAATGTTAGGGAGTAGAGAAAGGACATGGCACATACCTTATGGGAAATGGCCCTCGGTTAAATTGCTTCAAATTTTAGTATGTTATAGAGCATGACCTCCTGAAAAATAGTCTCCATGGGCACAAAAAAATTTATGGTGCCGTTTGGCCGCTATGGTCATTTAAAGACCATACAATCTAGATGATTATATAGGTACTTAAATCGTTGTTTATAGGTGTGTATGTGTGTTTTTATCATTTTAAATGAGTGGTTAATAGTTTATATAATATTTAAAGGCAAGTTAGTGTATGTGGGTATCTTTTATTTACTATTTTTGGGTGTATATGGGCAGTGTCGGTGCACCCAGGTGTATGTATGTGGATTTGTGAGGGTTTTAATGGATGGGTATAGTATTTATTTTCTATGTGTTAATAGTTATGTGCATTTTTATTAATTTTTGTGGATTTGTATGGGTTGTTTTGGGTATTTATGGGTATTTATGAGTTTTCATTAGTTTTAATGGATTTATTCAGTATTTATCGATGCAAATGGGTAGCTATGGTTATAGGTGGGTATGTATGGATATCTATGTATTATTTATGGATTTTTTTTACTGGGTTTTATAGGTTTGTATAGTATATATGGATGTACAAAGGTAGTGTGAGTGTGTATGGTTATTTATGGGTTTTTATAAGTTTTAATGTAATTTTTTAGTATTTATGGATGTACATAGGTTTACCTAAACTTTAGTTACGGATGTGTATGGGTATTTATGAAATTGTTTGGGTTTTAATGGGCGTGCATTGGCATTTATGGGTTACTGAACTCGAAACTAATTAAAAAAAAACTCCCTATCCAGAATCAAATCCTTGTATAGTCTTATTTAAACTTTTAATATATGTTAAAGACGTCACGCATATTTAAGTCACTCCAACCAGCGGCGGTTTTTTGATAACAGCAGCAGCAAAGCTGTCATTGTAAAATTGGAAAAAAAAATAATTTTTTAAAATCAGCACTCTTAAACCACAAGGACAATTAAACCGAGAGTACAATAATTGTGTTTTTTTTTTAATAGTCGAAAAACATTATAAAGGTATAAAAGTTAATCGATAAGAAATTAAAAAAAACTTCTATTTTATTCAAATTTTTGGGAACGTTCAAGTATTACTTGACACAATTTTTTGAAAACGTTAAAGTTCCCACCCACTAACTCATTTTCCCCCATTAAATACACCAATGGCTTATACAAAACCATATAGTATATAGCATTAACAATAGAATAACGGTTGTCTTATTGCCATCCATTATATTATAAAAACTCATCGAAACCCATAAAAACTATAAATACCCATACACACCCAAAGCTACTCATTTGCACCCATACATCCATTTAAACTAATAAAAATTCAAAAATACACGTATAACTACCCATAAATACTATATGAACCCATCACAATCCATAAAAGTCCATAAATACAAACCCAAAAAAATATGCATCAAAGCCAGTGAAAAACAAAAATACACAACCATAACCACCCATATATACTCATAAATGCTACACAAACTCATTAGCCCATACGAATCCATAATTATTAATATTAGTGAGTATATACTATGTACGCTAATAAATGCCCATAAACACCCAAAACTACCCATACAAACCCACATAAAATTAATAGAAATCCACATAACTATTAAGACATACAAAATAAATACTACATAAATCCATTAAAACCCTCACAAATCCACCTACCTAAACCTGGTTGCACCGACACTGCCCATATACACCCAAAAATAGTAAATAAAAGATACCCACATACATTAACTTGCCTTTAAATATTATATAAACTATTAACCACTCATTTAAAATTATAAAACACATACACACCGATAAACAACGATTTAAGTACCTATATAATCATCTAGATTGTATGGTCTTTAAATGACCATAGCGGCCAAACGGCACCATAAATTTTTTTGTGCCCATGTAGACTATTTTTCAGG
>OY294045.1:38262483-38356087 GCA_958510825.1 Brachypterus glaber
AAAGGGAGTAAAATCTATTTTCTTTATTTTTTTTATTTGTTATTTTTCCGAAAAACGAATAATAAAAAAAAATGGAACTAATAGTTTAACTTTTATATAAATTTAACCAAGCTTCCATAATCCGACCCTTATAAACTTAGTCTTCTTCTATATGATTTGTATAGTTAAGTTCCACTTGCACCAACTCTTAAACTGGGATTATCTCAACTAAACTGAGTTTAAGTTAAAAATTCTGCGTTCTGATTGGTTGATCGTTAATTTAATTCAAGCTTAAAGTTAAACCATTGTTGGTGCAAGTGGCCCTTAATTGTTCATTTTATCTGTTACTAATGTAAAGTTACTGATAATAATTCATCCGAAAGGCTATAAATTTCTTTATTTTATGTCTATGCCATGAGCCCTATGATCATGTAACCTGCAGGTGAACGTAGTCTTTTGTTCTACGCCTAAATACTTGATTAAAAATCAGAAAATATTACTAGCGGTTATAAAATTATAAGTAGCAATAAACCTGATAATTATGTCTTAATGTTTTATTTTTTTGTGTGCAGGTGAAAATTTTTGGACAATTTAGTACACAGGTATATTCTTTTTATTAGGCAGTTTATTTTTAGCGACGAGGCGTATACACAGAGTGTGTAGCTCGTACCTACATAGTACCTTAGAAAAAGAGTGTAGATATTAAAAAAATTTAGGGAAATGGAAACCGGCAACCGTGATTTAAGCGTTTTCCGGATATTCCAAGTCTCTCCTAGTTATAATACATTTTTTAAAGTCAGAAAATATACATTACAATGCTAAATTTTAGAAAGATAAAATTTAATAAATATAATAAATAACATAACTTGTTTTTAATTAATTAAATTTGAATTAAATCATTTAAACAGATAAATTGTGGAGAAAACATTCAAAAATCAATAGATCCACTTTTTGCATATTTTGACCTAAGTATTAAATAAATTAAATAAGTATCGATTCTTACTAGTTTTGTTACGCTTTCTTGATATAGCGCACCATAAGCATGCAAAAGCCGATAATTATATGACCCATGACCCATGAACAGTTTTCGCCAGTTTTAGGATTTTTTAATTTTTGGGATTACGCTGTACAAGTTTTCTGCTAATATCTCAAAATTGGATAACATGGATTTATCGTTTTTTGCATGTTTGCTCCACAATTGTAAAGAATAATTTTAAAATCATGTATTCATTTATCGTAATTTTTTTTTAAGGAACAATGCTATAAAAATAATTATAAAAATAATATATTTTCCATTAATAAGGAAAATAAATAATATTTTAGTTGTAATAAAAGTATAAGTTAGTGTAACTAATCCCTACTTAAAATAAGAAATGTTTTAAACAATTAAAAATCCAAGAAAGAATAATTAGGCATAGCTATATGCTTCGAAAAATATTAATATTAATTAGAGATGTGTGTCCACGGAAATTTATTTGTGGCGGATTTTTGCTAGTTTTTGTCGGCGGCCGGCGGTGCGCATGTTGTCAGCGGTGGTGTGGCCATCTAACCAAAAAAAAAATACTCCAACCTGTTTTTTACCAAAAACTATCCCAGCCGAGAACTTTGGATAAGAAACCTATGTTTAAATTTTAAGTCTTTATCTCGAAGCGTTTTTAAGGTGTCGGGTAGATAGACCAACATACAGAAATATTGTTTTAAACGGAAATCATATTTTTTACATGTAAAAGGCCAAAAAACATAAAAAGCAATCATTTTTTTATGCAAAACTTTTCTTGGCAAAATTAAAAATAGCTGAATATTAAAATTTGTTTTATCTTCTATAGAAACGTACCAATTTTTATATTTCTTGGGAATGATATTTTATTTTAGTAACATAAATAGCTACAGATTGTAGACAACAACTAGAATTGCATTTAATGCAAAAACCTGATTAAAATGTGGATCATTTAACGGCGGTGGTAAATTATCGGTGACTGATTTTATCGGCGTGGGCGTTGCGAAATATTTTTCGGCGTAGGCGTCGCGGTGCGCACCTCTAATAATAATCCAAAAGTAGATCTAAAATAAAAACCTGATTAAAATGTGAATCATTTAACGGCGCGGCGCGGTGGTAAATTATCGCCGACCGATTTTATCAACGGGGGCGGCGCGAAATATTTTTCGGCGTAGGCGTTCGCGGAGCGAACCTCTAATATTAATCCAAGACAAGTATACTTTAGCGGGATCTTCGCTTTTACACATTCATAAATAACACATTAATTAAATAACTTTAATTAATTGTACATGTAACTCCAGCTGAACAATTTTTTACACGAAAATTTATATCTCAATTAACGAAATAAATGTTTAATAGTCATGCTGATGCCCACGCACACATCCACAATTAATTATAAAATCCCTAGCAGGATATATTAGTTTAATATTTCCTGATGCTATTTACGATTTTAAGTTTATTTAAGGTAAATATATATATTATATAATAACACACTTGTGTAATATATTATATTGTAATATATTATAATAAATAAACATCTAAATGCCTTATAAAAAGAGCTATCAAATAATTTTTTGAATCAAATGAATCTACAAATAATGGGTAAATAGTATATTATTAAATTAGTTAAACTAACCTAATTTAGTTTGAGACTCAAGCTTTTAGTGCACGGTGCCGAAAAAATAATTCGAGCGACTAAAAGCCAGTCGCAAACGAATAAAATATTTTATGTACGTTCTACAGCACAAAGCTTAAAAAAAAAATAAAATTAATTACACTAATATTTATTTGACAATAGAAAAAATCGTGTCAAAATGAAAAAACAAAAAAAATCTTGTTTCTTAATAACTTGAAAACGCACTGCCATGTAATGTAGGGTATGTAATGTATGATAATGTAAACAATAATAACAATATTTATTTATTTATATAATATATTTATTGCCCAACAGAAATACAATTACGGGACAAAATTATAAGATAAAACTAAAATTATAATTTAACCTTAATACTAATACAGGGTTATTCACGGAAATGGTATATTAAAAGTTTATGGAGAACCAATAATTTTAAAAATCTGATATCTGATATTCGGCTGTACCGGAAGTCGCACTCAACTTCATTTTTTAAATGGAACATCGTATATATTTTTTAATTCTTAAAATCTGCATTAAATTTGCTTTATTTTTATATGGACACTGTATGTCTATCTCCGGTAGTTTTTGAGATATTCAAGTTTTTAGCTAAAAAAAATGACATAATTCGCGACGTTTCCGCACTGCGAGTGTCGTGTTAAATATTCGCTCATGCAAAATCATTTGGATGTACACTATTGCATAACATAATTATCTGTTTTGGTAGCTACAAAAATAGAAAAAGAACCAAAAAGAGAAAGAACGCACTGCAGAAGTGGCACGAAAAAGTCGCACTGCAGAAGTCGCATTTCATTTTTTCATGGTATGCTACGACTCCAATCAGTCTTCTAGAAAATTACCTTTTTAAAAGGCTTGTGAAAATTACACAAGTGACTTTTTTTGCAATTTAATTTTCAGATAATGTTGGGCACCGACGTGTTTTATTTTGACTAAAACCTCATATTAAAAAAACTAAGCTTTGACCTTTTTTTACCTGTAATCTTTATTTGTAAAATTTATCGAAAAAATAGTTATTTATATATCAAGGGAGTACCGGTTGTTTTAATCCCGCAGCATGAATGTTTCCGGAGTGAAGCAAAGCATAGCGAATCGAAGAAAAAATTAAAAAAGAACTAAAAAGAGAAAGAAAGTTGCACTGCAGAAGTATTTAATTTTTTCATGGTATGCTACGACTCCGATTAGTTTTCCAAAAAAATACATCTTTAAAATTGTGAAAATTACACAAGTGAATTTTTTGCAATTTCACATTCGCCTAATGTTGGACACCGCCGTGTTTTTTTACAGCCAATAAAATCTCATAATTAAAAAAAAACTAATCTTTGATCGTTTTTTACGTTTTTCACCTGCATCGAAAGATTAAAAAACATAATCTACAAATTTTACACACTTAGAAATATACTAACCAAAAAAAATTTAACTATTGTCTACACAAGTTTGGTAGAGTCGGTACTAAGGTACGGTATCACAAGCTGGGGTTTAGCATATAGTACGGCTTTGAGGCCTGTTCAAATAACACAGAATTGCATACTGAAAACAATATATAGCAAACCATATAGTTACAGATTATATAAAGAATATAAAATTTTTGATATCACCTCCTTTACCATCCTAAACATTTTATCTTTCATTCACAACAATGTAACAGAAAAAAAAAATCAATCATGAAATACAAACCGGGAGTAAAGTACTTAACCATCAAGCACTACCTAAAAAAAATAAAACAGTAGGCCAAAGGAGTATAGAATATTTAGGCTTAAAGATGTACAACAGTTTACCAATACAATCAGGGATATAAAATATATTAAAAATTTCAAAAAAAAAACTAAAAACTCACATTTTAAATGACTGTACAATGTCAGATTACTTAAAATAACTTAAATAAAAACTTAGCAAAAGTAGAAAATACATAAAAAAATGTCATAAAGATATTTAGTCTAAGTAGGTATTATAATAGAATTATTTTATTTTATAATCACATATTCATACTTGAGACACAATACAGGTTTACTAAACCTAAGTGTCCCACCATTCTAATTTTTACAACAATTATATGTTTATATTTGAAATAAAAATAATAAAATAAAAAATAAAAAAATAAAATATATCAAGGGAGTAAATTGGTTGTTTTAATCCCGCAGCATGAATGTTTCCCGAGTGAAGCAAAGCTTAGCAGAGCGAAGCGAGGAGCTCTTTATTTAAACAAAATAACATTTATAATTATATTTTTGTTGAGTTCGTAGAAAAAAATTATTTAAATAACTTGTCGGAAAGTATTTTTCTTACATTCGCGACGTTTCCGCACTCGCCACTGCGAGTGTCGTGTTAAATATTCGATCATGCAAAATCATTTGGATGTACACGTTATATAATTATTGCATAACATAATTATCTATTTTGGTAGCTTAGATAATCGATCAGTTTCCAAAAAATTAAATTTTTAAAAGGCTTGTGAAAATTACACAAGTGAATTTTTTGCAATTTTACTTTTGCCTAATGTTGGACACCGACGTGTGTTATTTTGAACCAATAAAACCTCATATTTAAAAAAAAACTAAGCTTTGATCGTTTTTTACCTGTAATATTTATTCGTAAAAAATAGTAATTTATATATCAAGGGAGTAAACTTTTATTATTATTATTATTATTATTATTATTATTATTACTATTGCTATTGCTATTGCTATTGTTATTACTATTCCTATTTTTCAATTCAATTCAATTCATTTATTTAACAAATCTTATTACAAAAATTTTCAAAGATGGTGATCTGCCTCAATTTATAAAATTTGTGTGCGGAATCATAAAGCATTATCTTAAGTATATAAGAATAAGTGTTTATATTAAATATTAATAAGTATATAATAATAAGTATTTATGTGAAAAAATAATAAAGCAAAAAAAAAGTAAGAGCAACTCAAACAGTGTTATTTCGATGATTTGAAAAAAGAGAAAGAAAAAAAGTGAAAGCCAAATTAAAACCCACAATTAGGGAGAAGGAAAAAAATTAATTTAAATAACATTGCTAACCATATTATGCAAATTTTGATTATTGTTAATCACAAAAATATAGAGCCTTTTTTTAAATATATGTATATTTTTGATATTTTTTATTTCGACTGGGATTGAGTTATACAATTTAGGACCAATATAGAATAAATACCTTTGTGTACCAGCTTTTTTGAAAAGGGGAATAGAAATATTATTTTTGGCTGTTTTTGTAACTTGGAGATTATTTTTGTTTTTATGTGTCCATAATATAACCTGATAAAAGTATAGTTGTCTAATTGATAAGAGCTGACTATCCCTATACAACAACTCAGTGGAGTACCATCGGGGTTTTTTAAATATAATTTTAAGAATTAGTTTCTGAGTTACTTCAAGGTCATGAAGGTGCTTGTCCAACAGTCCACCCCAAACACTAACACAATATCTTAACAGGGATTCGACCAGTGCCCTATAAACTGTTATGAGAAGTTTTTTACTTAAAATGTCACGCAGTAGAAAGAACTTGCGAATTGTCCTTCTCAGTCCATTTCGTAGATAAGACACATGTTCATTCCATTTAAAATGTTGGTCTATTAAAATTCCAAGGTACTTTATATAATTTGCGCGATTTATTATTGGACAGTTACATATATTATTTTGACAGTCGCCTTGGTGGATTTTTAAGGAATTTTTGTTTGACCAACCAAAGTTAAACTAAATGTTAAAAACTTAGTCTTATCTACATTTAGACTGAAAAGGTTCAAATCTAACCAAGCCTTTATCTGTGCTAAGCCTTCTTCTGCTTTTTGAAAGACATCGTCCCATGAGTCACCCGCAAAAATAATGACGGTGTCATCAGCATAAGAGAATGTTTCACCCGAAAAATTAATTATTGCTATTACTATTGCTATTGCTATTACTATTACTATTACTATTACTATTACTATTACTATTACTATTACTATTACTATTACTATTACTATTACTATTACTATTACTATTACTATTACTATTACTATTACTATTACTATTACTATTACTATTACTATTACTATTACTATTACTATTACTATTACTATTACTATTACTATTACTATTACTATTACTATTACTATTACTATTACTATTACTATTACTATTACTATTACTATTACTATTACTATTACTATTACTATTACTATTACTATTACTATTACTATTACTATTACTATTACTATTCCTATTACTATTACTATTACTATTACTATTACTATTACTATTACTATTACTATTACTATTACTATTACTATTACTATTACTATTACTATTACTATTACTATTACTATTACTATTACTATTACTATTACTATTCCTATTACTATTACTATTACTATTACTATTACTATTCCTATTCCTATTACTATTACTATTACTATTACTATTACTATTACTATTACTATTACTATTACTATTACTATTACTATTACTATTACTATTACTATTACTATTACTATTACTATTACTATTACTATTACTATTACTATTACTATTACTATTACTATTACTATTACTATTACTATTACTATTACTATTACTATTACTATTACTATTACTATTACTATTACTATTACTATTACTATTACTATTACTATTACTATTACTATTACTATTACTATTACTATTACTATTACTATTACTATTACTATTACTATTACTATTACTATTACTATTACTATTACTATTACTATTACTATTACTATTACTATTACTATTACTATTACTATTATTATTATTATTATATTTTTGTTGAGTTCGTAGAAAAAATTGTGTAAATAACTTGTCGGAAAGTATTTTTCTTTCATTCGCGATGTTTCGCAGTAGCCACTATAGTGTTGTTATGCGAGCCTGTGGATATGCTCTTATGTAACTATTGCATAACATAATTATGTGTTTTGGTAGCTTAGATAATCGACAAAAATAGAAAAAGAACCAAAAAGAGAAAGGGTCAGAGCCCTGTTATTATATGCATGTTCAGGTAACATACAATTGCACCATATAAAAACTCCCATAAACTATCATGACCAAACGAATAAAAAGTGTCAATTAAAAGAATGCTTTTCACAACAGGAGCCCATATTTAATGCCTACGCGGTACTTTTTTAAAAGGAAAAATCAATTTTGTTTCAAATGTAAAATAGTTCTAACCCAGTGGGACACACGCACATACTTTTTACAGACTATAAATTAAATTTAATTAAATTATAATTTTTAACTTGAATAATATATTATCAAAATTATACAGGTCCGCAAAAAACCTTGGAAATTATATGCCTATTGGTATGTAACCTAGGCTAGCCTACAACATGATGTCCCTAAGACAAATCACTTCATTTTTCGCGTTATTAGTACGAACAAACAAATAAATAGTTTTCTAAATGGACGAGAATGATAATTTATTTGGACCATATTAAAGTCAAAATTAATAAATACTTTTTTATTCTGTTGATTCTAAAAGCGACACTTTTTGTTCATGTTTTACGGGCGAAAAGTTGAACTTTGTGGCCCTAGGACCAAAAAGTTTTTTTCGCCCACTAACTAAAACTTTTAAGCTTTTTAAAAGAAGATCCTTTACCTTTACTGTAATATTTATAAAGAAATATGACCTTTTGGTCACTTTTGGTCTTGAACTAACCATTTTTTTTTTGACCACATACAGTTATTATAATCATTTTATACAAAATAAAAAAATTGCCATAACATAACCTCAAAATATATGTCAACTGATTAATCTGTATTCACCCACTAAAATAAATTAAAAACACAAAATTTCAATTGTAAAATCACTTTCAATATTTATAATATGCATAGAACGGTTTCACAAGTATTATTTTCACAACAGATACATTTTAACAGAAATTAATTACCAAGCTATAGCTTTTTTAATTTGAAAATAAAACTGCAAGCAAAACAAACGACTCAATTGTTGTTTTTAGCGATTTGATTGGACAGAAATTTGTTATGGATGACTAGATAAGTAATAGGACAGTAAAAAGAATTTTTTTTGCACTTTAAAATTAAGTAAATTTTAATAATTTATTATAATTAGTAACAATCGAATTCGAATTCGTAGGTTTATTACCCTCGGGCCGGCCCTATCGGCCGGCCTCGGCTTCTAAAAACCTACTCAATCCAAAAATTTACTTTTTCGCCCTTGTATTATAAATAACTTTTTCTAAAATGCAGTAAACGAAGTTTATTTAGCTACCAAGGTAAAATTTATAATTTATAACAAAGGCACTCGTAGTGAGTACGGTACAAATAAAGGAGATAGGGAAATAGTATATTACGTACCGAGGTGGAAACTGTTTCATTTAGCAAACCGAGGAGCGTAGCGTTATTTTATTTTAAATCAGCGGTATTAAAAATAGTCGTATGAAATAATTCAGAATTTTGTCCCTATTTTTTTTCCTGGCCCTTGTGGATTTCGATTCCGATTTTCCGGTTGATTCTGTAAGATGTTCCCCATTGCCAATCATCGCCAAAATTTACAGCACAACACCCCTTTATTGTAATTTCCAATTTGCAAATTCTAAATTACCTTTCTGTTGGAAATACGAACAACAATACTGTAGTAGTGTTGGTATTTCCAAGTGGCAAATTCAAAGTTAGTCTTCCCAACTTAGTTGGTAATCTGATTGTAGAATATCAACATACTTGGGGCGCGGGACTTTACAGCGAAAAAAATATCGCGAATACCATTACCGCGCAGTGTATTACCGCGATCGCCATTACCGCGGCAAGCCATTACGGCTCATGTCCTTTACCGCCGAGGCCATTACCGAGCAGTCCATTACCGCGAACGGTCTTTACCGCGTGTGACTTTTACAGCGAAAATGGTTTACCGCGCCATTTTTTATACATTATTTTTATTTTATGTAAGGGTTTTTCCGTGGGATTGATGGCAGTTTGGTTTGGTTAGTTTTGGTTTTGGTTTGTATCTTTATTGATAAAGTGCAGGGCCGTAAATAAGAAGATTTGGTGGGGAGGGAGAAGGTCAAAAATTACAACTTTTTTTAGCCTAAAAATACAAGTTTTTCCCCTAAAAATAAAACTCCTCCAGAAAAAAAGCTTTATCCGTGATAGTTTTCACCAAAATTTTAATGACTAAAAAAAGGTCCTCACCTCCAAAAACAAAATTTATCCGTGACAGTTTGTACATGTCCTCACCTCTTTAGTGAAAAATATAACTTCGGACGGAAATTTTTTAAAGGAAACTAGTCATACCCACAACCCGGACCCATCAGCTATATCATGTAGAATTGTATTTTATTTTTTATTTAATCTTTTTTTCTGCAAAAAAAAATTAAAATAATTATGCGCGATAATGGTGGCGCTGTAACGGTGTCGCGTTAAATGACTGCGCTGTAAAGACCCCTATCCACGTACTTGTCTTACTACAACTTATAAATTCCAACTAAAAAAATATTGTTGTTGGTGTTTTCAACTGCAAAAACTTAGACTTTCCAACTTAACTGGTAATTTAATTTTAATATAACAACATAGTTTATGTAAAACTTTTTATAACCGGCATAACACGTTCCCTGTCGATGACGCATACGTGGCGTCATGTAGATTTCTTCACAGACGCCGATGACGCAAACGTGGCGAAAATTACACGATTAATCAAGCAGTCGGCCTTTGCACGTAGATTACAAATCACAACAGGCAGCTAAAGTGTTAAATAAACAAAAAATTCCCAACTTTTAAAATATAACCCATTTTCCAACGTTTCATAGCCCCCTTCGATACCAAAATGACTGTGGTTTGATGTATATAAATTTATAATTTATTATACTGTACAAAAATGCGTGGTTAGAAGTTCATTACCTTAATTAGGAATTGGCTTGTTTTGAATATAGTAAGACATACTACTGTAATAGTTCAATTTAATGAGACTACTGGAGAGAAACTGAAGAAATCGACCGATTAATAAATTATTTTCAAGTGTGCGTGGGATGTGCACACTGAGAATATGTTCGACTTAATGATTGTATTGTGGTCAGATCTGTTTTTCGTTGTTTCTTTTTTGTTTTTTAATATTTCATTTTATCGATCAATCTGTGATATTTTGTTACACTTATAGTCTCGGTTGAATTAAAAAAAAAACTATTTAGCTCTTTGTTTGCTTTTTAGTATAACTGATTTAAAAAATACACCATATTTCATAGGTAGATAGATAGATATTTTATTCATGCTTGTACATATAATGTTTACACATGTCAAAAGTACTTAAAACTAAATAATAAATAAATAAATAAAATAATACAAATAAGTGTAAATATTACGTTAAGTTAAAATCAATACTACTGTTTAAGAATTCCTTGATATTGTAATATGATTTTTTTAATAAAAATTCTTTACTTTTGATTTAAAGTTATTATATGGCAATTCTTTTATATAAGACGGTAATTTATTATAAAATTTGAGACCGTAGAAATTGCATCCATTTTTGCTAGACTCTAGACGAAAGTAGTTACACCTAATAACATGTTTTTGTCTTGTATTAAACGAATTTATATTAGGTACTTTGCGCGGTAAGATTATTTTTATTTTGGTGAGTATACAAAAGGCACAAAAATATATAAAAAGCTGGCAATGTTAATATTCACAGTTCTTTAAATGTTTCCCTCACGTTATCTCTATAGCCAATTTGTGAAATCACGTGTACTACCCTTAGCTGTAAACCGAAGATTCTCTTAACATTAGCTGCGTGACTTCAATTTATCAGACTGTATGACATTTGGGAAGCAAAGAGTGCATGGTAAGCTGTCCACGGTTCGTTACAAATAATTTTTTTTTATTGACAGCACCCTCTTCCATTCTTGGTAGTTTTTGATATGTAACCTATTGACCTTTAAAACAGCATTATTATTAAAATCTTCCTAATCAGTCAATTTTATTTGCATTTTTGTGAAAATTTTAAAATAATTTAAATTTTCACCATAGTAAACTAATAAAATTCCCACATCGTAAATTATAATGCTATATATTTATAATTACCGTCAACTGTACCAAAACATTCCTTTTTCTATTTTGCAACTCTTATAAGCTCATAATCACACGCAATTTGCGTGTTCTTATAGGCCCATAAGAGGTCTCTACTTTTTCTTCTTTTGGGTTGGCAACAGAGAAAAGCCTATCGCTTGAAGTTTTCTGTGCAAATGTCAATGTCACTTTAAAGTTTAATTTTCTACAAAATTTTGTGTTTAGGTTATTTTTTACAGTGTTGAAATTGTGTTTTGGTTAATTGTAGTGAAAAAGAGAAGAGATGACTATAAAATATATCAAAATATAATTTGTTCTTGGAATTTGAAACATGGTGTAAACTGTAATGCCAACCCAAAACAAAAATCCCTAAATCAATCATCAATTAAAATGTAAGTTTTTTTTAATTTTAGAGCAAAATAGAAAAAATTGTATAAAGCACTCGTTTCATAACACGTTTTTACTAGTACTTAAGCGGCTCGTTTTATAAACTTGTACTCGTGCGCTAAAAACGTATGTTATGAAACTAGTACTTTAATATACTATTATATAACCCCGCTTTACATTTTAAAATATTTTTTACAGGGAGTTATGATTTTTTTTTAAGGGGAAAAATATGATTCATTGTTCCAGTACATATTTCAGGTTTATTGCATGCATTGATAAATACTGTAAACCTTTGCAGTAAAAACTAAAAATAAAAAGTATAACGTTTTTACAAAGCAATTTATTTTTTATCAGGTCTGAAAATGGTATGTAATACTAGTCAGTGCCTTAGTTCCCAATGGGTGCTTCTTAAAATGCGAAATTTTGAAATGTTAAAGGGCCAACCCCTTATTTTATTTTCGCCCTATAAAAAATGCTTCAGACCAATTTTTGTCAACATCGAACAATTCATAGAGATCGCAAAAAAAGCATTTTCTCGTAAAATGCATATAGCTATTTAAAAATTATTGAAAAAACATATTATAAATGTATAAATTTGGGTTTAAAATAATCTAGGTTAGTTGCTTACTAAAGTCATGGTTATAGGTGATATAGAGGGTCACGTGGCCCACCCCTAGGCACAAAAAAATCAATGTTTTATTTATTTTTTTAATTTTCCACTTTCCTTGCAAGATTTCGCTTGTAAATCTTACTTTGGTCACCTTCACAAATATTTTTTTCATTTCTTCCTACCTATATCTAGCTATAAAAATTATATTAACATAACTTTTTGACATTTACAGTTCGAAAATTGGTCCAAAAGTGTAAATAGTTATCCCACTATTTATAACTTTTGCCCCCCGTCTGGCACTGGCTGCATTAAAAAAAAGTAATAGAAGTCAATCAAAAGATGGTTGTTGATTGCAGTGTGTATAATTCGTGGTCTAAATGTTAAGTTAACGCGTTCAAAAGTTATAAGGTCTAGGGTATATTTTAACACATTTTAGACTAATTTTTGCGCTATAAATGTCAAAAAGTTGTGTTTATATAATTTTTTATAATTTTTCAGCTAGCTATACGTGGGGAGCAATAAAAAAATATTTTTGAAGGGAACCAACGTAAGATTTATAAGTAAAATAAGGGAAATTGACGAGTTTCAATTTTTTGATATGTCGATGCCTAGGGGTGTGCCGCGTGACCCTCTATGCCACCTATGACAATGAATTTTATTAAGCAACTAACCTAGATAAGTTTAAACCCAAATTTATCCATTTATGATATTTATTTCCAATAATTTTTAAAAAAATATATGCTTTTTACAAGAAAATGCTTGTTTTGCTTTATATTTATTTATAACTGTCAACTGTAGCTATAACATTTCTTTATATAACCCCGCTTTACATTTTAAAATATTTTTTACAGGGACGGAGTTATGATTTTTTTTTTTTTGGTGGGGAATGTTTTTTTTTCAAAACCTTAGACTTAATTCAGGAAAAAGTTTGGGACAAAAAACTGATAAGGCCTCCTCGTTTCGCAGGCCCCTGGTAAAAATAAGTAGGGGAATGTGGGGAATTCCGAACCATGGGGAATGCCGAACCATTGACTCATCTGTCATTATCTGACATTCGATCTATACGAAACTTCTCATCGTATTATTTCAGCTTCATCTCATTTTTCCATTAGCAGTCGAACCGATGAGACGTATTTTGTGCTTTCTGCGATAATCATGTGATTTTTGAGATTCCAAAAGTGTTTTTGTGTTTTAAAAACTACATTGGTTTTTCAAAATTTTTGCGTAAGACCAAGCAGGTAAATATCTTTAAAATCATTGTGTGTGAATATTACTTACACTCAAAAAAAATTTTTTGCATGAAATTTGGTTCTGTGACTCATGGGCGGCTATTTTGTAGAACATAGCTTGTGGGGAATGTCGAAGCACTTTTTGTGGGGAATATCGAACCACTTAGTTTCTGAAATTTTTCAAGTAGATAATAATATCTTGATAAAAAACTTATAAAAGACGGTAATAGATTATAAATCACATTTATTATAATAATTATAATATATATATAATATATATAATAATTATATAATAATTATAATAATTCAAATAATTATTTAAATTATGCAATTTGAAAGTTTCATTTTCATTTATATTATTATTACAAGAATAGATGCGCGTAGAAGCTCCAGAACATTCTAGAAAATTTTAGACCACTGATCTAAAGATTAGTGTTTTAGACGCGTCGCTGGATACGTCTGGAACGTTTTCCGCCTACAGGTATAAAAAGGGCCACGCGGGCCAACGTCAGTCAGTCTCAGTGCGGTATTTTATGCGACTTCGAATGAACAACATCGATTTTTTCTCTATATTTTTCATTACAATCTTCTGTTTGTTCATTACGAAGTCATAAATAAACGTTTTACATCAATATTGGTCCAAATTTTCTCAATTTGCAAAGTGGTTCGACATTCCCCACGATTTTTCAAAATGACAAAATCGAATATTTTTGTAAAATCTTTGATTTTCGGGTGAGTTATGAGTCAAAATCAAAGTGTGGTTCGAAATTCCCCACATTCCCCTACATGAAAATGACATACGAAGATAGCCCTTATTAAGATTAGTTCACGAGTTCACGAGTTATTAAATAAAAACCGATTTTTTAGCCACTTTCAAAATAGCGTAGCGTAGCGACGCATTTTTAGACATATGTTAATAGGAATTTTTTTTGATATTTTCTGATGTAGAATCACCCCTTAAAATTTCGTACCCAATTTCAAATACACCGTGTATTATGTAAAATAGTATTAGGTTCAATATGGGTGACTTTTTTTTGTAGGCATTTGGTAAAAAATACACGGTGCATTTGAAATAGCGTAGGAAATTTTAAAATATAAAAAATAAACATATGTCTAAAAATGCGTCATAAGGGAGCTACGCCCCTTTGAAAGTGGCTAAAAAAAATCGGTTTTTATTTAATAACTCAGGAACCCTTTGAGATATATTAACGAGGTTTTTGCACGTCAACTTATTCTACCAAGGCCCGTTTTTATGTGTTATTTTCAGGTACTTATTTCAACCAGGGGTGTGCGAAACGGGGAGGCTTATCAGTTTTTTGTCCCAAACTTTTTTCTGTGTAACTTTTTTGCAATTTTATTTTTGAAATATGATTCCTCAGGTTAAAATACATAAAAAAGGTACTCTTGTTGTAATACTGTAGGATTAACTGTTTTCGAGAAAAATTCAATTGAAGGTGAAATTCCACGGTTCGAGGACGAAAAATTAAATACTAAAATGTTGTAAACCAAAATTTTAATGATGCAGGGCGAATGTACATTAAAAACTAAGAAAAAAATTTCATAAACAGGTACTTCCAAAAATCAATCCTAATGGAGCTATGGTCTCCTAAATATGCACCATTTTTAAAGGGCCATGGTAGCTTTAAAAGCGTTTTTTCGACCTACATGTATGGAAACTATTTTTCTTAGTTTTTGATATAGAATAACATTACATCATTAAAATTTTGGTTTTCGACATTTTAGTATTTAATTTTTCGTTCTCGAACCGTGAAATTTCACCTTCAAATGAACTTTTCTCGAAAACGGTTAATCCTATAGTATTACAACAAGAGTACCTTTTTTATGTATTTTGACCTTAGGAATCATATTTCATAAATAAAATTGCAAAAAAGTTACACAGAAAAAAGTTTGGGACAAAAAACTGATAAGGCCCCCCCGTTTCGCACACCTCTGGTTTAAATAAGTACGTGAAAATGACATACAAAGATGGGCCTTATTAGGATTAATTCACGTGCAAAACCTCGTTAATATATCCCAAAGGGTTCCTGAGTTATTAAATAAAAACCGATTTTTTAGCCAATTTCAAAGGGGCGTAGCTCCCTTATGACGCATTTTTAGACATATGTTTATAGGAACTTTTTTTCATATTTTATCACCTGTTAAAATTTCCTACGCTATTTCAAATACACCCTATATGTAGTTATCGTAGAATATAAAATTGTTTAGGATTTTTCTGTTCTTGACATATGTACCAAATATTATTAGGCTTGCAAGTTTGTATGCATTGATTCCTCAAACAATTTATCAACTAACATTTCTTCTGTTTTTTTGCCCTTCAGTGCTTATATAGTATATTACATAACTACTGTGGAAAGTGACATACTTCACGCGAATGGGAAGGTTTACGAGCCGCTAGGCGAGTGAGGAAACCCCACGAGTATAAAATACACTTTCCAAAGAGTTATGTACACTATTTTTCCTACGGTCCCGAAAAAAAAAGTTTCTTATTTTAAAATTTTCTAATTTTTATTAATTTTTAAGAAAAGCGAAGCACAAAATTCGTAGAATCTACGAGGTAAATATCTAAATAAAATTAGGCAACCCTCGATACATAAATATCACACTAGGGTGATATGAAAATATCAAACTAGTTGGATATAAGACGTTTTCTAAAGAACAAAAGAGTGTGCTAAATGTCATTTTCATAGAGGATCTTAGGAAAATATATAAACCATATTATGATTTAAAAAAGTATACTTTTTTAATACTTACCATAAATAACACTGAATTGCAAAAAAAACTGGTTACTCTGACAGATATATCATCCTAATAATTATAATTATTATATAAAATTAATTATATAAACCGAATCCCAAATTCATGTCCATATTCTGCCATCATGTCAATTTTTTTGTGACGAAGGTAATTTAAACATTCAAAATCCTAGTGCAAATTGTGGCTGTCAGCTTTGGATAAATATATGATATATATGTTTAAACTATAAAGTGTTTGTAAAATGACATCAGATACATGTCGAATTCTCAATCGGTTCAGGAGTTATGTTTCTTCTAAAGGAATTCTAGAAAGTCGTGTTTTTCTGACTATTTAGGGGCCTATGGGTCAGTTCTTAAATAGTAGACCTCTTATGTTTATACCATTATAATTAAATAACATTATTTCTTAAAAATAAATAAATAAATAAATAAAAAAAATGTGGAAAACCAAAAAAATTCTAAAAAAATATAAACTTGATCACATGAATCACATCAAGGGCTAGCCACTAGTGTTATATGAAAGAAAGAAATATTGTCAATTGAGGATATAGCAAAAACAGTTATTTTTAATAAAAGGGGAAAAGTAAAATTTTTTAAGTAGGTTTTTAGAAGCCGAGGGCCCCTGGCCCGAGGGTAATAAACCTTCGAAATCAAAATTTAACTTTTTGCCCTTGTATTACACAACATTCTTTATTGATTATTAAAATATATTTAATTTTAAATTGGAAAAAATATTTCTTTTTACTGTCAACCATGACAAATTAATATTCAATCAAGTCGCTAAAAAAACAATTGAATCTTTTTTTTTTTTTGCTTTTTCAAATTATCTTATAATCAGAACATATCGTTTTGATTAATTTGTGTTAAAATGTGTTTATTATGAAATGATTATAATACTTGTATCTGGTCAAAAAGAACATATAGTCAAGACAAAAGTGACCAGAAGGTCATATTTCTTTATAAATTTTACAGCTTAAAAATAACAGTTTTAGTTAGCGGGCCAACAAAACTTTTTGGCCCTAGAGCCACAAAGTCCAATTTTGGCCAGCAAATAGGAACCAAAAGTAACTTTTGGTTCAGTTTTTGCGGGCAAAAAGTTGGACTGTGGCCCTAGGGTCAAAAAGTTTTTTCCGTCCGCTAACTAAAATTGTTATTTTTAAGCTTTTTTAAAACAAGATGATTTACCTATATTTACCTATATTTATAAAGAAATATAACCTTTCGGTCACTTTTGACCAAGTATTATAATCATTTCATATAAATAAACATTTCTTCTATAACATAACCTCAAAACATATGGTTAACCGGTTAATCTGGATTCATCCACTAAAATAAATCACAAACACAAAATTTCAATTGTGAAGTCAATTTCAGTACCTATTTATAATATTTATGGAACAGTTTCAGAAGTATTAATATTTTCATAACGAATACATTTTAACACAAATTAATCAAAAGACTAAGCTAATTTGAAAATGAAATCGCACGCAAAAGAAACGATTCAATTGTTTTTTGATTTGATTGGATAGCAATTTTTCATGGATAACTAGATAGGTTATAAGACAGTAAAAGGAAATATTTTTTTTGCAATTTAAAATTAAATATATTATAATAATTTATTATAGTTAGTAACAAGCGAAACATTGTATACTACACGGTCCAAAAATTAAATTTCGAATCGAAAAATTTAACTTTCGCCCTTGTATTATAAAAAACTATTTTGGATTCAGCATGTCGAAATTTATTAGAAATATAAGTCTAGTGCGAGTAATATTTTTGTGGTTCAGTGTAATTATATTATTTTCTAAACAAACTGTATGCCATTTACTTGAGGTTTATGACAATCACCTACCTTTCTATTAAATACTAGAACGTAAACTGAACTATTATCATATTGTCACATAAAAAAGAATTTCTACAACAAGTGAAATAAATAAAACATAAAACCACAATGAAACGGTTTATTATATGATTACGGTGACAAATAAAAATCGACAGTGACAACAGAATAAGAGGCATAAAATACAATAAAATTATTTCTTTAGGTCAGGAATTATGCTTCATGATTCTAGTTTACAGTTCAATATACAATATACAGTTCAATATACAATATATAATATTTTTTCTCACGACCAACTAGGTAAGTTGACATTACTTAATTAAGTAATGGAATAGTATATTCTATAAATAGTATGAAATAGACAATATTCCGCGCGAGCGGAAAGCTTGTCATACGAGCCGGCAGGCGAGTATGACGGTCCCGCGAGTGCGGAATGACTATTCCATACATGACTATACTTTTTCTTCGACTGCAAATATGAAACACAGTATGGTTTTAAACTGCGGCGAAGGTTAAAAACAATGTTTTTTGTGACTCGACATTGTAAATGCAACAAAACACATATAATTAAATAAAGCAATTAATGTTATTTAATAATTTTATCAAATCAGTACTTAAAAAAGATTTTTATTTAATATTAGCACATATTTACAAATTATAATGCAAATATTGAAGGTTATGTCAGATTGTTGTGATATATATCAGGTTTAAATATTTAACAATAGATGGAGCAGTTTTAATTTTTTGAACTAAATTGATAAAAAACTGGTCAAATATTAAGAAAAACTAATAAACTTTATGTAATTTTAACGCAAAACTTTAAATTGCATTAAATTATTCAATATTTCGTGGTAAAATAAACATATTTTTGCTAATTTTGCTACAGTTTTCTTTACTTTTATAAACAAGAGATGGCACTACATGTGCTCATTCTAACACTTGATACGGAATAATCATACCGTATCTAGAGCTAGAATGGATTCATTCTGTGTTTGAGAAGTGTGTGTATTTGCTTACATTCTAAAGCAGTCGTAGAAAAAGTACTATATCGAGCATACTTAGTGATAGTTCAAATCAATACAAATAAAACCGTAACTAAGACAGAAAAAACGATTTACCGCTCAAGGTCTTACTTACCGCAGGGGTACATCTGTACAGTAAAATATAGGTATCTACTAATATTAAATGTATTTTAATAAAACATATTAATTTATTGTATAGTAAATAATTATAACAGCTCAAATACAATATTTTATAATATTAAGAGTATAGATATATTTATAGGTATTTTCATTATTTTCAACATTGAAAGATATATATGGAAAATGTATGACTTACAATATTAATTTTGTTAATGTCTGTCATATAATTTTCAATATTTTCAGCAAAATCTTCAACATTTTTGACTATATTCTTAAAATTTTCTTAATGGCTGTGATTATGAATAAACACAAATGACTTATAAATATAATTTGGCAGCATCAGCAGAAGACTACTATTTTTAATTATATAGAGTGATTCCATAAAAAAATGATTTTTTGAATTGTCAAACATATAAATGTAATAAATTTTAATAAAATAAGCATTTAACTCATTGGTAGTAAGAATAAAGTAATGCGCTACTCGTAGGTAAGTAAGTCTTCTTTCGTGTTTATGGACCCCAACTTCGCTTTGGTCCACAAAATACGACCTCACACAGAAAAATGCACTTACCTCTACTAGGAGCGCAAATAACTATTATTCAGTACCAACTAGGTAAGTTGACATTACCTAATCAAAACATCAACTGTAATGGAAAGTACTATATCGAGCACACTTAGTGATAGATCAAATCAATACAAACAAAACTGTAACTAAAGGCAGAAAAAACGATTAACCGCCCATAGTACTTACCGCAGTAAACCCACTAGTATTAAAAATATATATTTTAATAAAACATATTTATTTATTGTATAGTAATTAATTATAACAGCTCAAATTAGTTATTTTGTAATATTAAGCTTAAAAAAGTATATATTTATAGGTATTTTCATTATTTTGAACATAGAAAGATATACAGGGTGTCCGGTAACTCGCGCCGGAGCGGAAAACCACATAATCATCTGCCAATGAAAAATGTCTCTGCAAAAGATTAAAGTTCTATCTTGAACGGTTACTGATATAAGAACATTTAGTTTTGACCAATACCAGTAGATGTTAAATATACCTAAAAACGTGAATAAATTACTCATTAGGATGTTATGGAAACATACCTGAACTTTAAGGTAAGTGTTTTGATTGTTGCTATGGAAATTTATAATGAAGTTTAGCAGTATTTTTTCAAGAAACTGTAAAAAAAAAAATGTTTACAAGTAGAGAATATTCTGAAATGGTTATTTTTTATGCACAATGTGGCAGAAATGCAAAAAAGTGTATTAAGAAATGTACCCCGAAAGAGTTCATCCCACCCCCTTGTTTTTAACGGCTGTACAACATTTGAGGGAAACAGGCAACATGTTACTGTATAGAAAATAAATTGGTGGAGCACTGATTACAGTTAGGACTCCGGAAGTAGAAGAGGCAATAGGTACTCGAAGCATTCGACAATGACCCAGATGCTAGTGTAAGGGAAATTTCAAGGAATCTTAACCTTAGACGCACACCGTAAATACCGTTATGAAAAAAGATAATTGGCATCTCTACCAGTATATTTGCGTACAAAATTAATTTCCTGAAGACTAGACTACCAGAATGAAGTTTTGCAGATGGATTTACCAAAAGCCAAATGTGCAAGACCAGTATATTCGCGTACAAAATTAATTTCCTGAAGACTAGACTACCAGAATGAAGTTTTGCAGATGGATTCACCAAAAGCCAAATGTGCAAGACTGTGAATCATGTTGTGTTTTCGGATGAGTGTACTTTTGGGAGAAATAGAATTTTCAACTCAAGAAACTAAAAATTTTATGCCCACGAGAATCCTCTTGCAATGATTTCCAGGATTTCAACGATTTCCAGGCGGTTTTCAATAAATCTTTATGCGGGAATACTTGTAAATCGATTGGTACCTAATTTATATTATTATTAAAGAATAAAATTTGTTTTTATGTTTTTAATTGGTTAAATTTTTACTCCATAAAATAAAATATTTAAACGATAAACTGGTGTTTCACATAATATCTTCTTTTCGTACGACCTAGTGTACACGAAATAAAGAAAAATGCATGTTCACTATATATCCTCGTTAGGATATATTTCTATCGCACGAGTACATAGTTCATATTTGAATGAAATGACAAGTATGCACACTCAAACGAGTACACATAGCTTTCATTTTGACAAAAGTCATTTGACGTTTATAAAATTTTGAAATGTCAAAATTAAACACAGGTAATTCTTTAAAATATACATTTTTAAAGAGTCTAGACTGTAGATCGAACGAAAAATGTTGTTCGCAACTCGTTTGCGACAAGTCCTTAGTGCACTCGAATGATTTTTTGACTTCGCTTCGCGTCGTCAAAAAAACTTAATTCTCGTGCACTAAGGACTAAAGTCGCTTACTCGTTACGAAAAGTACTATTTTTGTAATTTTTGCATAAACACTAAACCAGTGGAATTTAGGTTGGGTAAAAACCATTTTTCGTATTTATTGAACTTCTTTTTGCACTATTTTATAAGGAATTAATTTATTTTATTATAAATCATTTACTTTTAACTGGGTTTCTATATTTTCAGATTTTCTTAATTTTCTGCATTAATCAAGCGATAAACAAATAGTGAATATTCTTTTCTTGTTTCTGCATACTTTTTTTTCTTATTTTTATATCAAATATTACATTTTAACTATAAATCCATAATATTATAAAGAAATAACTCAAAAGTGATTATTACAAATTTCTAATTAGAAAATACTCTTATCTCTGTATCTGTTCAAGATGGAACCTTATTTTTTTTGTGTAGTTTTTTTCATTGGTAGAAAATTCTATGGTTTCCCGCTCCAACGCGAGTTACAGGACACCATGTATCTCCATTTATGGAAAATTTATTTACAATATTAATTTTGTTCATGTCTCTCATATTATTTTCAATCTTTTCAGCAAAATCTTCAACAATTTCGGCTATGTTTAAAAAAAAACTAATCGCTTGATTATGAATAAACCCAAATGACATATAAATAGTTATTTGCGCTCCTAGGTTTGGACTTTTTAATAACTTACCTCTAAGTGAATTTTTCTGTGTGAGATCGTATCTTGAGGAGCGGAGCAGAGGTCCATAAACACGACCGAATATGGAAAAAAAAACTTACCTACTATTATATTTATATGTGTACACGTGTGTCACGTTAGGGGTTAAGCAGGGTTTAATAGGTCTTAGATAGGTAAGAAATATGTTTAAGTGGGTTTTTTTAAAAAGGTTATTAGCAGAAATAATAACTTACTAAGAGGTTGTTTTCATTTCTTTTAGTAACTGTTAACTACATAGTATTGGGGAGTATAGATTTTCACAATTCTGTGTTTTACTTCATTTTTATCACCGTTCTGTATTTTCAAAACTTTATTTGGCACTATAAAACGTTTATTATTCCATCAATCTATTTTCTAATCATCGTACAGAGTGATATTATAAAACGTTTGTTTTGATTAGTTTATATTGAAATTGTCAAATTTTAAGGTTAGGTTCGTAATTTTACTTATATATATATATAATAATAATAATAATAATAGTAATAGTAATAGTGATAGTGATAGTGATAGTGATAGTGATAGTGATAGTGATAGTGATAGTGATAGTGATAGTGATAGTGATAGTGATAGTGATAGTGATAGTGATAGTGATAGTGATAGTGATAGTGATAGTGATAGTGATAGTGATAGTGATAGTGATAGTGATAGTGATAGTGATAGTGATAGTGATAGTGATAGTGATAGTGATAGTGATAGTGATAGTGATAGTGATAGTGATAGTGATAGTGATAGTGATAGTTTTTTTTTTGCGGCAGGGGGAAAACCTTCAAAAGGCACTGTGTTTCACAGTAGTGCGAGATTTTTACCCGCTAAAAACCCCCTTCCTCTTTCCTGACTCGCATCCGGAACGACCGTGGCTTGGTTTTTCATCAGATGGAGCTTTGTCAGTAGGTCATCCACGTTATCTGTGTCTTTGATTTTCATTTCTTTCCCTTTCCTTGGGCTCCATAATCTTTCTTATAAGCATTTGCACCTCCTTCCAGTTCGTTTCAGAGCTAATCATTTTTTTTATCAGGTTATCGTTGTCCAAGTCTCCTATTTTCTGGTGGTAGGTCGCCGACCTGACTTCCTCCCATCTCTTGCAGATAAATAGGGTATGCTCAACCGTGTCTGTTTCTCCGCAATAGATGCAACTATCATCCTAGGTAGCACCAATTTTCCGTAGGTACGTATGAAAGGAGCCATGCCCCGTCAGAACCTGTGTAGTCCAATAATCCAAAATCCTGTGCTTGCATTCAATCCATCTTTCAATGTTTGGAATTATTCTTTTTGTCCACTGTGCCTTGTCGTGTGTATTATTCCACATATCTTGCCATTCTTCGATTACCCTTTGACGGGCTTCGTTCTTCACTCTGGCTTTTTCTCCTTCGCTTTCTTCTACGTACCTTCTTTCTTCAACTTTAAGTTCAATAGGGGGTATACCTGCGACCACCTGTAGGGCTTTTGTCGAGACAGTGCGGTATGCACTTACAATCCTTAAAAGTATCTTTCTTTGAGCCTTAGTCATCTTCGCCTTATACTGTTTCACCTTCATGGTTTCTGACTGGTGCTCCATATAAGAGTATTGACTGCACCACTCAGTATAAAACTTCTCTCTTTCGACTCCGTGGACCTCCTATATTTGGCATTAGCTGGGATAATAGAGCTATTCTCTCCTCAGCCTTTTTGGTAATCATATTAACGTGCTCCCGAAATGATCCATGGCTTCCCAGTATTATTTCCAGATACCTTATAGCACTTTTAGGTTTAATTGTAACTCCGTTTAACTCAAAACGCACATCCTCTGTATTTCGTCCTCCTTTAAGAATAACTGCCTCAGATTTATCGGGTGCCAGATTAAGGTCATAGTTTATTAGCCATCTCACTAGTCTTTTTAGGGCTTCGTTAACTTTATGGATAAGAGACGGTATATCTTCTGCTACTACAACTATGGCCAGGTCATCTGCAAAACAAATTGCTGTTACTCCTTCACCCAGGTATAACCTCAGTATACCATCATAGAGCACATTCCAAAGTGTTGGTCCCAATATGGAACCTTGTGGTACTCCACTAGTCATTTCTTGAATTAATTTTCCCAGTCTAATCTTCCTATTTTTGAAATAATTCTCTATGATAGTTACTAAGTATTCAGGTATTTCCCTCTTCTTCAGTTCTTCGACTATGTAACTCCACTTTGCAGAATTAAAGGCATTTTTTATATCTAATGTTATTAAAGTGCACCATCTCTCTTTTTTCTTTGTTCTTTTCGCGATATTAAGGGCCGTTTTAACTTCTTGTGTGGTAGAACGCCTTTTCCTAAATCCAAACTGAAACTCAGATAAACCTCCCCTGTTTTCCAGTTCCTTCTCCAGTCGGTTCTTTATCATAGACTCGTAGAGTTTACCTATCGAGTCAAGCAGGCAGATTGGTCTAAAGGCAGATATATTTTCAATCGGCTTTGAGCCTTTTAGTAGAAGACATACTCTCGCTATTTTCCAATCATCTGGAAACTCCTGAGTTCTAAGCAGCGTGTTTAATACTTCAAGAAGGAAGTCGGGTGCGGTTTTGACCATCTCCTTTACCGCTTCTGGCGGGATCCCATCGGGGCCCGGTGCTTTGCCAGCCTTCATCTTTTTTTCAGCAGTAGCTAATTCTTCCAAGGTAAAGAGCTCCATCCCTTCCACGGCAGTTCCTCTCTCCCATTCGTCTGTTTCTTGCGGAAAAAGACCTCTTATAATTCCTTTCTTTCCTGAGGAAGCTTGTAAGGCAGCGAAAGGCTTTTTAGATGCTTTAAAGCAATTTTGTACCCATTTCCCCACACGTTGTTATTTAGTTCGTCACATAAATCCTTCCAATATTTCTCTTTAACTCGTTTGATAAGGTTTTTTAATTCCTTTCTTTTTGCTGCGTACTGTTGCCGTACAACTTCATTATCCCTATTTCCACGTGCTCTGTTTCAGGTGATGTTTCTTCGAGCCGCAATACACTCCTTTCTTGTTTGTTCTATATGTTCGTCCCACCAGTAAGGTACATGTAGTCTTTGATTCCCATTTCGGCATTGACAGCTAGCCTTGTAACCCTGACTTAGAACGTCCATACATTTCTGGGCCGATGCTTCATTTATCTCTTCGGTCCTTTTTGCCTTACCGAGTTCATTAATGTATCCGAGTATTTTTTTAAATCTTCCAGCGTTATATTTGGTGAGCAATAACAGCAGTAAAGGTTGTAGTTTTTTAATTCTATTCTGACAAAACCTTCGGCTTCCTCCACACTCCTGACTTCTATATTTTAATTTTGGAAATAAATTGCAACGTCTACATTTTTGTCGGTAATCCAGTTACGATTTTTTTTTACCAGTTTCTTGTTAGGTTCTCCGGCTCCGGCTACAAAGATGTCGAACTTTTCCCTTTGAGCTTTCAGGAATGACATATCGTGTGCTCTTCTAGATCTATTTAGGATTGTCCGCAAGATTTTTGTATTTATTCCCCTGGTTACCTGTGGCGGTTGTGCCATTTAGTAAGGTAATATGGAGTACTTTTCTTTTAGTTTTTTACTTGGTCCCTTACTCTTACTTCTACCCCTCCCCTTACTCTTCTTTTTCTTTTAGCTTCTACTATTTTCTTTTACTCCCTCTATTTCCTTTTCTATCTCGTTTTTTATTGCATCCGTCCCTTCTCCTTTGTTTAATTTTATAAGCATTTCCCCTTTTTTAGTTTGTCTCAATTCCTTGACTTCTACTCCTAGTTTTTTAAGATCCACTTTGGATTTGACTTCTCTCAGTAGGTCTGCGTATGTACGACCTTGTACCTGTATCACCATGGTATCTTCGTTTTGCTTATTTACCCTTTTTTCCTCGTTTCCTCTCGGTTTTGCAGTGCTCCCAGTCTTCTGTATACATAGGCTGATATCTATATTGCTCCCTGCGAATATATATTCCAGTAATTTCTTTATTTTTTCAGTCTCCGGGTATCCAAGAAAAGCCACCGCTAACTTACTTGTATCTGTTAGTTGGACAACTTCCCTTAAGTGTGTTACGCTTGAGTATAAAGATTCCATCGTTTGATCCCTTGGGGTTATCCTGTATATCCTTTTTTCTTTAGTTTCGCTTGTTTTGTCTCCAAATTTATTTATTTATTTATTTATTTAATTAACACCCAACACTAAAACCAATTACAGGGTATCTTATAAAAAACCTTATATAAATACAAAGTACAAGTCTACAAGAAAAGAAAAACTTAAAACTAAATATTGTACACCGTCCTTAAGTGGTTATTGACAAATTCTTTAAATTTGGAGGATTTTAATAATGTATAGTCACATATAGCATGTATTTTATTAAATGAATTACAAATTTTATAAATTGGCGATGTATATTTAACATTTGTTCGTGCAGTTGGCAGATAAAATAAATTCGTACCTCTAGCAGAGATTCTAGGTATACAAAATGGTAGTTCGCCAAGAATATAGCTACAATCTATTTCATTGCGGAGTATTTTAAATAAGAAAATGCAAGAGGTACTAAATCTTCTAGATTCTAAGCCTAAAACGTCAAACCTTGACCGCAAATAACTATTTCCAATACCCTGGGCGGGATACACACCATCCAACCTAAAGCATAAGAATTTAAGAAATTTACGCTGCACCCGCTCAATATCATTGATATATCTGTCATAGTATGGGTTCCATATAATGCTAGCATACTCAAGTTTACTTCTTACTAACGCAAAGTATAATGTTTTTAAACATTGAATATTTGTAAATTGCTTACAGTTTCTCATCAAAAAACCCAACATGCGCGTTGACTCAGATTTTATTTTAAGAATGTGTTCCTTAAAAGTGAGCTTGCTATCAATAATTAGGCCTAAGTCCCTTATTGTGTCACATCTAGATAAAACCGCTCCGTTTATGTTATAAAAAAAATCTAAAGTGCTAATTTTACGAGTCACTGAAAGTACTTTACATTTTGAAATATTTAAGTGCAAGTCATTTATTCCACATCACTCCTGAACTTTATCAATATTATCCTGCAAACGAATAGAGTCATAAAAATTGTTTATAGTGGTATAGAATTTCATGTCGTCGGCAAACAAAAGGCAATTTACATCCATTGCATCACATATGTCGTTAATGAACAAAAGAAAAAAATAAGGCCCGAGATTTGTGCCCTGGGGCACGCCAGACGTTACATCAAAGCCCAAAGACCTAAATCCATTACATTCAACATACTGAAGTCGACTAGACAGGTATGAACGAAAAAAACTTATTAAATTATCACTAAAACCATACCAAGACATTTTGCGTAAAATTAGGGAATGATTAATTTTGTCGAAAGCTTTCGAGAAGTCTGTGAAAATAATATCGATCTGAGATTTTGGACATTTTAGTTTTTTTGACAAGTATTCGATAAAACAGCTTAAATTGGTAGTGGTGGATCTCCCTTTCATAAACCCGTGTTGCGCATCTGATAGCAAGTTTTTAGTTAATGGATATAGATAATTATGCAGCAACATTTCCATTAATTTAGAAAAACCACATATAAGCGCTACAGGCCTGTAATTTTTTATATCGGTTCTAGCCCCTGTTTTGAATATGGGGCAAATTTTAGAAACTTTCCATCTTGAGGGAAACTGTGATGACGATAAACCTAAATTAAATATTCTGGATAAAGGAAGAGCCAAAATATTAATACAATCTTTTATAAAAAAACTGGGAATCATATCTGGACCACAGGATGACTTCGGTTTTAGTTTTTTTGCTATTCGAATAATTTCAAGCTCGGAAAATTTCGGCAGTGTAATAGTTGAGTTACTTTGCCAAACAGGATTTTTCAGGTCTGTTACTTCACTCGGTATATTATAAACACTAGAGAAGTACTTGTCAATGTCAGAAGCTATTTCCTTAGGGGAATTAAAAGTTTCATCACCAAGATGCATACTTGCGGGAATACCTGATGTATTTTTCTTTGAATTAATGTACTTCCAAAAATCGTTTGGATTCTCCGACAAGTTATTCTGAACAGCATTTAAATATTGTGAGTAATTGGCCTTTATTTGATTTTTTGTAACGAAACGTAGTTCCTTATATTGATTGAGAAAAACATTACTACCAGTTTTTTTATATTTTTTAAATAATTTTTCCTTTTCCTTTAAGTTTTTAATTAGTTCTCGACCATACCATGACGGATATTTATGTTTGGCGTTAGAAAACAGGGGTACAGTTTTATCAAAAACATTAAATATTTTTTCATAAAATTCGTCACATAATTTATTTACGTCCTCAGTATTATTGAATAGACTCCAGTCTACCTTGGACATTTCACTATATAATAGAGGATAATTAGCTCTTTTAAAGTTATATTTTTTCAGAAAAGCATCCTGTTGAAGAGTACGTATATCCGTACAATTAATATAAAAATTTATGCTCAATGCTGGATGGTGTGAATCCAATTTAACCAGGGGTAAGACATCCTGCTCTACCGAGCAGTTTAGATTAGACAGAACCAGATCTAAGAGACGATTATTAGCATTCAAAACAGTATTAAATTGTAAGAAATCAAAAAATTGCATAAAATTATAAGTTAATTATTGTCGCTATTAATAGTATGTAATGTATGTAATGTCAGTTTAGTAGCCATGTTAAGACATAATACCTCATCAGCCTCGAGTTGTTTTGGCTTCTTATCTTGAAATAACAGAGAAAAACTTTCTTGGACCATTTTTACTAGTCCTTTCTCTTTCTCCACCCCGCCTGCGATCGAAAAGACACAGTCGGCGTCCGGTGTCACTTTAAGTGGATTTCCTATTACCGTTTTTACTGTTCGAAAGACAGATTCTGGCCATTCCCTTCCAATGATATCGTCTAGGGTATCGTACGTTTTTTGTTCTGTCATTTTCTGCAATAGTTTCTCACTAGACTGATTTTCTGAGCTTTGCTGCTCATGTTCCGTTTTGGTGGCAATTTCCATTCGTTCTGATTGTGGTTTAGTTTCGGTTGATTTATCCTTTTTCCTTATGTATGTTATTCCCTTCATATCTATAACTAAGTTGTATATTTCTTCAATCCCTTTTTTTATTTCCGACGGTGTTTGGAATGGCCTTAATAATTTCCATAAGCTCAACTGCTTTTGACTTCACTTTCTCTAGTGCCATCTCCTCTGTTTCTTTACCAATCAGTGGAGAATTTTCTTTTCGTTTCCTTTTGCCAAATTTTTCATTTTTGGTGCCTTTCTCTGCTTCTAGCGGGCTAATTGCTAGAAATAGTTCTCTTCTTAATGGAGGTGGCGTCCTCTAGTGAGCTTCTTCTCATGGTAGGGTCTGTATTAGCTAACCATTTATATTCCATTTCTTTATCATTTTTATCCACTGGATTATTGAGCTGTGTTTCCAGTTCTTTTGTTTCCTTTATGTTTTCCTTCGTTGTATTTGTTTTTTCATTTTTATCCATATTTGTTTCCACGAGTATGGGACGAAAATTCGAAGTCCAGTACGGCAGTGCGCCCTTACCATACTAAGGCTATAGTCCCCACAGGGTCGCCCTTTACTGTGGGCATCGTTTTAGGCTCACTATCACTCCTGAGCCACGAATCCCCTCGGCACGATGGTGCTACATCTTGGGATAAGAGTTTTTTTTTACTGCATTTTATTTTAGAACCTCGCTGCCAGGTTCGATATTCGCCCGCTACAAATCTGTAAAAACCGACGACGACCAGGAAGCTGCCCACTCTGGGTCAGACGCGCCTGGATTTTTTGTGTGTTGGTTTTTGTCCGCCCCGGGTATTTCATTTCCCCGGTATCACCCATATCTGGGAGAAATTCCTCTATCCGCAACCCGAGGAGGCGCCCGATGGGGGACCAACATCCCCACACGGGAGTAATAGTAATAGTAATAGTAATAGTAATAGTAATAGTAATAGTAATAGTAATAGTAATAGTAATAGTAATAGTAATAGTAATAGTAATAGTAATAGTAATAGTAATAGTAATAGTAATAGTAATAGTAATAGTAATAGTAATAGTAATAGTAATAGTAATAGTAATAGTAATAGTAATAGTAATAGTAATAGTAATAGTAATAGTAATAGTAATAGTAATAGTAATAGTAATAGTAATAGTAATAGTAATAGTAATAGTAATAGTAATAGTAATAGTAATAGTAATAGTAATAGTAATAGTAATAGTAATAGTAATAGTAATAGTAATAGTAATAGTAATAGTAATAGTAATAGTAATAGTAATAGTAATAGTAATAGTAATAGTAATAGTAATAGTAATAGTAATAGTAATAGTAATAGTAATAGTAATAGTAATAGTAATAGTAATAGTAATAGTAATAGTAATAGTAATAGTAATAGTAATAGTAATAGTAATAGTAATAGTAATAGTAATAGTAATAGTAATAGTAATAGTAATAGTAATAGTAATAGTAATAGTAATAGTAATAGTAATAGTAATAGTAATAGTAATAGTAATAGTAATAGTAATAGTAATAGTAATAGTAATAGTAATAGTAATAGTAATAGTAATAGCAATAGCAATAGTAATAGTAATAGCAATAGTAATAGTAATAGTAATAGTAATAGTAATAGTAATAGTAATAGTAATAGTAATAGTAATAATATATATATATATATAAGTCGGGCGATACACGTTTTCGACAGCTCTCGATATTTTTATAAAATTTTACGGTTTACCAGTGAAAATAAATAAAAAGTTTAATATCAAATAATTTGGAAAGAAAAGTACATTTAAGTGATATATTACTCGGCAGTGAAAAACTTTTTGTATTCTAATAGTACCGATTAGTGTAATTAATTAGCTGAAAATTAAAACCTTATCAGTGCGTGTTGTTTGGATAAAATAGAAAGTCAAATGGCAGGTCAGGACTTAACAAAGTTGGAATCATCAATTAATGCAATCTTAACCACTGTAACTAAAATTGATACTGATATGGAGGAATTACGACATAGTTTAAAAGAACAAATTGCAGAAATGAAGATCGTTAAGTCAACAGTAAGTGATTTAAAAAAGGAAAATACCGACCTAAAAAATAAATTGAAAAAAATTGAAAAAGAGCTACATCAAAATAATATAGTGTTATTTGGCCTAAAATCAAATGAAAACACTTCACTTGAAGATAGTGTTAAGACAACAATTAAAGACAAATTAACAGTTAATTTAGATAATAGGGATATTACTGATATTTTTCCCCTAGGAAAATCAAGTAACAACCCACCAATAATGATTAAACTATCCAGTGGATTTAAGAAAAGAGAAATCTTTAAAAACGTTGGAAAGTTAAAAAACTCTGGACTATCTATTAGCGAAGACATGTCCATGGAGGAAAGGGAGGAGTCAAAAATTCTACAAAATTATTTCAAATCAGCTATCGCAAAAGGTCAAATAGCAAAACGCAAGGGAAACAAACTTATTATAAATGGAGTTACTTATACCATAGAGGATTTGATGAAAAATGGTGGAAAAGAAGAAAATAATTCAGATGAAACTAGTTACAAAAGAAAGGATAGAGGTTCACCAATAATGGAAGTCCATACGTACGGTTCCCAGGTTATAAAAAAAGTGAAAAGCAAAAATAATGGTCAAACCGGCATACAAACGGGCATAGAGTCATTTCTCATACAAAAATAATCAAGAAAAAAATTATTTAAATAAAGACAAAAACGAATTAAAAATTTTATTTTGGAATTGCGAGGGTCTTGATACCCTAAATTATTTAGACTTTAAGGAACAGCAGTTATTTTCTTCATGTAAAATCATCTGCCTTTTAGAAACTTGGCATTTGTCAAGTAACATTCAGCTTCCTAATTTTCTAACCAAATTTAATTATAAGTCCAGGATAGCTGTAAGGGATAAAACAAGGGGTAGGGGTAGTGGAGGGATTTTAGTTCTCACTAGTAATATTTTTAAAAATCTCGATATAGAAATTGTGGAAGAAGATAATATGTGGCTTTTTCTGAGATTAAAATTTAAAAGGTTTAATTTAATTTTAGGTACTATATACTTGAAGCCGACACTGGATGACAAAATATGTATGAATCTCCTAGAAGCGACAATATTTGAAATACACGAACGTTATAATAATGATTTGTTTATGGTAGGGGGAGATTTCAACAGCAGAATAGGTGAACTAAACGAAACTGAAAACAGTATTTTGGATTCAGGTCGAATCAGTGATAGCAGGATAAGTATTGATAAACAAATTAATTTACGCGGTAGGTTGCTGACTGAGCTCATGGAAGCCAATTCATTTATTGTGCTGAACGGTCGTATACAGGGCGATATCCCGGGGCAATACACATATATTAGCGAAACAGGAAAGAGTACTATAGATTTAATATGGATTAACCTTAATTTAGACATTATAAAACAATTTTTAGTTTGTCACATTCCATCAAAGTCCCACCATTTTCCATGCTTACTTACAACTAACTTAGAAACCAATTTAGAAATTGTACCTAAATATATAAAATCCAATTCTCAAGAATTAATGCCCTCCTGGCAGCCTAGTAAAATAATTTCTTATAAAAATATTTTAAGTCTTTCACCCAGAATTAATCTTAATAATGTAAATGCTACAGATATGTATAAAAATTTAATAGAAGCCATTTCAGAGACTTCTACATTTTTGAATATGAATAAATCAAAAAACATATACATACCAAAATATTTTAGTAACAAACCATGGTTCGATAAGGATTGTAAAAACCTTAAATCAAGTGTCCTAACACATTTGAAACAGTGCAAAAAATTCAATTTTGAGGAAATCGTATTAAGAAACTACTTAAACATAAAAAAAGAATATAAACAACTAATAATAACAAAAAAACAACATTACAATTATAACTTACAACAAAACCTTCTGAATATAAAAAATCCTATTCAGTTTTGGAAAACGATAAAAAAATTTAAAACCAACCAAAAAAAAGAAAACGAAATAGATCCAACAATTCTGTATAACCACTTTAAAAATTTTTATAACAATAATAACTCTATAGATAGGCAATTTTTCGATGCCAGGCACCCTTATCTGGATAAACCTTTTCTAAGACAAGAATTGTTTACGGTATTAAATAAGTTAAAGGATGAAAAAGCAGTAGGTAGGGATAATATTTCTAATGAATTTTTTAAAAATCTGCCTTTTGACTGGGTAAAATATATGCTCGAAATGTTTAATAAAGTTTTAAATACAGAAGAGATTCCAAAAGAGTGGTCCATTGTTAAACTTATATTGCTACATAAATCAGGGGACACCAACGATCCCAACAATTACAGGGGAATCTCAATTTTAAATCACATAACTAAAATATTCACGCAATTGTTGTATAACAGAATTAGGCTATTTGTAGAAAGCAACAAAATTCTTCCGGAAGCACAGGGAGGTTTTCGAAAAAACAGGGGGTGTGAGGATAATATTTTTGTTTTAAGTTCGGTTATAAATAGGGGTATTAGGCTATCGGGTAGGAAGGTTTTTGCTGTTTTTATCGACTATGAAAAAGCTTTTGATAATATCAAACATGAAATTATGTGGGAAACTCTTTATGAAATTGGTATTAGTTCAAAGTTGATAAAAATCTTAAAAGTTTTATATCAAAATGCTCATTTAACTATTTTTAACAATTTAGAGTACTCCGATTTCATTGATATAACAAAAGGCATCCTTCAAGGGGACTCTCTTAGTCCCCTACTATTTGCATTATTTATTTATAATATAGTAGATTTTTTTAGGGATAATGGAGCCTTAGGGATATCACTAGATGACCTTATTTCACTTATTTTATTATTATTTGCAGACGACATGGTAATACTAGCGGATTCACCAATAAATTTACAAAAATCCATTGACATCCTAGAAAAATATAATAAATTAAAACATTTAAAATTAAATATAAATAAAACAAAAATTTTAATATTTAGAAAATCACCTAATGTTCCAAAATATAAGTTTTTTTACGGCGGAAATGAAATCGAACAAGTAAATTCTTACATATATTTGGGTATACCCTTTAAATATAATGGGCTATTTTTTGAGGCGTGTCAGTCAAGAATAAGCAAAGCAAATATATGCATGGGTGCAACAAGGGATATTATTTATAAGTCCAAGCTATATAACTGGGAAGGTCAGCTTAAACTCTTTGACTCCGTTATTGTCCCTAGTCTTATGTATGGTGCAAATGTATGGGGGTTACGATACTCGAAGGAATTGGAAGTTATTCAACAAAAATTTGTTAAAAGTGTTTGGTCGCTGCAAAAAAATACACCCAATTATATAATCCGTAATGAATTTAGTTTGAACAATTTGGATATAAAACTTATAAGCATGGCACTAAATTTCTTTTTAAAAATAAGAAAGTTGCCCCATTACAGGTACTCATTTATAGCACTACAATATCAAATATTTTTAGACAGAGCACCAACTAATAATTTAAAATATAACTGGTACTCACAGCTTAAAAAAGTACTTTATGAAGTTTTGCCCAATATAAATATAGAAGATATCCACAACGAAAACGACATAAATGATATTGTTGAAAGATGCATATCTATAAAAAAATACGAGGATACAAATCAGGTCCTATTGTCCATATTTTGCAGTCAGTCTAAGTTTCTAGGCAATATTTCCTACTGTTTTAGTAAAGATGTGCCATATTATTTACAAAAATTTATAGCACAGTTACGCTGCGCAAATGATTCGTTTTGCTACTTGCATGTAAATCAAGTGTCTTTTTCCTGGAATCAAACTAATATATGTAGTATTTGCAATCAAAATGTCTATGAAACTCTGGATCATATTATTTTCAAGTGTCCAATATACGAACCGCTCAGATCAGAAATTATAAACCTGCCCCAATCGGTAGACCTGCACGAATTATTGTCATCCTATAAATACGTATCACTGCTATATCGAACAGTCTCCAAAATATTAAAACTTAGGGCATTTGCATTAAATGAATAATAAAAAAAAAGGAGAATTCATTCATACTTTTGTTATCCTGTGTTATGTGTTAATGTATTTATCTAACTATATCTACTATTATTATTAATTTGTCTATTATTATGTATTTGTATAGCTTTATTTACTTTTATTATTATTAATTTGTCTATTATTATTTGTTTATCTATATTTATCTACATTTACATTATATCTATGTTTAAGTTTTACAAGGACTTAAAGAATTTATGTTTACATTTTATTATGTAACTTATTATATATTATTTTTTTTTTACTTATTGTAGCGTTATGCAAAATATTTATGTACTGCTTCTATATGGCAATTTGTAAAATATTATTATGTGTCCTATATCACTTTGTGATCAAGGGATTAATAAACTATCTATCTATCTATCTATCTATCTAGTAATAGTAATAGTAATAGTAATAGTAATACAGGTGGTATAAATTTTCTACTTCAATTATACTGAACCAGAGAAAATTTAAACTATTTTCCTAATTTCCACATTAAATACTTCGTCGTTGTGTAGAAGAGATTTTAAGGGTTTAACAAAGAAATGAATGCTATTAATTTGGACTTTTTAGTAATAGTAATAGTAATAGTAATAGTAATAGTAATAGTAATAGTAATAGTAATAGTAATAGTAATAGTAATAGTAATAGTAATAGTAATAGTAATAGTAATAGTAATAGTAATAGTAATAGTAATAGTAATAGTAATAGTAATAGTAATAGTAATAGTAATAATAATAATAATAATAATAATAATAATAATAATAACAGGTGGTATAAATTTTCTACTTCAATTATACTGAACCAGAGAAAATTTAAACTATTTTCCTAATTTCCACATTAAATACTTCGTCGTTGTGTAGAAGAGATTTTAAGGGTTTAACAAAGAAATGAATGCTATTAATTTGGGTTTTAAGAGGACTTGGAAGAATATTATACAGTTAGTGCATGTGGTATATAAAAAATTTTTGACCAATGTTTAGACGTGCAATAATGCTGTTCCGGTTGAATTTCTGCGGGTGATATATTTTTGTGATTGTATTTGAATAATATTTTTGTTTTTGTAATAATATTTATATACAAGAGCATAAAGCTGGTCTAGTTATAGAAGAAGTGTTTCACTATATAATTGCGATGTTGGGTATAAACATGGTTTTCGGTATATAATTTTTATTATCATATTTTGTACAACTTTTATTTTTTTTAAATGACTACTATAGGCTGAGCCCCAGGCTAGTAATGCATATGTTAATATTGACTGTACTAGGGAATAATATACCATTTTGGCTCTACTTTTACGAACTATATTTTTTAACACATGGAAAAGGTATGATACATTTCTCATTCTTTTACGTTTACGTTAGACGTTCCATTTTAAATTTTCATCAATGTAGATACAAATGTATTTTATGTTTTTTTGTTTTTGATATATACCAACTGCAGTTACAGTGTGTTTGAGAACAGTCAGGGGAATGTATCAACAGGTTACTTAAGTTTTGTGGTTTAAAACTATTATTTGTAAAACACATAAACTTAGTTTTGTTTAGGTTGTTTTCATCTAGCCATACCTTCATTTTAGTCGTAATGGAAAATACTTTATTAAGTATATTTAACCAAGTATTTCCCTTAATATACAGTACCGTAGCATCTGCATAAGATACAATAGTCAGACCATATTCCTCTAATGAAAAGACATCGTTTATATAAATTAGAAATAATATGGGGCCAAGAATTTATCCTTGCGGTATACCACACGTGATATCTTCCGAGTGGCTAAGTGTTTCGTTTACTTGTACTCTTCGTTTTCGATTTTTTAGGTAACTCGATAGTATATCCAATGCTAGGCCCCTAACCCCATATGTTTCCATTTTTTTAATTAAAATATCGTGACTTATTGTATCAAATGCTTTTGATAGATCTAAAAATACAGCAACTGACTTTTTGGATAGATCTAAATTTTTGAAAATACTTTTTAGGAGAAAAACTAAGTCATCCGTTGTACTAACCCTCTCTAAAACAAAACTAAGTTGAGTTTATGATATTATTAAATTTAAAGAATGAAATTAACCTGTCTTTTATACATAATTCCCATATTTTATTTAGTATTGGTATAATTGAAATGGGTCTATAGTTTCCAATATTTCATTCAGAGCCTTCTTTGTGGACAGGTTTTACTATACTAGATTTAAGTTGATCTGGAAACACACCCTATTCAAATAACTTATTTATTATAGGCTTAAAGCAATGGAAACCTGCCTCACAAATGGTTTAAGACGGTTCTGGAAGAAATACGAACACTGCTGGCAGCAAAAAGGTCTTAGCTAAATAATGAGCAGTTTCTTGAAAGCTCCATTCTAGCTCCTCTATTAATCTGTCTTCCTTGGCATTCGTTGACCTTGGCCTATTTGCTCTTGGCCTTTCTCATACTTTGAGATACATTAAACTGATTAGCTGCATTAATCTGTCTGGCACCTCTAATAATAACCCAATGGTTTGATATGCTTCGGCTTCAGTTACTTGACGTTCATTCATATTCCAAAAGAAAAATTATCACAGTTATTGCAGCAATTCACTTAAGAATGGTGAAACAGGAAAAAACAAAATTTAATTTAGTCCCATTAGTTTTTTTTAGTAAAATTTAAAAAGTGTAAAAACATAATTTTTTTCATAAAACAATATAATAAGATAGCGGGCCATTTTTTATTTTTTACATTATTTTTTCCCAGACAAACCAAAATATCCTTAACTTTTTTCGATCAGTTTATAATGTTGAGAAATCAGTTGCTGGAATTTGGAGACGTAAAAAACTCCTGGGGAATTTATACGCCAGAAAAGTGTATCGATCGATTGATTGTTTTTGTTTCTTTGAAAATAATTAAAATTGTTTATTGTGCACATGAGAAAAGTTATTTTTTCTAAGAAGTGATATCACTACAATACATTGAAATGGAAACAAAAAACGAATTAAATTCCTACCAGTTTTATTTGTAAGACTTAGTATATGTACTTATCCAGTAGGAATTTGGTACGTATACATATCGTCCTGGAAATTTCGAAACATCGTAATACGATGATCGTATCTCAAAAAAAAAAACAATTTTCCGTTCCTTGCACTAATTATTATGCATCATCAAATAAATCATATAATGTATGATGAATAACATATACAAAGTCCAATTAACTATTCCAATTAGCATATAAGTTAGGTTATATTTGAGTAATAAATTGGAGTTTGTATAAGTGATCATGTAATTAGTACAAGGAACCGAAAATTGATTTTTTGAGATATTATGTTTCGTAATTTACAGGGCGATATTTTTCTAATTTAAAAATGTTGTGTAATTATAATTTTTTATCAGCTATCCGGATGTTTTTTTTTTAACCTAAAACTTTTAAATATCTCTGATACTATGCATTTTAGAAAAAAGATGTCGGACAAAAGTTGTTTATTTTAATGGGAGAAACAAAATGGCGTATTTATTCTTTACTAATATTTAAGTTTTCAAGGTTATTTCAAGGTCAAATTTGTTTTTTTAAATATAAAAATATATTACTTTGCTGTTATTTAATTCTCCTCAAAAAAATAAAAATCTTTTGTAAAAATTTTTTTTTATCGGACTTTTAGTTGCAGAGATAACACAGCCACACAAAATTAAAAAAAATATGGATCTCCGACGGACCCGACTAATCAATTCCTATGTATTTTGAGCCGCTGAATCCAAATCTGAGGTTATATTTCAAAAGTTAGCTCCGTTTTCAATATAACCTCAAAAAACATACTTTTCGCAATGACATAAGTTTTTTGAGGTTATGTTAAAAATGGGAGCTAGCTTTTAAATTCTGACCTCAGATTCGTATTCAGCGGCTCAAAATACATAGGAATTAACTATTCGAGTCCGTCGGAGATCCCACTATTTCAATTTTGTCTAGCTGTGTTATGTCTGCAACTAAAACTCCGATAAAAAAAAAGTTTTTTACAAAAGATATTTATTTTACTTTTATATTTTAGAATTCTAAAATTAAAACTATTGAAACACACATTTTTTTTTCAAATTTTTTTTTTCCGGTTTTTTTACATTTCTCGACGTTTTCAAAGTTTTTAAGACTTTTGAGACCATGTTAAAAAAAAAAGTCTGTCTGTCTGTCTGGCTGTCGGTCTGTTAACACGATAACTCGGGAAAGACAATTCGTAGCGATTTGAAATTTGGAGGGTATATTTGCGTAGTGAACATCTCGGCGGGGATTGAAATTGGGGTATGTGGGTAGGGGAGAAGGTGGTCAAAGGGGCCAAAAAAAGGTAATTTTTGGTATTTTTTTTATTTTTTATCGTTCAATTATAATTTTGGCATGTATAAATAAAATTTACCATAAAAAAGGTGAAAACAATTTTTTTCATAGCACCAATACTTGTGGAGATATTAGCAAAATAACAAAATACACGCCACTGTGAAGTCTGGTTTATAAGCAAAGCCTTGTATTTTGCAAATTTTAATAATGATTTGTGTCCATTTCCAGCAAAAAAAATTGTCGGTCACCAGTTACAATGCGCAGTACTGCTTAGACAAACGTAAGTATGCGCAGAGTTTATTAATATATACGAATGCTTAAAAGTGTTCTGGCAAACATATACAAATATATGGGAGATTTAGCTCAGTGGTCAATGGCATCGATATAGCCTGACACTGATCTAATGATCGTGAGTTCAAACCTCACTGGCGCCGATTGCCTTTTTCAGTTAATTAATAATTGAAATTTGGCGAAGGCGTACTCCCTAGATATATTGGTTCGAAAGTCAATTAAAGCCGGTGGTTCCCTCTACTACTAGCCCACACAAGTCCTGGACTTAGGGGATGCTTAATTAAGTAGAATAGTACGAGGTTAAAAACAAACATAAACATAAACATATCATGCGCAGTAGGGATTGGTAAAACATATCTATGCGCAAAAGTGTTTAATAATACATACGAATACGCAAAAGTGTTATGGCAAAGATATACAAATATATCATGCGCAGTAAAGATTGGTGGAACACGTTTATGCGCAAACGTGTTTAATAAAACATACGTATACGCAAAAGTGATCTGGCAAAGATATACAAATATATCATGTGTAGTAAAGATTGGTGAAACATATTTATGCGAAAATGTGTTTAATAATACATACGAATACGCAAAAGTGTTCTGGCAAATATATACAAATATATCATGCGCAGTAGGGATTGGTGGAACAAATTTATGCGCAAAAGTGTTTAATAATACATACGAATATTCAGAAATGTTCTGGCAAAGATATACAAATATATCATGCGCAGAAAAGATTGGTGAAACATATTTATGAGCAAACGTGTTTAATAATGCATACGAATGCACAGAAGTGTTCTGGAGTTGCTAGAGGTGAGGAAAGTCAAAGGAAGTGTGACAAAAAGTGTGTAGTCCATTTCCACTATTCTGCTAGTCCAATTTGAAGGAGAATTAAATAACAGTAAAAAAATATATGTTTCTGTTTAAAAAAACACAGTTGACCTTGAAATGACCTTGAAAACGTAAATATCCTTAAAAAATAAATATATAATTTTGTTTCCCCTATTAAAATAAACAACTTTTGTCCGACATCTTTTTTTTTAAATGCATAATATTTGAGTTATTTGAAACTTTCAGGTTAAAAAAAACACCCGGTATAATATTTGTACAGAGCGGTCCAAAAGTCACCCCCCCTCTTGACTTTTGAACCAGTTAAGATATAGACTTCAAATTTGGAACTTTTAAATAAGACAACTTAAACTATCTTTTAGCATATATTTAATACTTTCAGCTCTTAAAATGTGGGCAGGGGGGCATGGGGGCACATTTTTTTAAATGTAAAGGGGGGTCCTGTTTTAAAGCTTATAAAATTCTCCATTTAACTCCATTTTAAATTAAAAAAAAAATTGGGTTTAAAATGGGGTTTAAAATGGGTATTAATGTCAAAATTGCTCCAAAAAAAACAACAAATAATTTTTTAAAAATGCCTAATTTCATCATAAAAAAATGTTAATTATACTTTTAAACTAATTTTAGTTGACATAAATAAAAATTTATAAAAAAAAAACTTAAAAAATCGAATGTTTTAGCACAAAAAATTGAAAAGTCAACACCTTAAAAAAAAATTTAAAAATTTAAAAATATTAGTTTTATAAGCTTTAAAATGATGTATCACACGACCCCTCTTTCCATTTAAAAAAATGTCCCCCCATACCCCCCTGCCCACATTTTGAGCTGAAAATATCAAATATATGCTAAAAGATAGTTTAAGTGGTCTTATTTAAGAGTTCTAAATTTGAAGTCGATATCTCAACTCGTTCAAAAGTTAAAAGGGGGGGTGACTTTTGGACCGCACTGTATATAATAGTTCACTAGTCATAATTCCAATATTTTTTTTTAAAATTTAAAAATTATTTTAAATTACAGATGTTATTATATTGATTTATATCAACAAAATCAGGCGTAATTTCCAATTAGTTCAAAACAGAAAACTACTATTTTTTTTTCTTGCCAATCACACGTTACAAAATAACAATATAAACACAATCTCTGGGAAAATAACATACTTATAATGATAAGTTTTGTCATGATCCGGTTAAAATTGTCGGATGCATCCGATTAAAATTTAATTGTAATTAACAGTCAAATATGGTATAAACTACCTTCGAGTAAGGTCCCAGAACGACTATAAACCAATAAATAAATAAATAAAATAAATCATTACACAGTACCACAAAAAAATAAAGACTAGCTATATTTTTTTACTTATTTTTGTGCGCTAAAAACGAATATGGCAATGAAAAAAAAATTCTTGAGTCTCAAAATCTTGAGATATAGACAAAATCTTTTTTTTTTTTTGTATGTGTTTAAGGCCAAAAAAAATCGCAAGATATCAAAAAAATATAACCAGGGAAATTCAGATATAAGTTCGAGAAATTCAAGAGGTGATTCTACGTTAAAAAATATGAAAAAAAGTTCCTATAAAAGTTGGTCCAGAAATGAGTCCTACTGAGCTACTCTTTAAAATTGTAATAAAAATAAGGTTTCTAATTAATAACTCTTGTACCCTTTAATCTAAAGCGACGAGCTTTTGCATGTATAGTATTAATAAGGGCAATACGTTTATGTTAATTTATTTTTTTGAATTTATCCAGAAGCGTGCCTAGACGTACAAAATATGTGAGGCTTAACACATTTTTGTCCCAAACTTTTTTATGTATGTTTTTTTGGGATTTTTTGTAAAAAATATAGATTCCTTCAGTAAAAATACATCAAAAATGTCATATAGTGTAACACTGTAGGAGCATTTTGTGTCACTAAAAATGTTACTATTTAAAAGGATATTACTCCTTTAATATAAAATTTAGGTGTTTTGATGAAGAATACTTTTTTGCTTAGTTTTAAATGAAGAATCGCCAGCAGTATTAAAATTTTATTGGTGCTTTTTTTGTTCCCCATTCAATATGTTCATCTTCTAAGGCCCGCAGCTCCCTTAAGGCTCATTTCCGGACCAATCTTTATAGGAACTTTTTTTCATAATTTTTAACGTAGAATCACCTCTTAAATTTCTCGAACTTATTTCTGAATAACCCTGTATACAGGATGTCCCAGCTAAGGCCGATCAATCGGTGTTTGGCGTTATTATTAAAGCTATCGGAATATAAACCCAGAAAGCGATATTTGTGCATAAACAAATTTTTTCCCAGATACAATTTTTTTAACTGTTGCTTTAAATAACAATTTTAAAAAATGATTATAATAGTAAACTATTCTTTAATTTATTTACATTTGCTAAACAAACCATACTATTACTAAATTATTTTTTAACTAGTTTCTTTAGAAACTATGATTTTTTTTTATAAAAATAACAGAACTCCATGAATTTCACTTATTTTGATTAAGGGTTTCGCGAATTGAATATTAAAATTATAAATGTCTGGATAAATGTCATATAAATGGTCAAAATTTAATAAACTTTAACTTGGGTAAAATTTGTTTAAGATTTAAACATTAAACAATTATAACGTAAGGCGAACGTAAAAGTACAATAAGTAGTAAAAAAAGAGGCTTAAATGAACTTTATTCTGTTTAAAGTGTAATAAATAATTTTATTAAAAAAAAAACACTGGATTGATAAACTAAAAAGTATCAAACAATAATAATTTTAAATTAAATTATATAGTAACCATCGCAGTCGGAGACCTATTCTACCTTCACATTATTAAAACATGTGTATATTTAAATTAAGTTTATAGATTCGTAACATTATTATGATATTTAGGATTGTCCCCCGACTGCGACGGTAACTATATAATTTTATTTAACATTATTCTTGTTTAATACTTTTTAGTTTATCAGTTGGCTGTTTTTTTTTTTATTATTTATTTCAAAGTTTTTAAACGTATTTTGCTTTCCCATTTTGAAAATTTTCAAAATTTTGGGAAAGCCTTGTATTGGTGCAAATTTTTTTATTTTTTTTGTGTATTTTTGCGTTTTATAACGTGTTATGTCAGTATAAATCAATTTTGAGCAAAAAAAAATTTCGTTAGGTCAATTGATGGGTCGGTCGATCAGTCGATCAGTCTTTCTGTCCGGGAAATCTTTGTGTGCACTATAACTAGAGGCTTGAAATTTGACACACAGGAATGTTACCAAAAGATCCGCTCGGGATTGTATTTGGTGAACATGGGGATGGGGCAGGGGGAAAAACCATATTTTTTTACAAAAATTTTAAAATTGCTTTAGGGGTTTTCGAGGTTGCTGAAATCGAATCTGATAATAAAATTTTTATCTCCAGGGGGTAAATATTTTTAAATGTTTTCAATATTTTCGTGAAGATTTGTATATAGGGTGTTACGATGCTTAAAATATTTTTCATATTGTAAAGTGTTTTGTTTTGTTTTACTATTTAACGTCGTTTTTCGCTGCTAATTGACGGGACCGCCATCTTTACGTGCCCTCCGAAGCACGGTCCTCAACAGAACTCGCATCCACCCTGAAATGTGTTTACAGTTTCACCTGCAACCCACATTACAGTTAGTCATCGTAGTCCCATCTACCGACTATTTACACCACTATACATCCATGCTCTATGTGGGGCTCGAACCCACAACCCCAGGATCCGTAATCAAACGCACTAACGCACTAACCATTGCGCAAGCGTGAATAACTTAGGATGTTCTCGGTTTTTGTTCGGACCCCTATAGTAAATCGTTGACCTCTGGTAGTGGGGATTTGAGATGTTGTCGCCCGGGCCCCACCTAAAAACACATAAGCATGTGTCACTTAAATATGCCTCTTTTTAATTTATTGCTTATCAAAGAGAATAAAAGGGGTCCAAATTTTAAAGATGATCAGTCCTCAAAAAAATTTCTTCTTGTTAATTAAAAAGTATACAGTAAAAAGTAGTGTCCAGTGCAATGTAGTTTTAAAGTGAATATAGGGTATTTATATCCACCTGTTAAAAATAATTTTAATAATTTTTATTTTTTTGATTAAAAATAATGATATTTTCTTTTTGGAACTTTGAAAATTATTGGGACTTATATTTTTAATGTTAATATTCACAACGCGATTTTGGACACTTGTAAATATTTTTAGTTTAAACACTTAAAATATTTTCGAATTTTATTCGGTTCGATTTTCTATCTACACTGTTTGTTGATAATGAACTTTGAAAAATATTGTGTAAAAATATTTTAAAACATACATACCGGTTTTAATATTTATACTGAGAGAAATGTGCACAATAAATTTGGCTTTGAAAATTATGGTGAAAAGTTGGAACATCAAACATAGACTATTTTAATTTAAAAGTATTTAATGGCAAACTACTATATAATGGAAATTAGAACTTAGGAGCTTTAGATAGAAGTAAGAATTGATCTTTTACGTTCTTGAAGAATTTTAATAGCATTTATTTAATACAGTATTCTTAAGTTAAGAAGATATTGTTTTAATCTGTTTCCAAAGCGCTATCTCACTAGAACTTACAGCTACCTAATAAAGTGATGAAAGTGGTAACTGGTGGTTAAGTATATTCTCCGTTCGGGTATACTTCAACTATATGATAACTGAGTAAGATAGCAAATAAAAGTTATAATTGACCGCTCGGCTATAACCGAATTTTTGACATCACAACAAGGGGGTTTTGAGGTTGCTAAAATCGAATCTTGAGATATTTTTTTTCTAAATCCATCCCGTTAAGGGTTTGGTTGATTTTTGTAAAAATTTTAGTCGCGGGGGTGGAAAAATGGGAAAGCTTTTTTACTGGGCAGTGTATTTTTTGTTAAATAAAAGGTTTTATTTTATAGTGATGAATACAGCTATCTCTTCATATTTTATTTGCAAAAATTAAACGAGTTTATTTTATTTTTTCTCTCTATAAATCCCTGATAATAGCAGCCCAAATAGGCGAAACATGGACTTTTATGTGACCTATGTTACCCGCGTTATCAAGACAAATAGTTTGACACCTCATCATAGAGAAGGAAAGAGAACCATTAGTCCAGCCTGCGCAAGATTATTTTGTGACAGAACGGGGCAGCGAAATGACGTAACGAAATATATCTGACCTTGCGCAGTACGCATCTCTATCAGCTGTGAAATGCTGTCGGTCGTAAAACAATTCATCACCCCAGTATTCTTTGTCTTATCTCCAAAAATCCCCCAGTAAAAATCTTAAAATGTCCAAAAATAGAGATATGGCAAACCAATACTGGGGTGACGAATTATTAGTAGTTTATACTGTCAGTTCATTTTTCGACTTGTACTGTGTTTTAATTGTTTTTTTGCTGCATTTGTTTATAACTTTAAACCTAACCTGTATTGTTGCTTTATGAAGAGCAAAGGGTCAATCCCTACGATTCACTCACCGCAGTAATGAGAAGAATCCAGCGCATGCGCACTGATTTTCTTATTTTTGTTTACGTTAATAATGGTTTGGTTTGGTAGTTTGCTGGTTTGGTGTTTTTTTTTTTAATGGGAGGCATTTTTCAGATACGATATTTCAGAGTTTAAAAGGCGATATATTTTAAGAATCAAATAGGATTATATTTAGGCTAAATAATTTAGCTTTAGCTAATCAAAACAAAAATAAGAAAATCAGTGCGCATGCGCTGGATTCTTCTCATTACTGCGGCGAGTGAATCGTCAATCCCTGGTGTACTCAAAGTAGGTGTACAAAAACCCGAAATTCAAACACATCTCGAAAAATTACTAAAAAATTATTTTAAAAAAACTATTTCGACGTTTCTTCGTAGATATTTATTGTTTTTTGTTGAATTTTTTACAATTTTTATTTGACACACAAAACTAAGATTAAAAATACTCGACAAAAACAACAATAGTAGTGCGCATGTGCAAGTTTGTCTCAGATGCGCTAGGCCCATTTATAACAGTATTCCGCAACGGCGTTGGAGGTCTTTCCTTGTCTATGCACCTCATTTGTTAAATTCGGATAAGGGGTTTAGGCTGTAGAGCAGATTTATTAATTTATGCTGATGATAAAACGAATAACTCCAGTATAGTCGAAACGTGGGCAAATACATCTATAACTATAATAACTACTATTACTCATGGGACCAAGACGCATCGTTTGATATGTTATTCATAAATATCGGATGGGATTTTTATTTTTTCTCTTTATAATTCCCTGATGATGACAGCTCAAATGGAAGAAACATGGACTTTTATATAGCCTATGTTACCCGCGGCTTAGACTGATCGTTTAAGACCTTAATTGTCAAATTCAGTCCAGGCCTTTAGGCTGTAGAGTGGTACATACATACACACATACACCTATACACTGTATAGTATACAGGTCTCCCAATATTTGTGGCAACCTGTGATATATATTATTATTATTATTATTATTATTATATTTTGTTAAAATTTTCTTTTTCCGAATAACGAAAAAATTTGAAATATTTTCAAACAATTTTTTTCAAAAAAAACCTTTTTTTTATTTTCTTCTTGCGAAAAAGCAAAAAAAATTGAAAAACAAATATTTTGAAAATTATAGTTTTTTTAATTTTTTTAAAAATTTAAACCCCTTTAACTTTTTTGTTTTTGCGAGAAATTCTTTCAAAGTTGGTAGAATTGATCCTTATAATAAAAGTTTTTTTTTCCTAAAATTACTTTCAAAAACAAAAGGAATCTTCCCCTCGTAGAAATTAATTTTTCCTGAAATTTTTGTGTCGATAGAATTTTTCGTTCTTGAGTTATAGTGTTCACAAAAATCGTGGCATCGGACAGACAAATGGACGGACAGACGGACATTTCAAAAAAAGTTGCTTATTTTTTAATGAAACTTTATACCCAAGAATTTTTTGTCTAGGACGATTTTTTATTTTTTTTTTAATTCGGAACTATCGTATAATATTATTCTAAAGCAGGCGCTGTGAATAGTATAATAAACATTATTTTTAAATTAGTTCAGAAGTATTATTTACGTTTTTGAATCTTGAAATCGGCAGACTAACATCTCTACTCTAAATTTCTCTACTCCCTAAAATCCCTACTCCATAACATCCCTACTCCATAACAACTCTACTCTGTAACATCCCTACTCCATAACATCTCTACTCTGTAACAACTCTACTCCGCACTATATGCACTCGATTAGCCACTTGTCTTAACTCAAAAAAATATATCTCATGCTAAGTCACTGTCAAATATGAATCTAGTTTATTAATTACTTACTTATTAGTGCATGTTAAGAGTACGCGGAAAAAGTGAATTTTAGAATAATTCGTTTATGATTGTTCTAGATTTAAATTTAAAGATAAACGTTTTTTAGGAAAAAAATAAAATAATCTAGAAGAAGAAGCTTTTTTGTTCTGCAAACCGCTCATTTATTATAAAGTGGCTAATAAAGTGCATATAGTGTGGAGTAGAGTTGTTACGGAGTAGAGATGTTATGGAGTAGAGATGTTACAGAGTAGAGTTGTTATGGAGTAGGGATGTTATGGAGTAGGGATGTTAGGAAGTAGAGAAATTTAGAGTAGAGATGTTAGTCTGCCTTGAAATCGATAAATTAAAAAATTAATTGATTTAAAAAAAAAATAATTTTCAACTCTATTTTAAACTATATTTTAAACCCCAAAAAAATATCTAAAAAAAATAAACTTTAGAATCAAACAGAGATTTTGATAAATTTTAAAACGATATATAACATGAACCCCATTATATTTAGAGAAATGTCCCAATGCCCCACTGTCCACATTTTAAAGCTTAATGTAGCAAATATACGCAAAAAGCTAGTTTGAATTGTCTTATATCTCAACTCATTCAAAAGTTAAGTGGGGGTCCTTTAAAAGAGTTTTTTTAATTTTAGTTTTGTACTTTTAAGTCAGTTTTAGGGATAACAAACTCGCCAATTTTTATAAAAAAATGGGCAAAGAGAAAAGATCTAATTTCTGTCTTTCTCTCTATTTCTTTCTCTCGTTCTCTTTTCTCTAAAAAGCATGTGCCAGACCTGAACTATTTTCTCATAAAATCAGGAGCCCACATTAAAAGAAATTAAAAAAAAAACAAACGCTTAAGTTTTTCAGCAAAACCCCAATTTTTATAAAAAAAAACAAGATAATGCATTGGCCGACTGGGTACTTAGGGCCCGGACCGCTAAGGTCTTTGGGGGCCCGCGAAATGGCCAAAAAGGCCCCGCAAAGAAAAAAAAATCAAATTTCTGTCATTCTCTCTATTTTTTTCTCTCGTTCTCTTTTCTCTAAAAAGCATGTGACTGACCTTAGCTATTTTCTCATAAAATCAAGAGCCCACATTAAAAGAAATTAAAAAAAAAAGGCTTTAGTTTTTCAGCAAAAGGTCCGTAAAAAAAATTCACAGGGCCCCCATTAAAAGAAATTGGAAGTTTGTTTTTTTCTTTTAGATTAAAAAAATAACAATAAAAATAAAAATAGGGTGCCCGTAGTACACTTCTGGTGGGGCGCCGGAATTAAAATTAAGTAAAAGGGTCCGCTTTGATTTTATAGAAAAGAGTCCGTAAAAATGATTTGGAATGGCCCGCTTTAATTTTACAGAAGAGGCAAAAAATATATTAAAATACCTCGTTTTAATTTTTAAGCAACGGACCGTTAAAATGAATCAGGGGGGGCTGCATTAAAATAATTAAGAAGAGCCTGCTTTCGTTTCCTAATAACAAGCTCCTAAAAATGAATTAGAAGGGCTCGCTTTGATTGTACATAAGAGGCAAGCATATTAAAAAAATTAAAAGATCCGCTTTGATTTTCAGCAAGGCCCCATAAAAATTTAATTAGAAGGGCCCGCATTTAAATAAATTGGAAGGGCCTGTTTTAATTTTAAAATAAAGGCAAGCATAAAAAAGAAATTAAAAGGACTCGCTTTGATTTTCCAGCAAGGGCCCATAAAAATAAATTAGAAAGGCCCGCATTCGCTTTTATTTTTCAGCAGAGGCCCGTAAAAATAAATTAGATGGGCCCGCATTAAAAGAAAAACATTATATAAAAATTTATAATAAAAATATAAATAATAAGTCGATAGCAAGGGCCAGTAGGACACTTAGGGTGGGGCCCGTAAAAAATAATTAGAAGGGCCGCCCGCATCAAAATAAATTGGAAGGATCCGCTTTGATTTTACAGAAAAGGCAAGCATAAAAAAAATTAAAAGGGCATGTTTGTTTTTTCAGCAAGGTCCCGTAAAAATAAATTAGAAGGGCCCGCATTAAAATGAAAAATTTATATAAAAAATAATAATAAAAATATAAATAATAAGTTGATAGCAAGGGCTCGTATGACACTTCGGGTGGGGCCCCTTAAAAAAATAATTAGGAGGATCTGCATTAATTTTACAGAAGAGGCAAGCATAAAAAATAAATTAAAAGAACTCGCTTTGATTTTCCAGCAAGGGTCCGTAAAAATAAATTAGAAATACCCGCATTAAAATAAATTAGAAGTGTCCATTTTTGTTTAATAAAAAAATGTAAATAATAAGTTTGGATCGCATTAAAATAAATTAGAAGGATCCTCATTAATTTTACAGAAGAGGCAAACATAAAAAAAGAAATTAAAAAGACTCGCTTTGATTTTCTAGCAAGAGCTCTTAAAAATAAGTTGGAAAGGTCCTTATTAAAGGAAATTAGAAGTGTCCGTTTTTTTTAATAAAAAATGTAAATAATAAGTTGGTGGCGAGGGCCCGTAGTACACTTTGGGTGGGGCCCATAAAAAATTGATTAGGAGGGCCCGAATTTAAATAAATTAGTAGGGTTTGCTTTGTTTTTATAGCAAAGGGCTCGTAAAAAGTATTTGGAAGGGCTCGCTTTAAGTTTACAGAGAAGGCAAGCATAAAAAAGAAATTAAAATGATCCACTTTGATTTTTCAGCAAGGGCCCGTAAAAAAATGAATTGGAAGGGCCCGCATTAAAAGCAATTAAAAAAACCTTTCTGGTTCTCTAGCAAAGGGCCCGTAAAAAAATTAGAAGTTCCCGCTTTAATTTTTTAAAATAAAAGAATAATAATGAAAATATAAATAGTAGCTTGATAACGAGGGCCCGTAGTACACTTTGGGTGAGACCCGGGCTGCTGTTGCAGCCCAGCGGCCCAGGCCATCCCACCGCTGAGATAATGCCTTACGTATCTTAAAATGGCAGATTTTTTTATTAGATTTAGTTTTTCTAAAATCCCATATCCCGGGTGCCTCAACACTATTTATTTGAACTGTTTTCCGCAGAAGTTAAAAGTTTTTTTAGTTTCTGAGATATTCATAAAATTTGACAGAGGGATAGTTTTTTTACCTTTCTTCTCCGTGCCAAAATAAAATTGGCTGAGAGTACTTTTTTTTTGCAACGAGAAAGTACCATGTATCATTGCATTTGTGAGCCTAAAACTATACAGAAAAGTAGTAAAAAATACACTGTCCAGTAAAAAAGCTTTCCCATTTTTCCACCCCTGGACGTGGAATCAGTTTTAGTGAAATCAAAATTCCTAGTATTCCAATTTTCATAAACAAATTAAAAAAATATATTGTAAATATTTAAAAATTATTGCCCTCTGTCCCACGGGGGTGAATTTGGACCATTTTTATTATCAGATAACCTTAAAACCTCCAATATAACAATTTTTACGAAAATCAGGGATCCACACGTTTAGCCACCTCAAGTAGTAAGTAAGATTTTTTTTATTTTAAGATTCAACTCCTGTATGCCAAGATTCAATTAAAATTACCCCCCGCACATCAGAAGGTGGAGTTCGCATTTTTTCGTTTCATGATTTATTTTTATCGACCTCAAAAACCCCTGTATACTAATTTTTATGAAAATAATGTAAATACATACAGGTTGTTTCAGAACTGACACACTTCCCTTCACGAAGTGATTCTAAATAAAAAAAAACTATGAAAAAAAGTTCCTACAAACTTATGTCCAAAAACGACTCGTAAGGGAGCTACGCTCCTTCAAAAGGGGTTCTAAAAATCCGATTTTTAGGAACCCTTTGTGTTAAAGCAATAACCTTTTGCATGTGATCTTTCTTTATTAAGGCCTATCAGACAATGGCATTTGCATGTAGTTACTTGGTCTGGACTTATCACTTTTTTGCCCCAAACTTTTTGATGCTTTACTTTTTTTTGCGTTTATTACTAGAATAGTATTCATATATCAGTTAAAAATACATAAAAAGATACTCTTGTTCTAATTTCATAGGATTAACCGTTTTCCAAAAAAAAATACAATTAAAGCAAAAATTATAGGTTTTGAGAACCAAAAAACACTAAACACTAAAATATTTAAAGCCAAGATTTTAGTGATGTAGGGCTACTGTATTGTACATCAAAACCCAAGAAAAAATGTTTCCGTACATTTAGTTCGAAAAATCGATTCTTAAGGAATAACCGTCTCCCGAAATACACTATTTTTTAAGGGTACCAACCTTTAAAAACGATTTTTGGACCTACATGTATAGGAACTTTTTTTCTTAGCTTTTGATGTAGAACCACCCTACCTTAAAATTTTAATTTTTAACAGTTTAGTGTTCATTTGTTGTTTCTCGAAACCTAAAATTTTTCCTTTAATTGTATTTTTCTCGAAAACGGTTAATCCTACGGTATTAAAACAAGAGTACCTTTTATGTGTTTTTACCTGGTGAAAACTATTTTAATAATAAACCTACAAAAAAGTTAAGCAGCAAAAAGTTTGGGGAAAAAAAGTGGTAAGACCCCCCATTTCGGACGTCCCTGGTTAAAGTAACTACATACAAATACAGTTGGCTAATAGGCCTTAATAAGGAAAGATCACAAAGGATTCCTGAGTTCTTAAATAAAAATCGAACTTTCAGAACCCCTTTTGAAGGGGCGTAGCTCCCTTACGAGTAGTTTTTGAACATATGTTTATAGAAACTTTTTTTCATATTTTTTTAATTTAGAATCACTCCGTAAAAGGAAGTGCGTCAGTTCTGAGAACCCCTGTATTTAAAATTAATTAACCCTTGCCTTTGGGGTTTGACTTGATTTTTAATATCAGGTTCAGTTTCAGCTATCTCAAACACTCTTATATACCAATTTTTACGAAAATATTGTAAACACTTAAAATAATAGATAATCTTTCGAACATCATCCTGTACAAATTTGAAGCAAATCGCTCGTGGCACTTAGCCGCAGGAGCGATCGTTGCTGGAGACCATAATTTTTAATTTTTTCTGCTGCACCCACAATTCTCATTTGCGAATAATTATTTTTTGTACAATGATTAACAATAATAAGAGGGTCATCCTGTAAAAATTTGAAGAAAAACGCTGGTGGCACTTAGCCGCTGAAGTGATCGTTGCTGGAGATCATAATTTTTAATTTCTTTGTGCTGCACCCCCAATTCTCATTTGCAAATAATTATTTTTTGTACAATGATTAACAATAATAAGAGGGTCATCCTGTACAAATTTGAAGCAAAAGGCTCGTGGCACTTAACCGCAGGAGCGATCGTTGCTGGAGACCATAATTTTATATTTTTTTCTGCTGCACCCGCAATTCTCATTTGCGAATAATTATTTTTTGTACAATGGTTAACAATCATAAGAGGGTCATGCTATAAAAATTTGAAGCAAATCGACTGCGACTTAGCTGCAAAATTGATCGTTTCTGGAGTTAATTGTTTTTAACTAAATATTTATATTAATTTTATTTCTCTGCACCCCTGCGTTATTTTTTGCGAGGATTGTCATTGTAGATAGCTCTAACCAAATATTTAATAAGAATAATTCATCAAATTTACCTTTGCATTAAAATAAAACTGATGTGACGCTTCATAGTTTCGTTGATAACTTCACACGCGTAAAACTTTATGGTTAATGTGGCAATTTATTCAATAATTTTATTTTAATCTAATTAATAAGGTACATTGAATTATAAATTATGTTTTTTCACAACTAGCTTTAGAACATACCATTATTTATCATGTTTTCAGACTGTGAAATCAATTTTCTTCACCGATATCAATAATAATTTTTTCTCTCCTATGGTCTCTTTCTTCAAGCAAGATTAAAGAGTAAATTAAAAATCGCAGGGTGAATATTTTTAAAAAAGATAGTTTACTTTATAAAACGTAACTATATCTATACACAAACATATACTATTCAAACTTGTAAAAATATTTACTGTGCGATTTTTAATTTACTATCTTGCTTGAAAAAATAAACCATAGTAGGAGTAAATTTTATAAACAATTGATTTCTGTCACTTTAGATATTTTAGTTCTTTGTGAAATTTTTACTAATTAAACACAAGAAAATAGCTTTAAACTAATTTTTATTTAAAATATTTTACTATTCCTTAAAATGACTTTTGTTTGATTAACGCAGTCGTCCCTTCGAAGTGACTGATCGTTTCGTGCTTTTTAGCACTCTTCAGAGTCACATATCGGTAGTAAGGACAACTACGAAAATCAAATCATCATGAGTAGTTTGTTTGGGTCTTTAAGAGACAGGCGCAGCCTATGGCTCATTTATCTAAAAAATAATTAATCTGAATTGATAGTTGAGGCAGTGAGTCTATACTCACTGATGCGAGTTGCATCTGTCATAATTTAGGGGGGAGTGAGTCTCTGCTTACTGATGCGAGTTGCATCTGTCATAATTTGGCCCTGGGGAGTGGGTGGGAGGGGGATGAGGAGAGATGGGATAGGGAGAGGAGGGATGTGCGGGAGGAGTGAGATTAGCTCACTGATGCTGGGAATGCATCTGTCCTGAATTAGTGTGTACCATTACTGGTTGAGGACGTTTTTGATCTTTTTGTGGGTGTTGTGTATTTCGTGATCGTATTCTAGAAAGTTTGAAATTAGGGGGTTTGGGTGATCTAAATTGTCTTGTATAAAAGACGTGCTGTAGCGGATGATTTCCGTTTCTAGGAGGGGCATCGAGGCATATTCTGAGTGCCTTATTTTGGAAGGCCTGAAGTTTTGCTGAGAGCGCTTTATTAAGGGTGATTTTGTTCCAGGCTGGGGCTCCGTAAAGAAGTACCGGCTTTAGTGTTTGGTTGTAAAGAAGAAGTTTGTTTTTAATGGATAGGGGGCTCTTTCTACCTATTAAGGGGTAGAGTTTGGAGAGTGTTTTTGACATGCTGATCCCACGTCAGGTTTTTGGAGATTGTAATGCCGTGGTATTTGGCATGGTTTTCCCAGTTAATGGGTTGGCCATTTATCTGAATGGGTTGGGGTGGGCCTCTTCTAATCCTAGAGATTAGAATGCCTTTAGTTTTATTGGCGTTTACTTTGATTTTCCATTTGGAAAACCATTTGATTAGGGCATCCATTTGGCGCTGGAGGGTGATATGGATGCGCTGGGGGTTTCTGGCTTTTGCTAGGATGGCGGTGTCGTCGGCGAACAGGGCTATTTCAGTACCCTGTGTTTTTGTAATATTTGCGGTAAAGAGGTTGTACAGGAGGGGGGATAGTGGGGAACTATGTGGAACGCCAGCTTTGATGCGGCGGGTGCTGGACTTACAGTCGCCTAGTTTTATCTGAAAATCTCTGCCTTTGAGGAAGGAGGCTCTGAGTTTGGTGATGCCTGGGAGGAGGCCGAGAAAGTGGAGTTTAGCTTTTGCGATGTCCAGGAGGATCAGTCCCGCGGCTTCGCGCCTATTTAGTCCGTCCGTTACAGAGTCTACCAGGCGAGCTACCTGGTGGACTGTGGAGTGTCTGCTTCGGAAGCCGAATTGCTCGTTTGGGAGGAGATTTAGTTCTTCAACTAGAGTTTGAAGTCTGGTTAGGATGACTTTCTCGGCTATTTTGCCTAGGGAGGATAGAAGGCTTATTGGGCGATAGCTTTCAGCAAAAGTTGGATTTTGTCCGGGTTTTTTGATTACTATTACGTCTGCGTTTTTCCAGGGCTTTGGAAAGTGGCGCAGTCTGAGCATTGCGTTATCAATGTTAACGATTTTCATAATGGTTTTCCTAGGGAGTATTTTTAGGATTTTATTCCGTATTTGATCGGGGCCGGGGGCTTTTCTTTTTGGGAGATTTTTAATGATGCGTTTGATTTCCTCGGGAGATGTGGGGGTGATAATGTCATTTTCGACTTGGGTAGTGACTATTATAGATGTGATTTATTTCTCTTTCATGCATGAGTTGCTCGTAGTTCTCGTCGTCAGAGTCGGGCTCGGAGTCGGTCTCTGATTCGGAGTCGGAGTCAGGGGGGATTGGGGGGTTTGGTTGAAATTGTTTCGGCTTTTTCGGGGGTGGAGTAGACGACTCGTCTTTGGCCGTGAATTGGGGGCATGCCTCGTTGGTGATCGAGAGATAGGGTTTTGGCCATTCTCCAAAGTGATCTATCCTGGGGGTTGAGTGATTTTATTTTTCCCTCCCAGTGGGAATTTTCTAGTATGTTTAGTCGGTCTTTGACTTCCTGGGTAAGTCTGTTTGCTTCGCGTTTTATGTGGGGGTCTTGGAGGGTGCGTGCACGATGAAGAAGTCGGTTTTTCTCTCTGATTAAGTCTTTGAGATCTCGGGGAAGGTCCTGTGGGTTTTGGATGTCTATTTTTTTGATTAATTTAGCTCTGTCCATTGCGGATTTTATGGCATTGGTGAGGTTGATTACTGCGTTATCTAGTTCTTGGACGGTGTTTATTGGATTGATTTGGGTGTTGCTTTCTAGGAGTTCGGATATATAGGGGAAGTTGTAAACGTTTTTTTTTGGTGTGATTTGCGGTTGGTATGCCTCCTGCCGTGATAATGATTGGGAGGTGGTCGGAGCTTAGTTCGTGTCTTAGTTCAATGTTAATGTTTAGTGTCGTGTTTTTATACAAAACGATGTCAAAGATATCAGGAAGGCCGTGGCCATAGTGGGTTGGGAAATCAGGTGCGGTAACCATTATATAGTTACGTTGTAATATTTCGTAAAGCCTACGGCCGTTGGCCGTAGTTGTTCTAGAGTGCCAAAGGGCGTGTTTGCAATTCAAGTCTCCGGCTAGGATTGTTGGATGATTCTCGCTAAAGTAGCCTTCGAAGTCGGCGGGCCTGACCTCCTTATTTGGGGGTTTGTAGAGAGACACGATCCTGAATTTGAAATTGTCGTGCATGTTGACGAATATGGAGGTATACAGAGTAGATCGTGAGATATGTGGTTTTTGATATAGATTGCTGTGCCTCCTTTACTGTCCTGGAGTCTATCGTTACGGTAGCAGGAATAGTTGGGTATGGTACCCCTATGATGTGCTTTAAGACCAGTCTCTTGGATGAGGGCTATATCTATTTGGTTTTTATGTAGAAATTCTATGAGTTCCGGTTTTTTGAATTGAGGCTATCAGCGTTCCAGGTGACTATTTTAAGGGCTATGGGTTTTGTTTGTCTAGACATTTTGGGGGCCTAGGTTGGGTAGTTGAAGGGAGCCAAAAGCCTGCATGAAGCTGGCGAATTCTTGCATGAAAGTGTGGATTTTTGAAATTTGGGATTGGTCAAAAATATTGGGGGGATTTGCGCTGGGGCCTGGGGCCGCCTTGGGTTGTTGGGGGGTTGCCTTTTGGGCGTAGGAGATGCCCGGGGTGAATTTTTGGGTTGGGGGTATGACCCTTGTGCGGGTTGGAGCGATGTTTGATGGGTGTTTGGGGCATTTGTGGTAGTTTGCTGTGTGAGGGCCCAGCATTTAGCGTCCGTGTGTCGGGGTTTTTCACACTTAGTTGTGTGGTGGCCTTGTGCGCATTTTACGCATTTGGCCGGGGCGTTGCAGTTGGCCTGGGAGTGGCCGAAGAGCTGGCATTTATGACATTGTCTGAATTTAGGTTTATAGGTCTGGCTTTCGACCTTTATGACTAGGTGTAGAAGCCTAGTCTCTTTGAATATGGGGTGTTGTTGTCCTGTCACCTTGGAAAGGATGACTAGGATCAAAGACATGGGGGTCTTGTCCTTAGTACGCGTCATTCTGGCGACTGACGTGTGGAGGTAGCCACGCTCGATAAGAGCGGCTTGGACGTCTGCGACGTCTATCTGGGTGGGGATTCCCCGGATTACGGCGTGGATTGCCTTGTCCTCCGGGAGGGTAAAACGGTATTTTTTCCGTATCTAAGTGCCTAGTGACTTTGCGGAAGTCGTCACTGGACTGAGTGCGAATTTGGACTCCTTCGGAGGTATTTTTCGGGTGGAGGATGTTCACTTTTTGAGAGTTAAAGTGACGGGACAGGGCTAGCCATTTTTCAGGGGCTCGGATGATGATGGGGGGGATTTTGGGGGTTTTGTGGGCTTCCTGGTCGGGAGGGGTGTTTCCTGGGCCAGTAGCTTGAAAGTCCGTAGGGGCCGTAACGGGGGGTTGGGGCCCTGAGCCGGAGGGTTTGGCGACTGCGTCGGAGGCAGTCGCTTTGCCGGGGTTTTTTTGAGTTTTGGCGGGTTTTTCTTCCGGCTCTGAATTTAATTTATGTTTTTGGCTCCTTCTGCGCCGGTTTAGGCGCTTACGCGGGGAGCTTAGGGGGACCGGACAGCGTCTGAGTCTGTCTCTACCACGGACCTGTCCTTTTCGAATTGGGGGTGTTAAGCACCAGATGTTAGTAGTTGGGGTCTCAGGGAACCTTAAACACACCAAACCCCCAGCCTCAGCGGTTCGTGGGAATTGGCTTAAGTCCACAGTGTGAAAAGGGCTGCAGCACTTAGCAAGCAAGCTTACAAGTGAGCATATGTTAGTTTGGACTTTTTAGTTTAATTATATACTAAAATAATCTTACTTTTACATTAAAATGGAAATCTGCTTGGCGACGTCTATCTTCGCTGTCACTCACTCGACTTATAATAATTATATAATATACGAAAATCAAATCCTTTCCATATATCTCTATATGGAGTTTAAAAATCGTTGTAAGGAACAGTAAAAACAGCTAGCGACATCTACTGCTAAAAGCAGAGACTGGATAAACCTATCGACAGTCCAAAAAAGGAAGCAGTTATTGGTTTCAAGAATCTATTGCACGCTGTCGATAGGGGGCAGATAAATCAATGCCACGGTGGACATTGTCGCCAATTGAATCCTAAACGCTAGGAGGGTACCTTTTACAGTGGTATCTGAATTAATAAACTAAATTAAATTGTTTGATATTTAGTTTACTTTTTATTTATTAAATATAATTAATTATAATTATTACCAATTAATACAATAAATAATTAGCTAAATATTATGAAAACAGTTTAAAAAAAAACTAAATTTTTAAATATCAGTATTTATTTGAGCAAATGTCATTGATCAAGGCTACTTGATTTTTATGAAAATTTAAAAAAATATAATTTCTGTTCATAATTTATCTTATTATTTGAATAAAAATAGTTAAATAGTGCTAGTACTGAAAAAACTAATAAATAAACTACGGTAGAGAAGACTAGTACTCTTAAATCCCTTGCTGCTACGCAGCTCGGGTTTAATACGTTCGGCTATAAAAAATGTCTTCTCTACCTTGGTATATAATTGCTATTATTTGTTTAATTAAAAAGTATTTTTTTATTATTTAACGAAATAAATGTCTTCATGTTAATTAAATTTTCACTGTAAAATTACAAATATTCACTCCGGCTAAGCTTTTATAAAAGCCATGTTGGGATCTTGATATTTTACCACAATTTGTGTAGTTAAACCAATTTTAATTAAATTCCGGGCCAAATCCTAAAAACCAATCTTACTTCTACCAAATCCCATGCTTTTGGAAATATCCAGACCTTGCCCAAATCACTCCAGTTTTGCAGAGGATATAAATAATATTTTACAACATTGATAAATTTCAATATTTAAGTCTTATTTTTTGCGAGTCTTCTATCAGATTTGACATTTAATGTCATATTTTATGAAAATCGTATTTGAAAATTATAATTTCACAGCAAACTGTTTTTTTTTGCGGTAGCGTCATTCCAAAATGAAAGTAACGTTTTTGAAGATTCTTTAAAATTAAAATTTTTAATGGAAAATAAATGTTTTTGTAAAAACATCTATTATATGATAAAGAAAATAATAATATATTTTTAATTTTGGCATTTAAAAATGCTATTATGCTAAAAAAATGTATGTGTGGAGCTCTAGCTCAAAAACAAAAAAACAGTAGAAAACTTTTGCCTAGGGGAAGTTGTAGGTAATCAGGTCCAAATTAACTGGTAAATTTTTATTTTCATTACTTTAATAATAACGTCAAAAAACGCGTGACTTGTGTTAGGTGAATCGCCCTATCTAAAGAGCACCTACTGAGTAAAATAAGACCAAAATTAAAATTTACCCCAGAGCCGTTTTTGAGAAAATCGTTTTTTTTTTCAAAATTTGCAGCAACATTTACAAAAAGGTAGCAAAACCATAAAATGGTTAACTGCTGTAATGCATTACATTATAATAATATATCGTCGGCTTACAAGTAAAGAGCACTAAGTCCAAAAACATGGCTTTGAGATATTGACAAATTTAACTTTCATTGTTGTTTTTTAATTTTTGTAATAATTGTTTTTGAAAACAAACTACCGCAAATTGCAGTGACGTGTTTGGACATAATAATGTCCCATTTGCAGTTAAATAAAGAAAAATTGAAGTAGTTTAATTCAACTAAATTTGAAAAAAGACATGGACTTAGTGCCTTTTACTTGTAGGCCCACGACGTCGGCTTACAAGTAAAGAGCACTAAGTCAATAAAATAATATAAAAAACAACTATTTAAAATTAAAACCCTTCTATTAATTAAACGTAATATATAACTATAAAGTAGAAAACAAGATGTTTACATAAATTTTCAAAACTAGATTTTTAAAAGAAGGGTTTGGACTTTTTGATTGTTTAAAGAACGTTTCCAAAATTAATAATAATAATAAATTAGTATTAATTATATGAAACTGCTTACTATGCCAGAACTAAGACAGTTTTCAGAGGCCATCGGCTGTGCCGGCAAAGAAGCATCGCCTAAAGTCAATAATTATAATGAATCATTATTAATGATAGAACACTTCACGGTGCAATTCTAAGGGCTGTTTTTTGAACTTGCCGCGAACTTACTTAAATAATAAGAATATAAAGAAAAACTAAAGTTTGCCTCAAGTTCGGAAAACACCCTTCAGAAATGCACCAAGACTTTGAACTTAGTGTGAAGGCTTCAAATTTAGTTTTGAAATATTATCTGATAATAAAAAACCAATGCAAATGAAAATTAAATTATTATATATACCTACACATTGAAAGTACATGTAAAAAGCATTGTCCTTTTACAGGTAAAGTTCTGTTTCTCTGTTCTGTTTCTATTCCATCAACTATAACATAGCAAAATTTCAATGCGTTTGTCAGTACAATAAATAACGCGATATTGTATCATATAAATGATTCAAGCAATCATATTTTTATAAATTAACTCTTTTTAGAAAGTTGCTTAGTGCAGAAACATGTGAAATAATCTACAAGTAAAACGCACTAAGTACACTAAGTGACTTACTGCCTATTGCCAGATAAAATTTTGGATCTAGGAAATTTTGCCGAAAAATTTACCGCGAAACTTTTACCGCGAAAACGTTTACCGCGAAAACATTTACCGCGCAATGATTTAACCGCGAAAAAGTAATTACCGCGAAAAAATATTACCGCGAAAACATTTACCGCGGAAACTATTATCGCGACAATAAAAATCGGGCATACTTTTACGTCGTAATAATATAATCGCGCATACTTTCGCCGCGCAATATGATAATCGCGCCTAAATTTTAATTAAAAAAAATAACCTTAAAATATATATTATAATTTTTTGAATGAAACGCTTATTTTATAATCATAGTTTTGTTTTTATTTTTTACCAAAAACAAAACCAAACAAATTAAACCAAACAATTTAATCATATTTATGTTTTTTAAAATACTAAAATTATAACACCAATATAAAGAAATTAGTTATGTATTATATTATATTTATTATTAATATAATCATAATTTTACTTACATATATGTTTAAAAACCAAACCAAACAATTTAGTTATATTAAAATTTTGTTAATTCTGCAATTATTAAACAAATTGGTAATATAATTAATATATTAAACTTAGCGTAGCTAACGAAAAAATATTATTAAAAAAACGTATTTTTATAATTTAAAATTAGACTCGGAATTTGCTTTGCGCGTTAAATATTTTCGCGGCTATTACTTTCGCTATATATTTTTCGCGGTAATTGCATTTCGCTATTTAAACTTTTCGTGGTAATAGTTTTCGCTATTTTTATTTCGCTTTAATATTTTTTCGGGTTAAATTTTTATCGCTGTTAATCCTTTGCGCGGAAAAAAACATTTCGCGGTAATTTTTTCCACGAAATATTTTCGCGATAATTGTTTTCGCGGTAAATTTTTCGAAGAAGGCTCCCGTTCCCTAAAATTTTAATCACAATTGGTGCGTTTTGTATAGTGGGTAACTCCCTTGGCAGTCCACCTAGAAGTTAGTTCGGTTTACCTATACATAGATCATCCAAAATTAATTACAATGCCATTAAAACCTCATTTTTGCAAAAAAGTGACTTAGTGCCTTTTACTTGTAAGCCTACGATATAATGATTTAAAGACATAAGAAATGTTTTTTTTTTATTTATTAAGCCGTGGTAGAGGGAAAACATTGGCGTAGACAAAGAAAAAAAATAAAAAATACTTTTGTCAACAAAATAATACCTTCCCCTGTAAATCTTCGTTCATTAAAACCATTAAAAAAAACGAAAGTGTTTAAAAAAAAAAAAATTAAATTTTTTTTTTCTATTTTTTTTATGGTTTTTTTTCAATTTTTTTTTCGTTCTTTAAAAAATTGTTTTAATGAACAAAGACTTACAGGGGAAAGTATTATTTTGTTGACAGCAGTATTTTTTATTCTTCGTATACGCCACTATTTTCCTTCTACCACTTTAGAGGAGAGATGGACTTTTGCAGAGTTGTACTTTTTATTTTTGATTAGTTTTGTTTATGTCAAATTTTTGCCAAAGAATGTTGTTGTGAGCCTCTATTTTTAAATTAATGTAACAGTACCCAATAAAGAGTTATATTTGGTTTTTCAAAATGTGGTCCATGTCTCCTTCACTTACCTTAAGTTTAAACACGTGTTTTGTAATTTTATTGTTAATATTATATAATAAACATATTAATAAAAAAAAATATTATGTTTATTTTGTAAATTTAAGTGGACGTTAGGTTCCGGTGTTTTATATTTATAATGTTTTCTTATAGTTATTTTTGCACTTTTTAAGTGTTTTATGTATTTTTGGCTGGGTAAGATGAACATTGTTTTTCGTCAAATACTTTCTTATTTATGTATTTTCTTGTAGTCTGACGATGATAATCGAAACCGGTAATTAACCTAAATTGTTAATAAAGTAAGAACGACTAAAAGTCTGTTCACTATAAGTATACGCACGTTAAATTATGGATCTCAATATTTTTGATTTTCGAAAATTGTGTAGGAACCAGAAAATCCAGAAATTGATCCTGTAAAGTCCCGAAAATTGTTAGATTTACTTAAACATTCGAGGTTTTTTTCTGGGTCAGTAACTAAACTTTAAACAATCAAATCTTAAATGCCTTTTCAGTTTTAAGAGCCTATTTTTTTATTATTTTTTTTTGTAATTTTGTGTTTATGTAATATTTTGAAAAAAAATAATGTGGTTATATTTAAAATTTTGGAATCGGGATCCAGACTGGGTGTTTTCAAATTTTTGAAATTTTGGGACTATGGTCTGTTTCATCAAGCAAGAGAGTATATTAAAAATCGCACAGTGAATATTTTCAAAACAGATTCGAATATTGGATGTGCGAATATAAAGAATAAATAATAAAGAATAAAGAATAAAGAAATTTATTAACCACATTAGATACAAGTTGTACATATGGCTCGTCATAAATGAAGTAGAACTATACATACTTGCTACGTTGTATAATAGAATCCTTTTAATTTCCTAAGAAATAAAAAGAATGTAAAAAAAAACAAAACAGCATGAGAAAAAAAAAAATAAAAAAACATATATCTAATATACACATAGCAAGTAAAAGTTAAAAAAAAACCACACACATAAATATATACAATAAAAATATACAATAATAGTAGGTTATACATAAATAAATATAAAAATTAAAAAAATATCACAGAATAACTATAAAAAAGATGCGTAGTTTATTTTATAAAACATAACTAAGTATGTTCTATACACAAACATATACTATTCAAACCTGTTTTAAAAATATTTTCTGTGCTATTTTTAATTTACTCTCTTGCTTGACCATAGTCTACATATGAAGAGTGCAACTAACATAAGGGTCTAGCCCTCATTTTTTGCGAAATACTGCTTTTGCTTGAAATGGGTACCACTTAACGTAGTTTATCGCTCTAGTTAATAAAACTTCCTAATATGTTACCAGAAGTGGCCAAAAATGCTTTGAAAAGTAAGGTTAGGGTGCAAATTTTAATATTTTTTTTTTGCCCCACCCAAATATTTACCGTTAACTATTCTTATTTTAAAAAAGGCTATGAACCTATTTAAAACTATAAAAGATAAGATTAAAAAAAAACAATCTTTTAATAAACGGGTAGGTAAGGCTTTTTCAAAATTTGCGTTTTTCGCCCCACCCAAATATTAACCATTAACTATTCTTGGTTAAAAAAGCTTATGAACCTATTTATGACTAGCAAAGAGAAGATTTTATGCAAAAACAACCTTATAAGAAATGTGTGGGTTAGGCCCTTTTGATAATTAAGGGTATTGTTTGGACTTTTTGTAAACAATCAAACATTATTAAAATATAATTATTATAAGTATAAGTATCATTAGAAAAAAAAATTAATCACATTTTTGCTACTCCTGTAAAGTATTAATTTTGTGGGTTAGGCCCTTATGTTAGTTGCACTTTTCATATACAGTGCGATTATAAAGTGCCGAACCTTTTAAAAAGAAAATTCTTCGTTTGAAGCCACGCCTCTGTTAGAGTTGTGCGCGACAAGCCCATGTGATTGCTACGTACAACACCTCGGTGGCCAGTAAAACGCACACAGCTTTCTTGCATTTTACTCATCGCTAATGCCAGTTTTGCATTAAAAAGTGTTCGGCACTTTATAATCGCACGGTATCTTTCCTGAATACGGCCCATATAAAACTAGAAGTTTCTCTTTATAAACTTTTCGTTTTGTAAAATAGTTATATTGTGCAATAACATTCCATTACATTGTGCATAAAGAATTTATTATTATATTATTCACAGCGGCTGCGCTAAAAGAATATACGGTAGTTTTAAATTTTCAAAATTTTTTAAAAATCAGCCTAGACAAAAAATTCATGGATATAAATTTGTTTCATGAAAAAATAAGCAAGTTTTTTTTAAATGTCCGTCTGTCCATCTGACACGATTTTTATGAACACGATAACTCAAGAACGAATAATCCGATCGACTTGAAATTTTCAGGAAAAATCAAGTTCTACGAGGGGAAGATTGGTGTTGAAAGTAATCCCCACAAAAAGAAAAAAGTTATGGGGGGTTAAACTATTAAAAACATCGAAAAATGTTAAAAGAAAATTTCGATTAACGTAACTTTTTCAGGAAAAATTACTTTTATGAAAACTATCAATTCTACCAATTTTGAAAGTAATCCCCCCAAAACCAAAAAAGTTATAGGGGTTAAACTTTTTAAAAAAATTAAAAAAACTATAATTTTCATTTTTTTTTTAATTTTTTTGTTTTTCGCATATTTCGCAAATTAAAAAAAAAAATAAAAAAACTTGAACTTGAAAACTTAAAAAAATTTAATGTGTGTCAGACCTTAAAAGTTCTGGCACTTCTGATTTTTTTTCTGATTATGATTCTAGGGTATATAAAAAATGTTTTTCGACAAACGAAAAATTAGAATTATAGTTTTTTCGATTAACTTTTTTTTTTCAAAAAACGAAAAAATTTTGAAAAAGAGATTTTAAAAAAAAAGTTAAAAAAAAATAAAAAAAAAAAATAAAAAAAATTGTTTAGAAAAAACTATTTTATGAAAAACGGAATTTTTGAAAAAAAAATCAAAGAATAATAAAAAAACATTAAAATAAAACTTCTTTTTTTACCGATTTTTTTTGGGAGGTTTGTTAGGGTAGGTAGGTAGTTAGTTTTCACACTACACAAAAGTGGTACCTAGTGGAACCACTCAAAGTACCCACCTACCTTAACAAACCTACATGTAGCTAGATATCTAATGCTCTGGTTTTGGGGGAAATTTTGGTAAATTCGAAACTACCGTATACGCGTATTATATTATTCAAGAGCTCACACGCTGTGATTAGTAAGTATAATAATATTAGTTAGGTAAAATATAGCTGTAATTTAAAAGTAATAACGTTTAAAAGTTTTTCTACTAGGAAACGTTCAAGTATTACGTAACGCAAAATAATTTGGCCACTTTTTTTTTTGTTTTTTTTTTTGCAAAAAGAAAATAAAGAAAAAAAAGTTGAAAAATATTTGTCGATTTTTTTTTTATTTTTTTTTCAAAAAAAAAATTATTAATTATTATTATTAGTTTTTTTAATTTTTTTTTTTTGAGAAAATATTTTTTTTTCTCAAAAAGGAAATAAAAAAATTAATAATTTTTTTTTTTGAATTTGAGAAAAGTATTTGGGAAAATGCAATATATCATTAACTGTGAATAATTTATAATGGAATGTGTAGCGAAATGACAGGTTTGCGTTATCTATTGTATTTTTCCAATATGGCCGTAGAATTTTATTTTATACAAAGTTTTCAAGAAAAAGTAATAAAAAATATGGATTTTGATAAAATGATGCTGCATCCTACCAAAACTGACACATGGTGGTTACTGAGCAGGCTATTTTAAATTTATTTCCATCCAAATATTAAGTTGAAAGTGTACAGCTATCGTGGATGACATGATACAGATGCGGAAGTAAAACAGTAGGTTTAGTCCCGAAAAAGAGTTAGTAAAATAATGTTTTGGTCCCGGTTATGCAAAAATATTATTATTACTGATATTAATAAAGGAAAAATACCAGAATAGGTGAGTAAAAAGAAGAGGAATTATGTGAATAAAACTGCTACGAAAGTTAAAAAAAAGATCAGCAACTGTTAACAACTACTAACATCTACTAACATCTATATAATATTTCAATTTCATTGAATAGTATCTCGTCATAAAATCTTAATACAAATCAGCGTGTTTTTATCATTAGTCCCTGGTAGGCACGCAAAAGTGGAAACCGCACTCAACCATCTCCATAATAAATCTGGAACGTGTAAGATAATTCTTAAAATCTAAAATCAACTTTACGTATTTGTCGATTTATCGAAGAAAAATTTCCAGTTTTATTAGTCATTCCTGAGAATGATAGTAAGTTAATAATTCCAGTTAAAAGTTAACACAAAAAAAAAATCTCAATATCTGGATATGACCACGACTTTTATTAAGCAACTGGCCTAGATTGTTTCTAACTTAAATTTACCCATAAGTAATAAAAAATTTCAATAATTTTAGAAAAAAACTATATGTGTAAGTAAGTAAATAATTTATTGTTTATCAGAATACATCTATAATAATTAATTAATAATATAATAACTAAGGAAATGTATTAGAACTAAAATATAATTTAAAATCTATTAAATTTTTAGACCTAAATTAAAAATATATATAAAATGTTTAAAAATATGCATATCAAGGTGCGATTAAAACCCGATAATATAAATTAATATGTGTTTTGCAAGAAAAAAAAAATCGTAGCTTTAGGAATTATTCGATTTTTGCAAAATTTGTCCCAAAGCATTTTTTATAGAAAATAATTAAATGAGGGAATAGCCCGTTAAAATTTCAAATTTTCCATTTTAAGAAGCACCCTAATATAGAGACCGATCCAAAAGTCACCCCTATCTTAACTTTTAAACGAATTGAGATGTCAACATTCAAGGATTACAAAATTCTCTATTTGACCACATATTTTTTTTATCGAGACATTTTTGTATTTTTTATGAAAAGGGGGACATTTTGGGAGTTTAAAATAGAGTTGAAAATGAGAATTTTCGTCAAAAATAGTTAATTTCATAATGTAAATATGTAAATTATACTTTTAAACTAATTTTAAAATATAGATAAAATTTTACAAAATAAAATCTTAAACAAAGTATTTTTTAGCAAAAAAAGAAAAATAAAAAATGAAAACCTTAAAAAAATATTTAAAAAATAAAAAATATATATGGTTGAATAGAGAATTTTATTTGCCTGACACGACCCCCTTTTCATTTAAAAAAAAACCTCCTGGTAAGCCCGGTCGAATATAAATATGTCATAAGCATACCTAGGGGATTGCGAGCTATTAGTCATCTTTTGTCATGTTTTTAGCTTTTTTTATAGATACACTGGCGTTGCTCTATTTTAAAGGGGGGATCGGTGCACCGCGGTGGCTTCTGATCAGTGTTTTATTGATGCTACGGTCATGAACGAAAAACAGCTCGGTTAACCCCGACGTATGGTCATAAGATAGTTTAAGTATGTGTTCCAAAAAGTCGATGTCTCAACTCGTTCAAAAGTTAAGAGGGTGAGGGTTACTTTTGGACCGCACTGTATGTAATAAATAAATAGATAAAAATAAATAATATCTAAGTACTTGATAATATAGTGTTTTTGGTTAAAAGGCGACATTTTAACTACCAGCAGCTTTTCTACAGCATCCTATATCTAGCGAACATGTTCACTTGCTAGATTTGATTGTGGATAGATCTTCAATCGTATATTTGCATCCTATCTGTTGAAAATTTGTGGTCAAAGATGACTACACCACGAATTTACACATAAACAAGCTTCTGCGGGATGTTGCATGATAGTGAAAAACGATATGTTCTAGAAATTTGATATTGGAACATTCAGTTATATCCTGATTATTAGTATTATTATTTACCTGGGGCTCGCGAAAATTGGAATGTTATAAATAAGACTATTTTTAAATTAAATCGGCATTTTAAACGATGGGGAAAAGTAGGGTAATTGTGCGCTTAACAGCAAAGAGTCTAGCAGACTAACCATATGAAAAATGCCCCCGCTTTAATTTAACTTTTTGTACCGGTTAGGTAACACCCTTGACCTCAAAGATAACTCACCCCAATTTTAGACCCCTACCCCTCCCCTAAGGGTAATAATAGCATAAGTTACAAAAACTTTAAAGTCGATTTTTCCGGTAACTATTTCAGATATTTCAAAGATTAAAAAATCAAATTATAGCTACTCACTAGCACTACAAAATATATATTTTTTAGAATTTTTGGTTATATAATAAGGGTCGAAAAAAATATTTTAAGTTTTTGGGGGTAAAAAATTAAATAAAAGATAAAATATTTAAACCTAACAAATAAAATAAAATAAAATAAAATAAAAAATACTACTTACTCTAAATAAAAAACTTACCTCTGATTATAACTCTTATATCTTACCTTACTTACCATCCAATCAACCATATGAAAGAAAATGTTCTCGCAAAACCCTCGGATATAACTAATTTTTATATTTATTTAAACTTAAAACTAAAGTTTTATTTTTTTAGAAATATTATATCTTATTTATGACACCGCACACAAACATTGTTTAGGCGGGTCTGTACATTGTAGTTTATTATAAATTTATATATCTTAAATAAATAAATATATAAATAAATAAATAAAGGTTTCAATACCACCCCTTTGAGTGACACCCACCAAAAAATTCTGGGGAAACACTTATTTACCCACCTCTAAAGTGTAAAAGTTGGAAAGCTGTCAAATGGCAGGAAGGCAGCTAAAAAACATAAAAACTAGTAGCGTGCACCAGTTTTTAAAAATAATAAATGTCATTGTGAATAGTATAGTATGTAGAAGATAATTTTACATTAAACTAGTAAGGGGCTATTTAAGTCACATGACGTATATTTTTAGTAAAAAACTTACTTTTATTTGAAATAAAATAAACTATTTTGGGTAACTCACGTTATAGCCGCAGAAAAAAAAGACACTTTCCTTTAAATATTTTATTATAATATCATTTTTAATCATTAAAAATAATAAATAACAAACAAACTTTAATATTAATATAATAAAATTTCTAAAAGAAATTGTAATTTTTTCTGCAGATGTAATGTGAGTTACCATAGAAATACCCTTTAGAAAAATATTTATTTTATGTTATTTGTATATTAATAATAGTAGGTATAAAAAATAATGTAATTTCAATACAATTTTATATTAAACTATAATAAGCCGTGAAGATATGTAATGCTACGCATTCCATTATACAAATTGGTCCATTTATCATGACAATCTTTAATATTTTAATAACTGCTAGATATATCAAAAAAAGTTTTCAAGAAAAGTTATAAGAGCTTTATTGAAGCACAAAATAGTGTATATGTAATATTTTTAGGGGACACAATGGAGGGAATATTTTTTTAAATGGAAAAGAGTTTGGGTGATAAATCATTTTAAAGCTTGTAAAATTCTCTACTCGACCATAGATTTTTTATTTATTCAAAAAAATTTTGAGGGTGTTAAAATTTTTTTGAAAATGGGTATTTTTGTTAAAATTTCTTTAAAAAATCAAACAATTTTTGTTTAATAATTATGTTCTTGATAGAAAAATGTAAATTATACTTTTAGACTAATTTTAAATGACAACTATAAATGAAAATTTCAAAAGGAAATCTAAAAAAAATAGTTATTTATGTACAAGGGTAAAAAGTAGATGTGTATGCCCTGAGAGCGACGATCTTTGTTTGTACGTCGCACGGGGGCATACACATCTACTATAATTTACATTTTTCTATCATGAAAATAATTATTAAACAAAAATTGTTTGATTTTTTAAAGAAATTTTAACAAAAATACTCATTTTCAACTTTTTTTTAACACCCTCAAAATTTTTTTGAACAAATAAAAAATCTATGGTCGAATAGATAATTTTACAAGCTTTAATGGAATTATCACCAAAACTCTTTTCCATTTAAAAAAATATTCCTTCAATTGTGTCCGCTAAACATATTACATATACACTATTTTGTGCTTCAATTAAGCTCTTATAACTTTTGTTTAAAACTTTTTTTGATATATCTAGCAGTTATTAAAATATTAAAGATTGTACATCTGCAGAAAAAATTACAATTTCTTTTAGATATTTTATTATATTATTATTAAAGATTGTTTGTTATTTATTATTTTTAAAGGCTCTTTGATTAAAAATAATAATATAATTAAATATTTAAAAGAAAGTGTCTGTTTTTCTGCGGCTGTAACGTGAGTTACCATGGAATTATTTATTTTATTTCAAATAAGAGTAAGTTTTTTATTAAAAATATACGTCATGTGAATGTAAAATTATCTTCTACATACTATACTATTCAAAATGACATTTATTACTTTTAAAAACTGGTGCACGCTACTTGTTTTTATCTTTTTTAGCTACCTTCCGGCCATTTGACAGCTTTCCAACTTTTACACTTTAGAGGTGGGTAAATAAGTGTTTTCCCAAAATTTTTTGGTGGGTGTCACTCAAAGGGGTGGTATTAAAACCTACCCCCAAAAACTTAAAATATTTTTTTCGACCCCTATTATATAACCAAAAATTCTAAAAAAAATATATTTTGTAGTGCTAGTAAGTAGCTATAATTTAATTTTTTAATCTTTGAAATATCTGAAATAGTTACCGCGAAAATCGACTTTAAAGTTTTTGTAACTTATGCTATTATTACCCTTAGGGGAGGGGGTAGGGGTCTGAAATTGGGGTGAGTTGTCTTTAAGGTCAAGGGTGTTACGTAACCGGTACAAAAAGTTAAATTAAAGCGGGGGCATTTTTCATATGGTTAGTCTGCTAGACTCTTTATATTACGCGGTAGGCCGCGGCCCGGCCGGCCGGTCGGAAAAAGTCCAAAATTTTTTTTTTTTTGGGAAAATCCAGTACGACTAGTAAAAAAAAGTTTATGTTTGGAGCAACTCACTGACAAATGCGTTTAAAATCGGGTGTTTTATTTTCGTAATTTATTTAATCAATATGCCTGTGAATTGCGAAAAGTCAGTTTCACGGCTATCGCGATTTCAATTGTTTTTTTAAAATATGGTTGACACAAACGTCAGTTCCAAAAAATGGACGAAGAAGATTTAAGTAATTTAAACAATGTTATTTTTAAAAGTTTTCTTTGTTAAAATCAAATAAATTCTTTTCAATAGCTAGTTTATAACAAAACATCACAAAACCTATTTTTTGTAGCAACAAAGCACATAGTATGTATAATATTTTAATATTATCTAGTTTAGCCTATTGTTTTTCCTTTGGGAGAAAAACAGGAAGTTTAGTCCCCGAAAATGAAAGCGTAAAATTAAGTTTTATTCTTGTTCGTGCAAAAAACATTTATGTTACACATTTTAAGAATGAGAAATTAATAAGGTATAATAAAGGAATGTTCGTATTTTTTTTTTTTTTATTTATCGCTATACAAAATATGCTAACCAGTCTTTACCTCGAAAAAATTTACCTCTGAAGCAAATACCTAGAAAAAAATACCTCGAAAAAATTTACCTCGAAACGATATTACCTCGAAAAGACGTTACCTCGAATTTACCTCGAAAGAACATTACCTCAAAAAGTTGTTACCTCGAAAGATTTTACCTCGAAAAGGGCTTTTTTTAATTTTTTATTTTGTTTCTTTGCGATTATTGTATATTGTAGTTCTTTTTGCTCATATTTTATCATTTATTGATTAAATTTTGATTTACGGGCAATTATTAGCTTTTAGTTTTAATAAATATTTCAAAATGAATTCATTAACCTATATCGAGAGTACGCGAAAGATAAATTAGCGGTGTATAAAAACTTTGTGTATTATATAGATCGTGTGTACATAGACAAGTTTTTTTTGGAAATTTGGAAAATATGGTGAAATTGCTTACAAAGGAAAAACATTTATTATAATATTATTGTTAAACATTGTTAAACATTTATTATAAATTATTGTTAATTATTATTTTTTTATAAAAGTGTGGCAGCTTTTTGATTATTTGTAATTTCAAATACTTTCTTTTTGTATAATATATCAATATTATTGATTTAAATAACTAAGTTTATTGCCGTTAAATTTACCTTCTTTATATAAAAAAAATTGTTTGGTTTGGTTTTTTATAATTTTTAAAAACTTATGTATTTTAGAGGTAATTTTTTATGCGAGGTGATGTCCGTTCTAGGTATTTTCTTTCGAGGTAATGTCCTTTCGAGGTAATTTTTCTGCAAGGTAATGCGCTTTCGAGGTAAAATTTTTCGAGGTAACGGTGTTCGAGGTATTTTTTTTAAGGTAAAAATTTTCTAGGTACTATACTATATTAATATTATTGATTTAAATAACTAAGTTTATTGCCGTTAAATTAACCTTCTTTATATACAAAAAAATGTTTGGTTTGGTTTTTTATAATTTTTAAAAAATTATGTATTTTAGAGGTAATTTTTTATGCGAGGTGATGTCCGTTCTAGGTATTTTCTTTCGAGGTAATGTCCTTTCGAGGTAATTTTTCTGCAAGGTAATGCGCTTTCGAGGTAAAATTTTTCGAGGTAACGGTGTTAGAGGTATTTTTTTTAAGGTAAAAATTTTCGAGGTACATAATTGCCCAAATATATATCCACAAAATATGGGTGTTTTTCTAGGTGCTTAAAATGTTAAAAAAATACCTTTTGAGCTAATATTGGCCTATAGGCGCCTATAGGCGACATTTTTACGAATTCTGTTAATTGACGTTAATTTAATACTGTAAAAAAAATGTTAAAATCCTCGTTAAAAGCACTAGTGCAGAGGCGAAAATTTTTACTAATTTGAATGTTAGAAAGGACCATCATATTTGCTCATTAAATATAGTATGAACCGAGGGGTTTATTTATTGACAAAAAGTGTACAAGGATTGTGAGGGTCAAAGGATTGTGAAAGATTGTCAAAGATGGTCAAAAAGATTGTGAAAGATTCTATAAAATTTTAATGAAGATTTTTAAAGATTGTGGACAGATTTCAGATGATAGTGGAAGATTTTAGATGATTGTGAAGGATTGTAGATGATTGTGGAGGATTCCGGAGGATTGTAGATGATTGTGGAATAAGGAATAGTCAAGGATTGTTAGATAGGTGTAACATCCCTTTCTTTAGATATAACCCATTTTCTCCCGATTTTTTACCAACCAATCCCAACCGAGAAAGACAGCTATGCACTAAAGTTGAACTCTTTACCTCACAGACTTTTTGAGTAATCGTGCCTACAAGAACTGTTGTTGTTGTTGGACTAGAAATAATTTTAGCGACCTCGGAAACCCCTATATGCCCATTTTTACGAAAATACTGTAATCGTTTGAAAATTATTACTCCTGTCCTCCGGCAAGGGTAAAGTTAAAACAAATTCAACTCAAACAAACCCTCCATATCAATTTTTACGAAAACATTTAAAAATGATTGCCTCTTACCCCCAGGGGATGGAGTAAGAAAATATTTATTCAAAAATTTAGTTCAGCAACCTAATAAAACCCTGTATAGCAATTTTTGCTAAAACATATTGTAAATATTTAAAAATAATTACCCCCTGCCCGACGGGGGTGGAGAAAAAATGTATGAACAGATTCAGTTTCAGCGACCTTCAAAACTCCCATACACAAATTTTAAAGAAAATATTAAAAATATTTAAAAATAATTGCCCACAACACCCCCGGCGATTACAAATTGTATTATACTTTACTAATACAACTCTAGAAAGCTTTACAGCTTTTTGAGGTTGCACTATGGAACGATTTGGGCTATAGACCGGACCTTACACGTATTTTTTATTTTCTTGCTAGAGAAAAAAATGTGATAGTTAATAGATAACTTGGTAACATTAAAAAAAAAATAATTTACGGAAATTTACGTTTCAATTCATTTCGTTTAAGGGGTCTTTCTACCTTCTACATGCAAACCAAACGTCAGAAAAAAAAACAAAAAAACTTCTCTCCCAGGTCGCTCTAAAGTAAAAAAGTATGAGTATTTTTATGAAAGTTTATGACTTTTATGACTGTAATTTTATTTTATGACGATTTTAGGACAAATCGGGTCATATTATGACATTTTATGATTTTATGACAAGTGGGAAGCCTGCGTTATATTAAATACACTATTAAAATTGTAGATTCGTATTATTTAATAATACAACAACGTTGTTGTAGTTTTTTGATTTATTCATAAAGATGGCGTGAATCAGCTGATTCTAATAAATGTTTTACCAAAATATTAAAAGTAGGCAATTTGTGCTAAAATTTTTATGTGCATAAGTATACCCAACGATAAGCATGTTCATGTACATGTAATTACATGTGATATGTAGTTTCTATGTGCACATAAATAAATTTAAAATACATTACACCAAATTTTGTAACGCAGTGAGTGTCGACGCACCCCAGGTTCAGCTTTAGACAGCCGCACGGACGGGTCAACTGAATTGCCTGCGTTTTGAAGCGAAGATCGTGACGTGCCGTTTCTTAGGCAATCCGACCCTGCAGATTTGCAAACCACGCACAGGTAGCTCTCTGCGTGATAAAGAAAACGCTCATTGCTTAATAGTTCGTAGTTGTAAATCAAACAACTGCACTCATTTGTAAATACCGAACACGTTTTTTTGTATTGTATGAAATATATAGTGGTTGGCGCATATAAAACTATTTATAGTTGTATACTATAACCTAATTACCTTATTAATTATGCTGTTGTTCTATCAGTGTAATATCATAAGAGAGACAATCTTGTCCGCAAAATATTTCGATTGTTATGAGAGTTACTTGTCAATTTATTATATCTGCTACGGTTTTTTTAATCCTTCTATCCTTCATGAAGGTATACCATTAGGGTGCACCTTATATTGCTTTCCCATTTTGAAAATTTTCAAAATTTCGGAAATCCTTGTATTTGTGCAAAAAATTTCAACATTTTTTTTGCGTATTGTTGCGTTTAATGACGTTTTATGTCAATATAAATTAACTGATCGGTCGGTCTATTGATCGGTCGTCCTGTCCGGGAAATCTTGTAAGCACGACAACTTAAGAACGCTTTAAGCTAGAGACTTGAAATTTGACATACAGGTATGTTACCCAAAGTTCTCGCTCGGGATTGTTTTTGATAAACATTGGGGTGCGGCAAAGGGGACAAATGGGGGAAAATAATATTTTTTTACAAAAATTTGAAAATTGCATTATAGGGGTTTTTGAGGTTGCTGAAATCGAATCTAATAACAAAACAAATCTAACTCCACGCCCGCGGGGGTGAGGGTGTATATATTTTGAAATATTTTCCATATTTTCTTGAAAATTTGTATACAGGGGTCTTTGAAAACTGTATCTTGAAATATTTTTTTTCTATATCCACCCCTTAGGTGTGGTGGTGATTTTTGTGAAAATCGGTATATTAGGGTTTTTGAGGTTGCTGAACGTGAATCTGATAATAAAAATGGTCTGACTCCACCCCGGGGGTGATTTTTGTAGAAATTGGTATATTGGGTTTTTTTAGGTTGCTGAAAGTAAATCTGATAATAAAAAAATTCCAATCCCAACCCCTGAGGGGCAAGGGGTAGTTTTTTGAAAATTGATATATTGGGGTTTTTGAGTTCGCTGAAACCGAATTTGATAATTAAAATTTTCTCACTTTACTTCAGGGGTGGAGGCCAGAACTTTACAATTTTTTCGTGAAAATTTTAAATATTCCAAATATTTTCTTAAAAACTACTAGAGCTGAGTTTTTGAGGTCACTGAGATTAAATAGAATATTTAAAAAATGTTTTATCTGCATCCCTAAGGGGTGAGGGGCAATATTTTTATAATTTTTATAATATTTTCGTAGAGGTTATGGAGATTGCTGAAACTGAATCTGATATTAAAAACATCGAACTTTATCATTTTTTACATATTTTATAAATTATAGAGTACAAAAAACCTTTAAAATATTTTTGTCCAACTTTAAGGGTCAAATACTCCACTGTGAAGCGGCCCAAAATTTCCCCCTCTTAACGTTTGAATGAGTTGAGATATCAACTTAAAATCTGGAACTCACAAATAAGACAACTTAAACTATCTTTTTGCATATATTTGATATTTTCAGCTTCTAAAATGTGGGCAGGTGGGCATGTGGGGACATTTTTTTAAATGGAAAGGAATCGTGTGATACATTGTTTTAAAGTCTATAAAATTCTCTATTTGATAATATATTTTTAATTTTTTATACTTTTTTTTTTGGGGGTTTAAAATAGGGTTGAAAATGGGTATTTTCGTCAAAATTTCTTTTAAAAAATCAAAAAAATTTGAAAAATTAATTATTTCAAGTTGCAAAAACCTAAATTATACTTTTAAACTGATTTAAATGGTTATAAATAAAAATTTACAAAAAAAAATCTAAACAAAATTTTTTTAGCTAAAAAATTGAAAAATTAAACCTTAAAAAATACGTTTAAAAAAAATAAAAATATATGGTTAAATAGAGAATTTTAAAGGCTTTAAAATGTAGTATCACAAGACCCCCTTTTTATTTAAAAAATGTCCTCCCATTCCCCCAGCCCACATTTTAGGAGCTGAAAATATCAAATATATGCAAAAAGATAGTTTAAGTTGTTTTATTTATAAGTTACAAATTTTAAGTCGATATGTCAACTCCTTTAAAAGTTAAGAGGAAAGGGGTGACTTTTGGACAGTAATGTATACACAGTGTATTTGAAATAGGGTCCGAAATTTTAAGGGGTGATTCTACATTAGAACATATGACTAAAACTTCCTATAAACATATGTCTAAAAATGCGCTCCTTTGAAAGTGGCTAAAAAAATCGGTTTTTATTTAATAACTCGGGAACCCTTTAAGATATAGCGACGAGGTTTTTGCACGTGAACTAATCTTATTAAGGCCCATTTCGTATACTATTTTCATGTACTTATTTAAACTAGGGGCCTTATCAGTTTTTTGTCCCAAACATTTTTCTATGTAACTTTTTTGTAACTTTATTTTTGGTGTATGATTCCTCAGGTCAAAATACATAATAAAGGCACTCTTGTTGTAACACTGTAGGACTAACTGTTTTCAAGAAAAAATAATTTGAAGGTGAAATTTCACGGTTCGTGGACGAACAAAAATACCAAAATGTTTAAAACAAAAATTTTAATAATGCAGGGTTATTTTATATCAAAAACTAAGAAAAATAGTTTCTATATATGTATGCCGAAAAATTGCTTTTAAAGCTACTATGGCCCATTAAAAATGGTGCATTATTAAGAGACCATAGCTCCTTAGGATTGATTTTTGGAACTACCCGTATATGAGGTTTTTTCTTAGTTTTTGATGTTCATTTACTCTGCATCATTGAAATTTCGGTTTTCAACATTTTAGTATTTAATTTTTCGTGCTCGTACCGTAAAATTTTACCTTCAAATTATTTTTTCTCGAAAACGGTTAGTCCTACAGTATTGTAATACTGTAGGACTTTTTTGTGTATTTTGACCTGAGGAATTATATAAAAAAAATTAAATTACAAAAAATTTACACAGTAAAAAGTTTTGGGCAAAAAACTGATGAGGCCCCCACGTTGCGCACACCCCTGGTTAAAATAAGTAAATGAAAATAACATGCGAAGATGGTCCTTATTAAGATTAGTTCACATTCAAAACCTCGTTGCTATATCTCACTCTCCTACTGTTTTCCACGCCTGGACCCGACCTGTAATGAAAAAAAGAGACCAGTAAACTAATTATTACTGGTCTGCAATTTAAATAATTTATTTCCACTAGATGGCGCCACCGATTAAAATATCATTATTAATGCTTAAAGCAAGATGTCTGAACTGCTGTTGTCATGATAAACACGATTAGAATCTAATAAATTTCGTTTAAAAAACTTGAATGTACAGTTTTAGTCAATGTTTTTTTACTTTTGAGACTGATAAGGATAATAAATGTTATAAACGGTGCTCTGTGAGCTATGCTACTCGTATGTGGAACTTCAGTTTTATATATTGTCCTTTTCTTGTGAAATGCAGGAAAAAATATTTGTGGTAACTAAAAAACTAAGCATTATAGAATTTTCTTCATTTGAATTCAAAAATGTAGGTTTCAAAAAAATTAGTCTTTTATTTTTAAGTAAAAACAGTTGCGAATAAAATAGTATAGAGGTCTCCCGGAAAATGGTACTTTTCCTCCACCTATAAATGGTCTCGTAAAAATACTATTTTCCGAGTGGACCTGTAATCTACTATTACTGTAGAGTAAATTACACAAGCCTTTCATTATTTGAAATCTAAAAACTGATTCTTATGAAGCCATAAGAATAAGATTTTTTTTTCATCACGTCAAGATTTTTGTCTAAAAGCGACTAAATTAACATTTGTATTGGATGCACCAGTTTTCTCGATCAGTTATTAGTGATCCAGTAATGAGTTATAATACTTTTGATTATACTGATTTTTCAAAAATTAATTCCACTGTTTTTCAACACAACGGAAATTTTATGAAAATTTAATTTTAATTTAAACGTTTTTAATATTTTAATATACTTTTGCAAAAAGTCCTAAATTGATGAAAAAATGGAATTCATATTTGAAATCGTCATGTTCATGTACATGTAATTACATGTGATATGTAGTTTCTATGTGCACATAAATAAATTTAAAATACATTACACCAAATTTTGTAACGCAGTGAGTGTCGACGCACCCCAGGTTCAGCTTTAGACAGCCGCACGGACGGGTCAACTGAATTGCCTGCGTTTTGAAGCGAAGATCGTGACGTGCCGTTTCTTAGGCAATCCGACCCTGCAGATTTGCAAACCACGCACAGGTAGCTCTCTGCGTGATAAAGAAAACGCTCATTGCTTAATAGTTCGTAGTTGTAAATCAAACAACTGCACTCATTTGTAAATACCGAACACGTTTTTTTGTATTGTATGAAATATATAGTGGTTGGCGCATATAAAACTATTTATAGTTGTATACTATAACCTAATTACCTTATTAATTATGCTGTTGTTCTATCAGTGTAATATCATAAGAGAGACAATCTTGTCCGCAAAATATTTCGATTGTTATGAGAGTTACTTGTCAATTTATTATATCTGCTACGGTTTTTTTAATCCTTCTATCCTTCATGAAGGTATACCATTAGGGTGCACCTTATATTGCTTTCCCATTTTGAAAATTTTCAAAATTTCGGAAATCCTTGTATTTGTGCAAAAAATTTCAACATTTTTTTTGCGTATTGTTGCGTTTAATGACGTTTTATGTCAATATAAATTAACTGATCGGTCGGTCTATTGATCGGTCGTCCTGTCCGGGAAATCTTGTAAGCACGACAACTTAAGAACGCTTTAAGCTAGAGACTTAAAATTTGACATACAGGTATGTTACCCAAAGTTCTCGCTCGGGATTGTTTTTGATAAACATTGGGGTGCGGCAAAGGGGACAAATGGGGGAAAATAATATTTTTTTACAAAAATTTGAAAATTGCATTATAGGGGTTTTTGAGGTTGCTGAAATCGAATCTAATAACAAAACAAATCTAACTCCACGCCCGCGGGGGTGAGGGTGTATATATTTTGAAATATTTTCCATATTTTCTTGAAAATTTGTATACAGGGGTCTTTGAAAACTGTATCTTGAAATATTTTTTTTCTATATCCACCCCTTAGGTGTGGTGGTGATTTTTGTGAAAATCGGTATATTAGGGTTTTTGAGGTTGCTGAACGTGAATCTGATAATAAAAATGGTCTGACTCCACCCCGGGGGTGATTTTTGTAGAAATTGGTATATTGGGTTTTTTTAGGTTGCTGAAAGTAAATCTGATAATAAAAAAATTCCAATCCCAACCCCTGAGGGGCAAGGGGTAGTTTTTTGAAAATTGATATATTGGGGTTTTTGAGTTCGCTGAAACCGAATTTGATAATTAAAATTTTCTCACTTTACTTCAGGGGTGGAGGCCAGAACTTTACAATTTTTTCGTGAAAATTTTAAATATTCCAAATATTTTCTTAAAAACTACTAGAGCTGAGTTTTTGAGGTCACTGAGATTAAATAGAATATTTAAAAAATGTTTTATCTGCATCCCTAAGGGGTGAGGGGAAATATTTTTATAATTTTTATAATATTTTCGTAGAGGTTATGGAGATTGCTGAAACTGAATCTGATATTAAAAACATCGAACTTTATCATTTTTTACATATTTTATAAATTATAGAGTACAAAAAACCTTTAAAATATTTTTGTCCAACTTTAAGGGTCAAATACTCCACTGTGAAGCGGCCCAAAATTTCCCCCTCTTAACGTTTGAATGAGTTGAGATATCAACTTAAAATCTGGAACTCACAAATAAGACAACTTAAACTATCTTTTTGCATATATTTGATATTTTCAGCTTCTAAAATGTGGGCAGGTGGGCATGTGGGGACATTTTTTTAAATGGAAAGGAATCGTGTGATACATTGTTTTAAAGTCTATAAAATTCTCTATTTGATAATATATTTTTAATTTTTTATACTTTTTTTTTTGGGGGTTTAAAATAGGGTTGAAAATGGGTATTTTCGTCAAAATTTCTTTTAAAAAATCAAAAAAATTTGAAAAATTAATTATTTCAAGTTGCAAAAACCTAAATTATACTTTTAAACTGATTTAAATGGTTATAAATAAAAATTTACAAAAAAAAATCTAAACAAAATTTTTTTAGCTAAAAAATTGAAAAATTAAACCTTAAAAAATACGTTTAAAAAAAATAAAAATATATGGTTAAATAGAGAATTTTAAAGGCTTTAAAATGTAGTATCACAAGACCCCCTTTTTATTTAAAAAATGTCCTCCCATTCCCCCAGCCCACATTTTAGGAGCTGAAAATATCAAATATATGCAAAAAGATAGTTTAAGTTGTTTTATTTATAAGTTACAAATTTTAAGTCGATATGTCAACTCCTTTAAAAGTTAAGAGGAAAGGGGTGACTTTTGGACAGTAATGTATACACAGTGTATTTGAAATAGGGTCCGAAATTTTAAGGGGTGATTCTACATTAGAACATATGACTAAAACTTCCTATAAACATATGTCTAAAAATGCGCTCCTTTGAAAGTGGCTAAAAAAATCGGTTTTTATTTAATAACTCGGGAACCCTTTAAGATATAGCGACGAGGTTTTTGCACGTGAACTAATCTTATTAAGGCCCATTTCGTATACTATTTTCATGTACTTATTTAAACTAGGGGCCTTATCAGTTTTTTGTCCCAAACATTTTTCTATGTAACTTTTTTGTAACTTTATTTTTGGTGTATGATTCCTCAGGTCAAAATACATAATAAAGGCACTCTTGTTGTAACACTGTAGGACTAACTGTTTTCAAGAAAAAATAATTTGAAGGTGAAATTTCACGGTTCGTGGACGAACAAAAATACCAAAATGTTTAAAACAAAAATTTTAATAATGCAGGGTTATTTTATATCAAAAACTAAGAAAAATAGTTTCTATATATGTATGCCGAAAAATTGCTTTTAAAGCTACTATGGCCCATTAAAAATGGTGCATTATTAAGAGACCATAGCTCCTTAGGATTGATTTTTGGAACTACCCGTATATGAGGTTTTTTCTTAGTTTTTGATGTTCATTTACTCTGCATCATTGAAATTTCGGTTTTCAACATTTTAGTATTTAATTTTTCGTGCTCGTACCGTAAAATTTTACCTTCAAATTATTTTTTCTCGAAAACGGTTAGTCCTACAGTATTGTAATACTGTAGGACTTTTTTGTGTATTTTGACCTGAGGAATTATATAAAAAAAATTAAATTACAAAAAATTTACACAGTAAAAAGTTTTGGGCAAAAAACTGATGAGGCCCCCACGTTGCGCACACCCCTGGTTAAAATAAGTAAATGAAAATAACATGCGAAGATGGTCCTTATTAAGATTAGTTCACATTCAAAACCTCGTTGCTATATCTCACTCTCCTACTGTTTTCCACGCCTGGACCCGACCTGTAATGAAAAAAAGAGACCAGTAAACTAATTATTACTGGTCTGCAATTTAAATAATTTATTTCCACTAGATGGCGCCACCGATTAAAATATCATTATTAATGCTTAAAGCAAGATGTCTGAACTGCTGTTGTCATGATAAACACGATTAGAATCTAATAAATTTCGTTTAAAAAACTTGAATGTACAGTTTTAGTCAATGTTTTTTTACTTTTGAGACTGATAAGGATAATAAATGTTATAAACGGTGCTCTGTGAGCTATGCTACTCGTATGTGGAACTTCAGTTTTATATATTGTCCTTTTCTTGTGAAATGCAGGAAAAAATATTTGTGGTAACTAAAAAACTAAGCATTATAGAATTTTCTTCATTTGAATTCAAAAATGTAGGTTTCAAAAAAATTAGTCTTTTATTTTTAAGTAAAAACAGTTGCGAATAAAATAGTATAGAGGTCTCCCGGAAAATGGTACTTTTCCTCCACCTATAAATGGTCTCGTAAAAATACTATTTTCCGAGTGGACCTGTAATCTACTATTACTGTAGAGTAAATTACACAAGCCTTTCATTATTTGAAATCTAAAAACTGATTCTTATGAAGCCATAAGAATAAGATTTTTTTTTCATCACGTCAAGATTTTTGTCTAAAAGCGACTAAATTAACATTTGTATTGGATGCACCAGTTTTCTCGATCAGTTATTAGTGATCCAGTAATGAGTTATAATACTTTTGATTATACTGATTTTTCAAAAATTAATTCCACTGTTTTTCAACACAACGGAAATTTTATGAAAATTTAATTTTAATTTAAACGTTTTTAATATTTTAATATACTTTTGCAAAAAGTCCTAAATTGATGAAAAAATGGAATTCATATTTGAAATCGTCATACATACTCAAAAACACTAAAACTTATTACTAGGAAACACACAACTCCAAAAGGAACTCAATATTGTGCTAATTTGATACTTTTTTAGATTTTTAATTGAACTTAATAAAAAAATCAGCTTTGAGAATCCAAGTAACTTTTAATAACCTTTATTTGCAATCGTAATAAGCGAATTATCGCCAAAAATAATAGCTTTTCCCACTTTAAGCATATTGTGACGAGAAACTAGAAAGGTCCTGAATCATTTAGTAAAAAAAATGTTTGAATTGGTTATTAGGATGGAAAGTTATAAAGTTTATATACGAACCGACAGACAGACGATTTTTTTATACTGTATTACATAATATTTTCAAAGTAATAATACGTTTTTTGCTGTACTACTTTCTACAACTACTACTACAATTACTTACTTTTTTATAGTGTTGCCTGAAAAGAAAACAGATTGTGCCAGTTGGTTTTGACGCTTCGTTTATAAATTATTTGCTTTATAAAAAAATTCTTAAGGCTCTACATTTTAGTCCAATAATTGCAGTGCCACACAGTGGAATACGTTGATATAAAATTTATGATTTCAGTTGAAATAATTGTAATTATTACTGTAAACTTTGTAAATATTAAAACAAGATCGAATAAATAAAAAGTTGCTAAAAGTGGTCCGGAATTGAAGCAACGGTAAAAACCCAAGATAATTCATGTCCCTAAATTAATTACGTCAATTATTTTTACCAACAATTATAATCATAAGCAACCGTTCACTTTAGTGCCATTCAAAGAGCAAAGGCCGTAATACCAGTTTTATTTTGTTATAACAAAAAATGACGTTATATTTTTTCTGGTACCTAGTTAAGTGTTACCTTGACAATTTATTTATTATTTAAGCATTGTTTACTGACGACGGTCAATATTAAAAAAATAGGAGATCTACTAACTTTTTTCAACTTATTTTTCAACTTTTAAATCGGTCGTTAATAATTGCAATTTTTTTGCGTGGACAAGACAAGATAGATTATTGCCTCCTAAGAACCAAAATAGAATAAACTGAAACTGTGTCACAGTTCTATCGCACGTACTTTCTGTCAAAAATGTGCAGATAAGTTTTGAGATTTTTTATTATTTTGTTGTTATTTTTGAGATTATGAAAAAAAAAACTTTAGCCTGGCGGAAATTTTGACACTAAAAAAAAGCTTATCTCCTCTACAAATTTCCAAACTATTTCCTAACTGGAAAGTAGATTTTCCCAACTTAAGCGTAGTTGGAGTGGGTGGCTCACTTCCCCTGCACCCCCGATCCCGTCATCATCAGTAGCTGAGCAGAAATTCCAAAATAACTGCTATACACTCAGACCAGCTGGTCCATTGTGTTCCCGATCCCGTCACTCCTGTCCGGTTGTAACAAGTAATTACATGTTATTTGGTTTCTAATTTATTATTACATTGGAGCAAAATCGTTATATCCATTTTCAATAAAATTAAATCTTTCGATTTTTGTTCATCTCTTGTGGTAAAGTACAATACAAATTAGAGAAAACTAAGACCTCCTGAGCAATCCCCCAAAAAACTTAAGTTTAAAGTTTGGTTTTGACCTGTCAAACGGTATGACCTGTTACAGTAGGCCTCTGGATGGACGGATAGAAGGACAGATAGACCGACATCGAAAAATCCTTTTATTTTTTTAAACGAATAGGTACCTGAATACATTAAAATCTGGATTTTTTTTTCCATATAGTACTATCTTCTCTCCGAAGTCGCTCGAAAGTAAAAATTGTATAATGTATTAGTTTCATAAAAAATCCGCCAGAATAGTATTATACGGTTTTTTCGAATTTTCCAAAATTTTCAAAAATCGTCCTAGACAAAAAATTTTTGGATACAAATTAGTTTCATGAAAAATTAAGAAACCTTTTTTTTACTGTCCGTCCAGCTGTCTGTCCGTAGACACGATAACTCAAGAACGAATAGTCCGATCGGCCCGGTTGTTTTAGGAAAAATCAGGTTCTGTGAGAAAAAGATCCTATTGAAACTAATCTCCCCAAAAACAAAAAAGTTATAGGGTGTTAAATTTTTTTAAAAAAATTAAAAAAAGCTATAATTTTCAATCTTTTTTTAAAAACTTTTTCGTTTTTTAAAAAACGACTTTTTTTAATAGTTAATTTTTTTTTTAATTTTTTTCGATTTTTTTTCGTTTTTCGGATAATAGTCCAGTCAAATAACGAGAAATTCCTATGTTAAATTGCAATAAATGTACACGGGCTGATATTTTAAAGGGTAGTAGTGGATAGTAACAGAAATATTCAAAAATGGCCATGTTGGGGGTGAAATTGTTTATTTTTTTATTTTTCAGCCAAACTATTCAACGGAGGATAAAAGTGGTTATAAGCAAACTTGAAGCTCTTGAAACTCTCTATAAGATTTATATATGTCGCAGCCTTTTGAAGTAATTGGCCGTTTCATGAAAAGGCTGGACGGTTCATGAAATGCTACCACTACCCAACCAACCAACATCCAAATATCGAAACTTCATCAACCTTCTCATGAAAAGGCCAATTACTTCAAAAGGCTGCGACATACACTGAGAATTTTTTTAACAGGAAATTTGTCATATAACAGTGACCTCCCCTCCCATCCTCACATTCCGTATATATTTTTGTTTATAGCCTCAAAAAAAGTCCAACCCAACATACAAATATCCAAACTTCATCAACCGTCCAGCCTTTTCATGAAAAGGCCAATTACTTCAAAAGGCTGCGACATACACTGAGAATTTGTTACCGTAGTAAATACTGAACGTTTTTGCCTATTTGGAACCCCAGGCAACATTTGTTATTAATTACAAGTTGTTACAGTAAAATATAACGTTGTTATGTTATTTTTTTGTTATTTTTTTTATATATTTTTTAAGTATTTGGGAAATGCAATATGCCATTTAGGGGAGGGTGGGCCACCATGAGACATGGGCCACCATGAGAATTTGAATTTTTTTTAACAGGAAATTTGTCATATAACAGTGACCTCCACTCCCATCCGCACATTCCAATATATTTTTGTTTATAGCCCCCTTAGCCTCAAAAAAAGTCCAAACCAACATCCAAATATCCAAACTTCATCAACCGTCCAGCCTTTTCATGAAAAGGCCAATTACTTTAAAAGGCTGCGACATACACTGAGAATTCGTTACCGTAGTAAATACTGAACGTTTTTGCCTATTTGGAACCCCAGGCAACATTTGTTATTAATTACAAGTTGTTACAGTAAAATATAACGTTGTTATGTTATTTTTTTGTTATTTTTTTTTATATAGTTTTTAAGTATGTGGGAAATTCAATATGCCATTTAGGGGAGGGTGGGTCACCATGAGACATGGGCCACCATGAGAATTTGATTTTTTTTTAACAGGAAATTTGTCATATAACAGTGACCTCCCCTCCCATTTTTTTTGCACCAATATTCTGGCTGCGAGTTTAAAATCAACTTTCAAGAGAAGCTTTTTATATTAATTTAAAAGTCAACTAATGCCCTTAAGAATTATACCTATAAAAAAATGCAAATATATTCTAAAAAAAATTATATAATTTTTGTTGTTGTAAATGTGGATTTGGATCACCATGAGACATTTCGTTATTGGCCACCATGAATGATGCCTGATGGTGGACAGTTTAACTTTCTTATTCAAATTATTAAAAATTAATTTGTTTTAAAAGTTGTTTTAATAAATATGGTATTGTTTTAGATGTCGAACAGTAATATTATTTTATTTTATTGTTCTACTGGTTTCGATTTGGTCCACCATGAGACATTGCTCTAATAGCTTTTTTATATATAATCCTGTTTTCTTGTTCTAATAATCTTACAAAAATGAACAATGAACGAGTCTTAGTCTTGTATCAAACGGTTTAAAAAAATATTTTCCTTTTTTTTTTGTTAACATTTTGTTAACACCTATGTCTCATGGTGCCCTGGTCTCTGGGCCACCATGAGACACGATACCGAAAACTATTTTTGGATATATTTTTGTTGCCGAAAGAGATATTGGACTTAAGTACTTTATTTATTGTTAATTTAAAGTAACATATTTACCCAAAATTTATTTGACTAAATTTAATAACAACTATTGTTTTTTTCAGTCTCATGGTGGCCCACCTTCCCCTACCGTGAATAATATATAATGGATTACGTAGCATTACATATCTTGACTTGTTAATATATTAAAAAAATGATCCAAACAAAAATTGTTAGAAATTTCCTTAACAAAATTGGTTATTTGCATTTTTATAGTAAGATGCATATTAAGCAACTCACACCTAAAATTCAAGGTAACGGACACCCCTTACTCAAATCACCCGGTGAAAAACAGAAGTGTTCTGTTACCATCCACTACTATCCTTTTAAATATCAGCCCGTGTAGATTTATTGCAATTTACATTTATTATTTGACTGGACTAAAAAGAAAATAAATAATTTTAAAAAATTTTAGGGTTTTTTTTATTTTTTTTTATTTTTTAAATATTTGGGAAAATGCAATATGCCATTTACTGTGAATAGTATATAATGGAATGCGTAGAATATATCTTCACGGCATGTTATAGTATAAAGAGCAATACGTAGAACAAAGGTCTCTAACTTAACACTCTGTGGTGTAAAATACATTAGAAAAGGTCCGTTAACGAGTTTAAATAAAATACTAAATACTAGTAGTACCAGTATACTGGAAGGATTAGTTTAGTGGTCTACCGCGTCTGTACATGACAAGTCTACTAGCCAACTAGCGTGAGTTTGATTCTCACTGGTGCAGATTTGCCTTTTTCAGTTAATTAAAAATTGAAATTTGGCGAAGGCGTAAGTGAAACGGACACTCCCTATACAAACTGGTTCGAAAATCAGTATAAGCCGGTGGTTCCCTCTACTACTAGCCCACACAAGTCCTGGACTTAGGGGATGCTTAATTAATTAGAATAGTACGAGGTTAAACAAACATGTAATGTAATACTGATAACGATAAGTTCAGTGGCGGCCTTTGGTCTATGTATTGCTCTTTAGAAAAAGTGTTAACTGACTTCTTGTATCGTACGGCATTTTTAGTAATTGCGCTCACAAAATAAAATAAAGGATAAGACCGTTTCATTCTATTTCTTAATAAGGTTTTAATTATAATCCATCGGTTCTGATGGATTGATGATGTGTAAAAAATAAATTGGATTTCGAGAAAAAAACTGTCTTACGTATTAAATGTATAAGAGAGTATTTTAAAGATACATAAGATCAATAAACATAGCAAGGTTTGGCTTAGGGTTTAAAAAGTGTCGAGAAACAGAACTCGTCTTGATTGCTTAGAGTCTAGATTTTTGAGACAAGAAATAGGTTGATCTTGTCTTGACCACACTGACAGCTCGTTACCGTAGTAAATACTAAACGTTTTTGCTTATTGGAAACCCACGATAGTTTAGTTAACATTCACTGGTTGTTACAATTACACTAGGCAACAAATCACAACTTTTTTTTTGCACTGATCTGAAAGTAAATTTTTCTTACTAATTCAAGGGCGTAGAATCCTAATCTTTGATTAGAAAAATTCCATATAAGTCCAGGAAATAATGCCGAATTTTTTTCAAAATCTTTAAAAAATAGTAGGATTTTTAAAATTTTAGGGTATATTAAATAAAATACGAGAAATTCAAAAATCCACATGCGAAGGAACTACTGTTACAGTAAGTAAGCGAAAAAAAATAATAAGCTTAAAATTAGAGTGCACAGTTTACTTAATTGCTCATTTGTGGCAAAACTATCAAGTTTGTGTACAAATTTCATAGGACTTAATTTGTAGCTTGTTTAGATAAAATTCTCTACAAAAATAAACATAAAAATATTTTTTTATTCGGCTTAATTTGTACGTAAAAAGTAAATAAATGAAAAAATAAATAAATAAAATTAAAGCACGCAGTGTAAACTTTTTTCCAAGCACAAAAAATATATATTTTTATCAATTTATAGGCCCAGAATCCGAATTTGACCTTAAAAAAAATCTTACATGTGTTATTTTTTAAATTTTAGTACAGGATATTATGCTAATATAAAAATAACTTATAAAAAAAATATTGCGTATTTTTTGTGTTTTTTTTTAATGGTTTTACATCGGAAAACTGTTACTTGATTACATAAGGACCGTATTACGTAACATATTCCTAGTTCATTTTTGTGATGCTTTTTGACAATTTTTAGCATAAGGGAACGTTCAAGTATTACGTAACGCAAATTGTACCAACATTCATAAACTTCATACACCTTTTATACTTTTTAAAGGCTTTAGAGAAAATATTTTTTTTTGCGAAAACCTAATTATTTGGCCGCCATCTTAATTTTTATACTTTTCGCAGCACAATATACTTGTCATCACGATAACTCAAAAACTAAATGTCAGATCGACTTCAAAATTTCAGGACACGTTAACTTTAATGAAAACAAGTTCCACATTGTTCTTGGTAAAAAATTGGGTGGGGTAAATCGGGCAAAAGGGCATAAAACCTCAACTGACCAAGACAGTAGAGCCTAAACCACAAGTCCTATGAACAAAAAGTTTAAAAAAAAAATATTGTAATTAGATAAAAAATTAATTTAATAAAAAGAAAAACTGATTGAGGTGGTACAAAGGAGGCAAAAGGGCATAAAACTGCAAATGACTAAGGGAGTAGAGCCTAAACCGTAAAACAGTTCAAAGTGCAAAGTGACAAAAATCTGCTTTTTTTGTATAGAGCCATTTTTTACACCGCTGATTACGAAAAAAATAGTGAAAAAATTAGAAAAAAATGCGACATTAGGGTGGTTCAATTTTTTTTTAAATGTCCGATTTAGCTGAAATTTGGTATAAAGGCTTCTTTTGGTAATATTAACACGGACCAATAACAAAAACCTAAAATTCAAAATGGCGAAATAAATATGGCCGATGTTTTAAAATGTTCTCAAAATTAACGAAAATAAGGCACAAAAGAAACAAAAATTGGGAGATTCAACCCAATGTGTTATGAGTTTTTTTCCTTAAATACACTACTAATTACGGTAAAATTTTCATGATTTGTTTCTAGTGAGCTTTTTTTAAATTTAATTTTGAAAATATGAGTAATTTTTCTATTCTATTCATATATTAAACAAAATAACCCCAAAATAATTACAGATTAACAAAGAAAAACTATTTAGTCCAATGCATAATTTATTTTGAATGTTTAAGAAAGAAAACTCGTAATAGAAAACTTTGTCCTAGAAAAAAAAAGTGACAAAAGTCTGCTTTTTGTGTAGGGCCATTGTGCTAATTACGAAAAAAATATAGTGAAACAATTAAAAAAAAAAATTGCGACATAAGGGTGGTTCAAAATTTTTGAAAAATTTCCGATTTAGCTAAAATTTGGCATAAAGGCTTCATTTGGTAATAATAATATAGACCAATACCCAAAAATTTAAAATTCAAAATGGCGAAATACATATGGCCGATTTATTTTTAAAATTTTCCCAAAATTAAGGAAAATAAGGCACAAAACATACTAAATTTAAGAGATTCAAACCAATCTGTTATGGATTATTTTCATTATATATATACTACTAATTACTGTAAAAATTTCATGATTTTCTACTGGAGCGTTTTTTTTTTATTTAATTTTGAAAAAAAACATCAAAAATTTGACAAAATATGAGTAAATTTTCTATTCTATTCATATATTAAACAAAACTACCCTTTTCTTATTTATTTTGTAGGTAAACTTTAAATAAAATCAAGCAAAATATGAAAATTTTCATAAGGCATACGTTTCATAAGACTTTTTAAGACGTCTATAAAAAACTTTCTACTCTGATATTCCTATTTAAAAAATGTTTGAATCAATAGGGAATAAGTCCAAACGTTTGGAACAAAAGTTATAAATTCAAACTAACTTTTTTAAATATTTTGGAAAATATTTAATATTTTCTTGCATTTTTTTTACCAGTGATAACTCACATTTAGTTGAATAAAATGCCACAAGTTTTAGATTTATAAGTCTCGTACAAAGAAAGTTTTTTACTGTTCTCCAAAAGCTAAGTTGAACTTATCCCCTTTTGATCCTAGATCCTCATATGTAATTGATGTTGCTTCAGTCGAAATCCACCAAACAATATCAACAGGTACAAAATCGTGACCTTTCACGGCATATAAAATAGGTAGTGTATGTCAGCTAATCAGACGTGTCTTCAGCAGGGCAGCAAGTTAATCATTGGAATCAGTGACTTCTGTAGATTGACAAAGGCTTCTGCGAAACAGAGAAATAAATCTATCAAATATAAACAAGTGTAGTGACAGACAAATTTATATGTTCAATGGTTTTAAGACGGACAAAAATGTATTCGTGAACCGAGGAAAGTTTTAGTTAAATCAAGATATTCGAAGAAATGTGTATTACATGTATAAACATTTATTTTTAATGGATAAATAATGGCCGCTAATATCAAAAATTGTCATTTTTCTATATTTAATTACTTGAAGATTAAGCAACATGCAACGTGCACTAATTGGTAACAAGACAGATTTTTTGAAAGCAATATAAAGCATGTACAACAATATACAATCGTATGTGGTATGTTGTACAACATACCACTTAATTATATATATATATATATATATATATATATATATATATATATATATATATATATATATATATATACATACACATTATATACGTATATTTTATAATAATGTTTTTATTATTTTATTTGATTTACAGGATTACAGATTTTTAACATCATGAATTTTGATTCCATATAAATACTTTCATATAATCAGAATCTAGCTAAGACAATTTTATAGTAACTTTAATCTAATTTATATGTAAAAAAAATACTATCTGGAGAAACCATGAATTCTTATTAGATTTATTATAATAAAACCACATATTTCCTTATGGTTTTGGTTTCTTTAAAAAACAGGCTTAAGGCGTGTGGGTTGTTTGAGTGTAAAGGATTAATTGGTTTAAATGGAGATTAGTGGATGGTTGTAAGTGCTGTTAATTTCGTGATTATTATTAAGTACATTTGAGATAAGGAGGTTGCGAAGATCTTGATTGTCTTGGATAAAAGATTTGCTATGGCGTATGATTTCAGTTTTTAGGAGGAACATGAGAGTTGTGGGATTTGGTTGTTTCCTATGTTATTGTTTTACTAAAAAGTATAAAGTTTAGACAAAAGAGTTTTATTCGCAACTGTATATGTAATACATATATTACATGTATTAATAAAGTTTGGGAAGTACGCCATTTCTTGTCCCAGTGTTTTGACGCCTGGACCTGACCTATAATGAAAAATAGAGACCAGTAAACTAATTATTACTGGTCTGCATTATAAATCATTTATTTCCGCTAGATGGTGCCATCGATTAAAATATCAAAATGGCTGAACTGCGGTTGTCATGATAAATACCAAAGTACTTTGATAAAAATGAATATAATCTATTACATTATGTTTAAAAAACCTAAATGTACAGTTTTATGGTCTGTTTTTTCAACCAAGACAGTAAATTAAAAATCACACAGTAAATATTTTTACAACAGGTTTAGTATAATGTTGTGTATAGAATATAATTATCTTTCATAAAATAAACTA
>OY294045.1:38356287-38459712 GCA_958510825.1 Brachypterus glaber
TGTGACATTGATTTTTTAAATATTTTTTAGGTATAGATACAAATAGTATACAGGGGCTGTCCATATATTATGTAAAACCTTTTTTTACTATTTTGGACCTCTCTGTGTAACGCTTTTTTCATTGAACTCAACACACAACATGACACTAGGGGAAGAGGGGGTCTCCCTCCAGAGTGTTACGTAACTTATAAATAGACCCATATTGTACATACATTCTCAATGTATGAGCCTATTTTGCTTTCCATTTTAAAATTTTTTAAAATTTCGGAAAGCCTCTTATTCGTGCAAAAATGTTCAAAAACATTTTTTGCGTATTTTTGGGTTTTATGACGTTTTATGTCCATATAAATCCATTTCAAGCAAAGAAAAAAAAATTGTCGATCGCTCGGTCGTTCGGTCGGTCGATCGGTCTCTATGGGAAATCTTGTGGGCACGATAACTTAAGATGTTTTCAATATTTTCTTTAAAATTGGTATATAGGGGTTTCTGGGATTGACGAATATGAATCTGATAATATATTTTTTTTTTAATTCCACCCCCTGAGGGGTGGAGGGTAGTTTTTGTGAAATTGGTATAATGGGGTTTTTAAGGTTGCTGAAAGAGAATCTGATAATAAAAAAGTTCCAACTCCACCCCTAAGAGGCAGGGTGTAGTTTTCGTGAAAATTTGTATATTTTTAAGGTTGCTGAAAAATGGAAAGCTTTTTTACTGGGCAGTGTATTTTATTAACGAAATTAATGAAAGTACCTAAATGAAATTCAAAAATAAAATTTTATTAACTTAAACATACAATAAAGTGGTAAACTTTATGCCATAGTATTTCTTGACTCAAAAGCTAAAAAAACTACACATTTTGAAAGTTCTGGTGAGCTTAGTTCCCTAAAAAGTAGAGCGTATATAAGTATGAGGGGCGGTATAGGGGTTTCATAAACCCTGAAATCAGATTAAGCTGAAATTTTGCATAAATCATCCTTAGATATATTTAAGATATTTTGAAAGATAATAAGCCGATATATAAAAGGGTGTTCAAATGGCAGCCAGTCCTAAAATCAATAGAAATTAAGTGAAAAAATATTAGGCAATTTTATTGCATTTTTTGTGCTCTTTCATTTTTTGTGCAGTTTTTGTTTCTAGTAGGTTGCAATCAAAAGTTATAGAGCAAAAACGAGTTTTTAGGGTGTTTTAAGGGCCGTTTCCGAAACTCGAAGATCGATAGACTTTTTTTTATTGAATTTCCCATCCCAAAATCTATAGAAATACATACTTTTTTTTGACTGATGAATTGTGTCGCAGTTGAAATCTATACTGACTGTAGTATAATTAAAAACTGCGTTTTGAAAGTCAAGCTTTGGTTCAAAAACTGCGTTTTGTTTTTCCACGTGGTTTTCTAACTAAATTTTTAATATGAAATAACAAATTTTTTAATTTTTTTTTTGGATCAATAGGTCGAATATGCATTAACAGTGTAAACCATCATTATCTCAATTTTTCAAAAAATGTCAAAAACCTCCTCAATTATGGTTATTGAGAATTTCAGTTCGAAACGTAGCTAAAATTTGTACTGATATTATTATTGTAGTATAATCATTACTTGAAAGCCTTTTATATGCTCAACTTAGAATTTATACATATTTAATTAGGACCAGAGACATAGACAGAAAAAATTCTTTATTAGGTAGATAATTGCTTAGGTTTCCGCCAATTTATAGGGGCATGCATTTTGCAGAAAATTTTGTTGTCAGATTTTTTCATTTATCCGAAATATGAAATTATTAAATGTAATACAGGGTGTTTTCTAAGTACGGTACGTAATTTTAAGGTGTAACTCCTACTATGGCATAAAGTTTACCACTTTATTGTATGTATAAGTTAACAAAATTTTATTTTTTAATTTCATTTAGGTACTTTCATTAATTTCGTTAATAAAATACACTGCCCAGTAAAAAAGCTTTCCCATTTTTCACCTCCGCGCTTAAAATGTTTTTTTTTTATTATTAGATTTACTTTTAGCAACCTTAAAAATATACAAATTTTCACGAAAACTACACCCTGCCTCTTAGGGGTGGAGTTGGAATTTTTTTATTATCAGATTCTCTTTCAGCAACCTTAAAAACCCCATTATACCAATTTTCACAAAAACTACCCTCCACCCCTCAGGGGGTGAAACTAAAAAAAAAAAATTATCAGATTCATATTCGTCAACCCCAGATACCAATTTTAAAGAAAATATTGAAAACATCTTAAATTATCGTGCCCACAAGATTTCCCATAGAGACCGATCGACCGACCGAACGACCGACCGATCGACAATTTTTTTTTCTTTGCTTGAAATGGATTTATATGGACATAAAACGTCATGAAACGCAAAAATACGCAAAAAATTTTTTGAACATTTTTGCACGAATAAGAGGCTTTCCGAAATTTAAAAAAATTTTAAAATGGGAAAGCAAAATAGGCTCATACATTGAGAATGTATGTACAATATGGGTCTATTTATAAGTTACGTAACACTCTGGAGGGAGACCCCCTCTTTCCCTAGTGTCATGTTGTGTGTTGAGTTAAATGAAAAAAGCGTTACACAGAGAGGTCCAAAATAGTAAAAAAGGTTTTACATAATATATGGACAGCCCCTGTATACTATTTGTATCTATACCTAAAAAATATTTAATAAATCAATGTCACAAGAGATTCTATTATTAATATTCATATTCATTTTATGCTGGACTATCAAAACGCAGTTTTTATGCTTTGACTTTCAAAACGCAGTTTTTGATTTTTTTAATATGCAATTTTTTTAATAATTAGTGAAACTGATTTAATTCGCCAATGTAATTTAACTATTCTCTCTAAAATAGATAATACCTACAATAAATAATCATTTTATACAAGAGTTTTGAAAAAATTGCATTTCACAAATTTTATTATTTATGAAAAACCACAAAAACTTGTTTTGTCCATAAATCGGCGAAAATTTTTTTTAAGCTTTTTTACTTTACATTTGTTGTTACAATGCATTAGTGAACTTGTGTACCAAATTTGACGAAAATCAGTGAGATTGACATGTGAAGGTGGTATGGTATTAAAAAATTTGACCCATATATTTTTAAAAACCAAACCAAACAATTTGGTTATATTAAAATTTTGTTAATTCTGCAATTATAAAACTGAATTAAACAAATTGGTAATATAATATATTAAACTTGGTGTAGCTAACGAAAAAGTATTATAAAAAAACCGAATTTGCTTTGCGCTTTAAATATTTTCGCGGCTTTTACTTCGGCTATATATTTTTCGCGGTAATTGCATTTCGCTATTAGAATTTTTAGTGGTAATAGTTTTCGCTATTTTTATTTCGCTTTAATATTTTATAGCTGTTAATCCTTTGCGCTGAAAAAAACTTTTCGAGGTAATTTTTTCGACGAAATATTTTCGCGATATTTGATTTCGCTGTAAATTTTTCGACGAAGGCTCCCGTTCCCCTTCGCGGCTTGTTTTTTTAACTTGTTGGACATTAATCTTAGCACGCATAATTTAATTCGGTTGAAGAAGAAAGAGAAGATTGACTTGTACGTTGCTCAACATTTTCAATTATTTATTGCCGTTTCGAATCCTAGATTTATTATTATAGTGCGTACTGCGTAGACTACCTGTAATTATAATTTACGATTTTTTGTTTTGAAAATCATAGCTTTGAATATTTAAATACATTAATAACACAGGGCGACAAAAATTAATAAATGTAATGTACTAGATATGTGACTTTGCTATTTTCATGCTTATCGTTTAAAAAAAAAGATCATAGAGTTCATTTTTATAACTCAAGTATTTGCTGAGATATCGACCATAAAAGTTAACTTTTTGGAGACATTCAGATTGTTTTTTAAGGACACTTTTTTTTCAATTTTTATTTCAATTTTTACAAGAAAAGAAAGGCGAATGATTATTTCTTATGCCATAGCGGGGCGGCTATTACCTTTTTTTTTGGATTCACAAAAAAAAACTGATTTTGTATATTAACATTGTTATAGTAATTACGATTATCATGTAGACATAATTCTTAATGCGACACACGTGCAATTATGTTTTTTCATTATTTTTTTATATTTGTTAAAAAAACTATAAGTTTTTTTAATAAAATTTATTTATTTAATATAATATAATAATGAAGAAAAAATAATAGTAATGCAGACACGTACGTGTAATTTACTACCTAATTAAGGCACTAAGTATTGGATATCATAAAAATCCAAGACACTCAAAAAGTGTACCATTTAAATCTAACTTGTCACATAAGTCAAATGATGATTAAACTAAGTCACGGATATCTAAAACTAAGTATAGTAGTAATTTTTTATCCTACGCAACGTTAACCCTAGGATGCACAACCTAAATAATATACACATTTACATACCCTGGTCCTGAGAGGCCCGAATATAAAAATCAATGGTTAAACTATTATATTTATGTTTTAACATATTTTTATTTCTTTTTATAATAAAAACTCAAAAGAAAATAAAACGAAACCCTTAAAAATATCCTAATAAATATCTTTAAATAATCAGTAAAAAATATATGAAAAGCATTTAGTCATTAAAAAAGTAATTATTAAAAATTTTGGTAAAATTTCATTGCAAATATTATTTTTAAATTTTTGACAAGTCATTTTACTTTTTCTGTCCAATTTTAAGGGGCACAAATAGCATCTTTTCATATTGGACGATCTTGGTTATTCGTCAGATGGTTTAGAAATTTCCATAAACTTATCCATGCTGTCAAAAACGTAACGCGACAAAAATGGATTTTAAGATCTCTTTAGCATATCACATTTAGGAAGAACGCCCATGGCCAACGTTTAGTTTGGCTTTTACAAGTATAAGTTGATAACATATGTTACTTTCAGTGGTTTAAATCTTTTATAAATCTAACTAAAAATGGTTTATCAGCGTTTTATATATTTTTTTATTATAAAATACATATTTACGTATATGGGCCTCAAAGGCCCCGGGGTATCGATGGAAAAGAACTTTTTATGCCACATGGTATAACATAAAAATAATAATTTTACCAAAATCTTATTCCAAATACTTGAATTGAGGCATTTCTAAAAGGATTTTTTAATACATTTAATTTTCTGTAAGATACATCTTGTTATTTAACCTGCCGGGCCTCAGAGGCCCGGGGTATGTATCCTAGGGTTAAAATCGGGTTTTCTTGCATTTGAAGACAGAAAGTGCTTCTTTCCCCGGCCAGGCGGGGAAAAAATACAAAAATGATGGGGCAAAATGTTTAACTAAGTTTTTAGCTACAGAACCCAAACTTTTCAGTATGTTGGGTTTTCTATTCAATTTTATTAAATAATATAATGTTTTATTAAAACTGTACCTATTTATAGCATTTTTAGTACCTTAACTTGTTATTAATTTTTGTCTGCCAAATTCTCATTGGGTCAATCGATCTAGAACCTAAATTTTTTTTATATCTAGAATATTTTCTACTTTTTCATACTATTTTTTGTGTAGGATAAACCACGCCGAAAATTGATTTACTGGGTCTCGAGAAGTGTCCAGGCTCGACAGGTCTCACTGTCCATATCTTTTCTCGACCCAGAAAACAACCACTTTTCCGTCTAGGATTACAATATATTGTATATACAGGGTTATTCAGAAATAAGTTCGAGAAATTTAAGACGTGATTCTTCGTTAAAAAAATATGAAAAAAAGTTCCTATAAAGGTTAGTCCGGAAATTTCTTGAACTTATTTCTGAATAACCCTGTATACTTATTGTTTGATACAAAAAAATTTCAACATGATTCAGTTGAACCAACAAGAAAAATCAAATTTAACAATATATTTTGGTGCTAGCACAAGGGAAATGCCAAGGAATTCAAGAAATCTGCACGCCAAAACCAAAATATATAAGAATGAAGGTTCGGATCATCCAAAAGATTTAATTTCTATTAAAGTAAAAATACGAAAAAAACGGAACAAGCCACATTGTAGCCACATGATTATTTAGCAAGAAAAGTATACTATTTCGGATACCACAGTAATATACATATGTATTTAATTTCCTGCATAGAAAAAACGGATTCCTTGAACCAAGGACACGTGTCTTTGAATATGTTCAAAGCCATATTCTCTTGTTTCAAGGCTGGCATTTTCTTGAACCAAAGTCAATGTCCTTGAATAAAGAGTGCGGATTTTTATTCCAAAACTTGCTCTTCATTCAAGGACATTGACTTTGGTTCAAGAAAATGCCAGCCTTGAAACAAGAGAATATGGCTTTAAACATATACAAAGACACGTCTCCTTGGTTCAAGGAATCTGTTTTTTCTATGTGTATTACATTTTTGTTTAACCTACTTAATTAAGCATCCCCTAAGTCCAGGACTTGTGTGGGCTAGTAGTAGGGGGACCACCGGCTTATACTGGCTTTCGAACCAGTTTTTATAGGGAGCGTCCCCCTTCCCTTATCGCCTTCGCCAAAGGGAGCCGCACTTTCCTTATGGGAAAAGGCTTTCGGTCAAATAGGCTGAATTTTTGATATGTTTTATTTAATAACCTCCTGATCAAAAGTTATCATTGCGCCAAATCGCTACGGCCCCTAGTTTCCGAGATATTTCATTGCAAAAAGTGAATTTTATGATTTTATGTATTTATGCATCGGTCAGAATTATGTATCGCTTATTCTGTTAACTGTAGAAAAAGATTTTCTTTACAAAAGATTAAGCTAAAGGTTTACTTGACTTGAATTTATGAAAACAGTATACACAGTGTTTTTTTTTTTTGTAGCCACAAGCCATTATCTACAGAAGTACAAAATATAAAAAAATCAACTTTTAAATATTTTTAATTTTTCTTGATTACAAAATTTCAAAGGTCAGAATCGTCTAATATTTTGATGTCATGAAGTACTAACAAAATATTAAGAAGTTATTATCATGAACGGCGTAGGTTTTACCCGACTGCGCACGCAAGCCAGGTAAAGTTGTTCAAGCGTGTCTGTTCTTTGAATTCTTTATTACATTGTAAATCTTAAACGACTTAATCGATTTTTAAAAACGAGGTATAGCTAGAATCATAAGTGATAAAAATCAAAATGGCGAATTATGGATGTCATTTGTTTGTGCTAAAAAGATAACAATCAAGAAAATCCGCTGTGTGAGGTATCAAGCTAAAGGTTTGGAGAAGACGATTCCAAAAATTTAAATGCCGAGTCTTGGGGGCCATTTTGTTTTTCCAAAAAAAAAATTTATAATGGTCAAAACGCATTGTATGGCGTCTTAAAAAAAGACGATCCTAAAAATATAGACTAGCTTTAAATGAACTTTGCTGGAAAAAAGATACATTTTTATATTTACAAAGTGATTCTTCTAAGAGGCTGATTTCTTCGGAATATAATATTCAGTTTAACAAAATAACCAAATGCAGCAAAGCTAATAATACCTATGGATACATAAAAGTTTAGGTAAAACATACATCTGTACTAAATCACTCTAGGTATACCGACATTTTAAATGAAAATCCGATATCTTTCGTAAAAATTAAAGAAAACTAAAATTGACGGGGTATTTCTTATAGATTTTGATCTGCTGAATCCGAATCTGGCAGCAGAATTAACCTAACTTATCTGGTTTATGAAATAAGTAACTTTATCTTTTTTCGTTTAGTCCTACGTCCGTTCACGTTTGTGAAATTATAATTCAACTCAAGTAAGACACGACGAAACTTATACTTTTTTGGCCGCTGAATGCGAATCTAATCTTGATAAATAGACACGCGTGAAACATTTTTGTCTTGCTGGTGTAAGCAGTCGGGTAGAAACGTCATTCATGATAATAGCTTTTCAATATGTTGTTACTACTTCATTATATCAAAATATTAGAGGAATTTGACCTTTTGATAGAGCACAAAATATTGACCGATGCATAAATTCATAAAATCCTAAAATTCACTTTTTGCAATGAAATATCTTTGAAACTAGGTGCCGTAGCGATTTGTCGCAATGGTAACTTTTAATCAGGATGTCATTAACTAAAACATATCAAATATAAAGCCAGTGAGAATCGAACTCACGCTAGCTTGGCTAGTTGGCTTGTTATGTCGTCCCCTTCCTTACAAAGGGGCTTATCTAAAAAAAATTGCTAAATTGAGTTAGGCCCTTGGATGGCATTAAAAGAGTAATATGCAGCTACCCTGATTAATAATAATATTATTAATCAGGTAGCTGCAGGTTACAGTTTTGATGCCACCTAAGGGCCTAACACAATTTAGCAATTTTTTGAGAAAAGCCCCTTTGTAAGGATATTATCAAAAATCACAAAAAATGAGAAAACCCTCTTTGCAAGGGAAGCGACGATGTAGACACGGTAGCCAACTAAGCCAAACCCTCCTCATAATGAGCACAGGTAAAGTACCATCACTACTAAAAGAATCAATCATTACCCCAATTTATAAATCTGGTTCAAAAAGTGAAACCACTAATTACCGTCCCATATCCGTGATCAATAACTTTTCAAAGATCCTAGAGCAGTGTCTAAAAACAAGATTAATGAACTACCTAGATAAGCATAATACATATTATATTAAATAGTAATCAGTTTGGTTTTAGGAAAAATTCATCAACTGAAGACTCAGTCCTCAACCTCAATAGAATTATGTTAGAAGATCTAAACTCTGGTAAAAAATGTCTAACCATATTTTTGGATCTTGCCAAAGCTTTTGACACGGTTGACCATGGTATTCTTTTAGAAAAGCTTGAGTCGATCCGTGTTAGAGGCGTGGCATTGGAACTCTTTCGTGACTATCTCAGAGATAGGTCGCAGCGTGTCAAAATAAATAATTCCGTAAGTGACCCACGTACTGTTACCAGAGGCGTGCCTCAAGGGACAGTACTGGGTCCTATTTTATTTTTTATTTATATCAACGATATTTTTAACTGTATTCAAAATTTAGGTTTTTTAATTTCATATGCGGATGACACAGCTGTGACTATCCTTGCAGATAATTGGAATGAAGTTATTGAAAAAGCAGAAGAATGTTTATCCAAATTAAAAATATGGTTAGACTCACTTACTAAGTCTCAATGTGAGTAAAACTAAATTTTTGGCTTTTTCACCCACATGTTGATCAGCTTGATCTTAATGAAATTACAATTCATGATTGTGATGAAAAAGATAACTGCCAATGTCCCAAAATTAAAAAAACAAACAGTATTAAATATTTAGGCATTATGGTCGATCAACATCTGAGGTGGAGGGAACACATTAATTATCTCACATCGAGACTTAGGTGTGTTATTTACAGATTTTACCAACTAAGAAATGTTTTAAATAGGAAACTGCTTATCATTATATACACTTCTCTTGTGGAATCTTTGTTGAGATATTGTGTCACGGTGTGGGGTGGACTAGCAGAAACTTTACTTTATCCGCTACAAGTCCTGCAAAATACATTATTAAAAGTTTTGTTTCGAAAAGATTTAAGATATCCTACTGATAAGCTTTATGCAGAAGTGAATGTATTAAAAATTAGACAAATTTATGCTTATCAAGCTATTTTGTATACATCAATAAATATAAATAAACCCTCTCACATATATATGACTAGATACCTAACTAATAACTCTGCCTTAATCCCACTCTTAAAAAAAAACATTTATTCAAAGAACAGTCTTTTATTTGGGCCCAAAAATTTTTAACTCATTACCCACCAGTATAAAAAACTTAACTTCGGTAAAAAACCTTAAAAAACCATTAAAAGTAATTTTATTAAATCATGCAGATTTTTTAAATAATATATTCTAGAAGCTAATTTACTGTGTGTTTTTCCCTGGTGATTTTCTTTAACAAGTTTTTATAGCGTCTAATTTCTCTTCTTTTTTGCGTGATTATTTTTAATTTTTCGCCATACTTACCTAAATACATTTTTGTTTGACTATAACCAAAATCCGACTTGCATAACAGTTAAATCCCCTTCCGTCTTCTTATAATTAAAATGAATTCGTTTTTAAAGAAATTGTTATTTTTTTCTTTTTTGGTTAATTTACTCTTATAAAATTGCTCACTAATTATTATATAAATTAATGAAATATTTTTTGCACACAAACCTAGGTTTAGGCAAAAAAAAAAAAAAATATATATATATATATATATATATATATATATATATATATATATATATATGTAAACTTATGTAATGCTATAAATAAATGAATTTGAAAAATGAATTTGAAATTTGAAAGCACAACATACAATCTAATTTTTAATTTTGCTTAGAATGAATTATCTTTTTTTTTTAGTTTTTTACGCGTATTTAAAACAGCACCAAATAAAGGTATACTTTGACGCACGGATCTGTGGCTACGGGAAATATGTTTGGAATGTGTGTGCAAGTAGGAGGCCAGTTGCAGGCAAGCACGATTTTGACAGAAAGAAGAGAGCCCGAATGATTCCTCTCTCTTTTGTCGGAGACTTTGTTTCATGCGGAGAACTATATAGAAGCGAATTTTTCGAAAACGAAAGATGATAGGAAATTTTATGAACAGATTTGAATTCTGGGGATAAAATAGTACAAGAAACTGCCTAATAAATTTTTAGTTATAGTGTGATACTAACTACTGACAGGTCCTAAAAAGTTTTTAACAATATTTTACAAGGTGCGGCAGCTTAGATTTTATGGTAAACGGTTTTATGCTCTCCATACATGTGGCTACAATGTAACGTAGTCCTTTTTTTTCGTAACGATTTAGCGCAATGGTAACTTTTGATCAGGAGGTCATTAACTAAAACATATCAAATATACAGTCAGCCAACGAACTAATAACTCTTCTCTCTAGAATACGCATACCGTTAATATAAATTATCGACAACATCTCGGTTTTTTTGTAAACAAATAGTCGGTATGTTCAGGCTTGAACAATAACAATTACCGGTTACTGGCATTGTTGTCTCTGTTAGAACAAATATGTGCGAGTAGGACAGACGAATGTTTTTGTTGCCGATATTTTTGTCAATTTTTACGAATGAAATGCTAAAACGACACGCACTTTCCTTATGGAATTATTAATTAACTGAAAAAGGCAAATCGGCGCCAGTGAGAATCAAACTCATGCTAGCTTGGCTAGTTGGCTTGTTATTTCGTCGCCTTCCTTACCAAGGGGCATCAAAAGAGTAACATGCAGCTACCCTGATTAATAATAATATTATTAATCAGGTTAGCTGCAGGTTACAGTTTTGATGCCACCCAAGGGCCTAACTCAATTTAGCAATTTTTTGAGAAAAGCCCCTTTTGTCAAAAATCACAAAAAATGAGATAAGCCCCTTTGCAAGGGAAGCGACGATGTAGACACGGTAGCCAACTAAGCCAAACCCTCCCATAAAGCACAACATACAATCTAATTTTTAATCTCGCTTAGAATGAATTATGTCAATACTTTATTTCTTATTGCAGTGGATTTTATAATAAAGTATTTGTTATTCCAATTAGAAATATTTTAATATTATAATTTATTGAAAAACTAACATTAAACTAAATTAACATATTTCAGATAATGACAATACATGACAACTACAATTAAAGGTAACAATTACCTAATTACCTAGTTATAGGTAAATACTAGTTATACATTTTATTATATTCTAACACCCTCACTTAATAAAATGTATAAATATCATTTTAATTTTTGTATTCCAATGTTCTTAATACAATACTCATGCTTCGGTCTGGGTAATGATTTTGTCAGAACATCTGCTAACATCTTCTCTGTCGGTACAGTGGCCTTTTGTGATATCCTTGAAACCCAAGACTGGTCTTTTTTAGACACTGATCGAACACTAAATTTTAAATTTGAAAACTTTCTAAATATAATTTTAAATAATATAAAAATATCATTTCCCTTGGTTAAACAAAAAAATCAGAAAAATAATATAGTTTCGTGGTTCAACCCTGAGTTAAGGCAAAGAAGGAACCATATTAAACTGTTACATGAACTTCATCAAAATTTTAGGTACCCTGAGCTGAAAATGGAAATCAGAAGACAAAGATGTATCTACAAAAATGAAATTAACATTGCTAAGAAAAACGCAAACTCTAATTTTATAAACACAGCCCCAAACAGCACAAAAGCAGCATGGAGTGTGGTTAATCAACACAGGACAAAACGTAACAATCTGGAGGAGGTTGGAAAGCTTTCTGCCAATGATTTCAACAAGTTCTTTACTCAAATAGCCGGTAATTTGGTAAGTCAACTAAAAAAACCAAAACTTGATGCATTTTTTTATCTGCAAAAGGTGAGGCCTAATGTATCAGGTAGCTTCTTCTTCAGAGAAGTCTCCCAATTTGAGGTAAGGGATGCCATAAATGCACTTAAAAACAAAACTAGTAAGGATATATTTGGTATAAATACAATACTTTTAAAAAAAGTAAAAAACAGTTTAATCCCCCCTCTCACAAAAATGTTTAATTTATGTCTAAGAGAGGGCACTTATCCCGATTGCTTTAAAATCTCAAAGGTAATCAAAAAACTTGGATTCTATGGTTTCAGTGAGATGGCCATAAAACTAATTGAAAGCTACCTCAAACGTAGAAAACAAGTCACCTGTTTAAAGGGAGAACTATCTGAAGAAGAAGATATCTGGTACGGCATACCACAGGGGTCCTTGCTAGGACCTCTACTATTTATTATTTATATAAATGACATATTTTTTGCTTTGAAAGATTGCGAGGCGGTACTTTTTGCAGATGACACAAATGTGTTTAAGTCAAATGCTAATAGAAACACTTTAGAGCAAGAAACAAATGAGGCATTAAAACTTGTTGAAGACTGGTTCATGGCAAATAAGCTGACTCTGAACCATAGCAAAACAGACAGCATTATTTTTTCTTTAAGAGCACTTGATGATGTAGAGAAGGAAAAGGTCGTCAAATTTTTAGGTGTCGAAATTGACGTTACTTTATCTTTTCACAAAAATATAGATACGACTTGTAAAAAAGTCTCTCAATCAATTTACTTACTTAAAAATCTAAAAAAAGTCGTTGATTTCGACACCTGTTTGATAATTTATCACTCTCTCATCATGAGTAGGTGTTCATATGCCCTGCTTGCGTGGGTCCACTCCACAGAAATGGACAGGCTGTTCGGTTTGCAGCGACGTGCTGTTCGTGTGCTGACTGGGGCATCATATAGAGAAGATGTTAGGCATAAGTTCATAGATCTCATGATACTTACACTGCCCTCAAGGTACATCTTTGAGTGTCTGTTATATGCCAAAGAAAATCTTTGTAGATACACTAGGTCTGATGAGATCCATAATTACCAGCTCAGGTCAAATACAAACTTTCGTCTGGAGTACCAAAGACTAAACAAATCAAGAATTTCAACAGTTTACTATGCACCCTCATTTTATAATAAGCTGCCTACTCAGGTAAGGGATTTAAATTTTAAAATATTTAAACAGAAAGTAAAACAATTTTTAATTCAAAACGCTTTCTATTCTTTTGAGGAGTTCCTTTCAGCAAGTGTGTCATTGTAAAGCATTTTCAAACCTACCAATTTATGGTACTTTTTCCAAATCATTTTTTATCTTAAACTATACATATTTATATATTTTTTAAATTTTGTGTTTGACGTGTGAAAGGCTTTAAGCTATTGTCACTAATTGTAATCAATAAAATCAATAAATCAATAAATAAAGTACAATGATTTCACTATTTTCAGCCAATTCTCGGACATAATGATAACGAATTGAAATATGTTTCGTCCTTTTATGAAACATTGAATTGTGAACCAATTTTCCGGCACCTTGGTTATCATTGTAAATTACAATAGGTTCACATTCTTTATAAATTTCCTTAAATATTCCTTTTATAAAGACTGCTTCCTTGGCTCCTTCACATAAAGCCATGTATTCTGCTTCTGTAGTACTAAGTGCTACACTTTTCTGTTTACGTGATTGCCAACTGATTGTCGCACCACCAAATGTTAAAACAAAACCAGTGTAGGAATGACGATCATCAATGCAATTTCCCCAGTCAGCATCAACAAAACCTTGAACGGGTTTTTCAGATTTAGTGAAAACTAAGCATTGATCTATAGTCTCCTTCAAGTATCTTAGCACTCTTTTCGCAGCCGCCCAATGGTCTTTATCATGACAGTTATTAAACTGGCTTAAATAACTGCTGGAAAAAGTTATATCAGGTCTTATACATACTGATAAATACATCAGCGTACCAATTAGCTCTTGATAAGGTAATGTAGTATGATTTTTCTTACTTTTTTCAAGTTTCAGGTTGCTTTCCAATGGAGTTTTAACTGGTTTTGATTCAGTCATCCCATATTTTGACAAAACATTATTAATATAAAGCTTTTGATCCAAAGATATGATTCCATTGTTTCTGTCTCTGAAAACCTTCATTCCTAGACATTCTTTTATTTCACCAAGATCCTTCATTTTAAAATTGTTTCCAATTTCTTCCTTAAATTTTTCAGTTTCTTGTTTCTTATTTGAGAAAATATAAAAATCATCTACATGAAGTGCAATAATCAATAATGTATCTTGATTATTCTTCGTGTACACACATGGATCATACAGACATTTCTTGAAACCAATTTTGATTAGGAGTGAGTCAATCTTAACATTTCATGATCTAACCGATTGCTTTAAACCGTATAAAGCCTTTCTTAACTTACAAACTTTGGTTTCACGTCCAGGTTCAACAAATCCTAACGGTTAATCCATAAAAATTTCTTCCTGAAGATTTCCATTCAAGAAAGCTGTAGTTATGTCTATGTGGTCTATTTCTAGGTTAAGTTCTGCAGCTAGTCCAAATAACAACCTGATCGTGGCAAGTCTTACAACTGGAGCAAATGTTTCGCCGAAATCTTCTCCATATTTTTGCGAGAAACCTTTCGCAACAAGTCTTGCTTTATAACGTTGTATTTTACCATCAACGCCAACTTTGAGTTTAAATATCCACTTGCATTTGACCACATTTTTATCCGGGGGACGGTCTACAAGTTCCCAAGTTTTGTTATCATCTAGTGCCTGCAATTCTTCTTTCATAGCACGTTCCCACATTACTTTGTCTGTTCTTGAACGAGCTTCTTCCACGCTTTCTGGATCATTAAGGTTAACTACTGTAAATACATATTCTGATTCATCATATTTCTTGATCTGTTTTCTTTGTCTTTGTGGATACCTTCTTTCTTCTTGACCTTCCACAATTCCTAGATTATTACTTTCAAGTTCTTGATCAGAATTTTGAGTATTTACAGAATTACTTCTAATTTCAGAATTATTTTCTTCTGGAAATCTATTTTCTTGTACATTATCATTCATGACTTCTATATGTGACTGAATAATAGTTTCTTCTATCTGAACATTTTTGTTTTCTTCCTCAGATATATTTACTTGAATATTTTGTGATTCAAGAAAAATCACGTCACGAGCAATGACAATTTTGCTGGGATTTTCAAAATCCGCTAATCGATAGCCTTTTGATGTTTCAGAATACCCCACCATCAAATATTGCTTAGATTTTGGATCAAACTTTGACCTTTTTGCTTTGGGAATATGGACCTGTGCTCTACAGCCGAATACCCTCAAATGTGTAAGATCTACTTTTTTATTTGTCCAAACTTGTTCAGGAACAGCATCCCTCACCGCAGCAGTTGGTGATCTATTTTTCAAATAAATAGCTGTATTCATTGCTTCAGCCCAATACTTTTTCTGAACTTTAGCATCAAACATAAGACATCTTGCTTTCTCAACAATCGTTCTATTATTTCGTTCAGCGACTCCATTTTGTTGAGGAGTATATGGTATCGTAGTTTGATGAACGATTCCATATTTTCTCATAAAAATATCAAAATCTTTATTTACGTTCTCAGTTCCATTATCCTTTTACCGGTTTGATTTTCTACTAGAGCCTTGAAGTCTTTAAATTTTGAAAGAACTTCGGATTTACTTTTTATCATGTAACCAAATACCTTTCTGCTGAAGTCATCGACAAAAATCAAACAATATCTGTTTCCACTCCATGATTTTTCTTCCATAGGACCTGTCAAATCACTATAAACCAGCTAAAGTAGATCATTTGCTCTTTTTGCCTTTTTAACTGGAAACTTCTGTGTAGTTTACTTCCCTTCAATACAAGATATACACGATTCATCATTTTCATCCTTAAAATTTATTCCAGTAACCAAATCTTAAGTTGTCGCATGCCTTTACGATTAAGATGTCCAAGGCGTTTATGCCATAGCATATGGTTCGATACATTGGATATCATCACTGGTTCCTTGTTGCAATGGTCAGCAACATGCAAGCCATTTCTAACGCTTCCAGTGAATTCAATTGGTCCAACTATTTTATAGGAACTTTCTGCAAGTATTTTACAAGCATTGTTTTCGAAAATAACTGCATAGCCCTTCTCTGTCATTTTATGAACTGACAAAAGATTTTCTGATAAACTAGGTACATGCATGACATCAGATACTATTTTGTTAACTTCCTTACCATTTATTCCAGTAAAAATCACATCAACATTACCCGTTCCAGTGGAAAATATTTTTTCTCCATTTGCTACTGAAACACCTGAGTTTGACTCCACATTATAATGTGACATCCAGTCTTTTCTTGAAGACATGTGTGATGTAGCTCCAGAATCTATAATCCAATCTGATTTTGAGATTGATGTTCACATAGCTGTAGCTAATAAATTTTTGAGATTGCTACCTGTCAGTTTTGCAGACTTTTCTTTGTTCTTAGGACAATTTGGCTGAATATGGCCTTTTTCACCATAAGTAAAACACTTTACTTTTCTTACGAATTTCTTTTTCTTATCTGAATGCAGTGCCGCTTCACCTTCATGATTAAATTGATTCTGTGAATTTTTCCTTGCATATTCTTCAAACAACTTGCTTTTAACATCTTCGGAAGATAGCTTTTGATTGTTATACGTTAGTGCTATAACCAATGGTTCATATTCTTGACCTAAACCATTAAGCATAACGAATGCAACAAAGCATCGTCAATGGTAACGTTCATATCCGCCAATTTGGATACTGTAGACATAATGTCGGAAACATACTCTTCCATTGTACAAAAATCATCATATTTAATCCTAAATAAATGCCTTTGTAAATCAAACCTTCTATTCATATTTTTTGACTCAAATGCATTTTGTAGACTTATCCAAGCATTATGTGAGGTTTTTGCTTTGATAATATGCACATAGCACGTAGGTTTTACGCTTAAACTAATTTTAGCTAAATCTTTACTGTCTTTATCTTGACTAAAATTATCAGCAGTTGTAGAACCATGTAAATCACTTTCTGGGCCCATAACCTGTCAATACTTTTTTTCTTATATATTGCAGTGGATTTTATAATAAAGTATTTGTTATTCCAATTAGAAATATTTTAATATTATAATTTATTGAAAAACTAACATTAAACTAAATTAACATATTTCAGATAATGACAATACATGACAACTACAATTAAGGTAACAATTACATAATTAACTAGTTATAGGTAAATTCTAGTTATACATTTTATTATATTCTAACAAATTATCTATTTTTTTTAAAACTGGGAGCCCAGTTGCAGGCACGCACGCCTTGTAACACTTTTGACGGAAAGAAGAGAGAGCGAATGATCTCTCCCCCTTTCGTCGGAGACTTTGTTTCATGAGGAGAACTATATAGAAGCGAATTTCTCGAAAACGAAAGATGATAGGAAATTTTACGAACAGATTTGAATTCTGGAGATAAAATAGTACAAAAAACTGCCTTTTTACAAGGTGCAGCAGCTTCGATTTTATGGTAAACGGTTATATGCTCTCCTACAATGTGACGTAGTCCGTTTTTTGCGTATATCTAGTTTAAATTATATTTTTTGGGGGTCACTGTGTGTACATAACCCTATAAATTTCAATGTTAATAAAGCACCTAAAACAGCTAAAAATTTTAAAATTAGGGCTGCCTCAAGGTTCTGTGCTGTCCTGGAGTTTTATGCTATTCTTTAGAATGTAAACCTGTCTTACAAAAAATATGTTCCTACAAAGAACTTCCTTGTAATACAAGTATGTACATAAAAAATCGCTAGTATGTTTTCTTTAAAAAACCTATTATAAAAGTGAGTTTAGTTAACCGGGTTTTGGAAAACAAAATATATTTTAAATTAAACTGTTTGATATTTACATTTTTTTTTTATACAAAAATATATTTTGTCCTCACATTAAAAAAAAAGGTGCATCCTTATCCATCAATACCTACTCCTTTTATTTTGATGTTTCCAAAATAAACGGATCACACTGTATTAGGGTATTTCGACGACATTAGGCGGGGGCTAAATGCTCTAGAGTAGATAAAACGAAATCGAATTTGTGTAATTTATTTTTGGAGCACTTTATTGGTCGATTCTGCAGTTTCCTGAAACTTCCTTTATGTACAAAGGGTATAATAAATAAAACTCTAATTAGATTTTTTTTTTGTATTTACCTTGTATAAAATTTTCTTAGTAGTATAAAAATGAATGTGGTATAGAATAATTTTTAGCTTTAAAGCAAATTAGCTTAGCACAAATGTATAAATAATATATATATATATTTTTTAAAGGCACGTATTATGACGGTTACAGTTAAAAAGTTACACATTTTTAAAAATTTAAATTAGGTTGCCAAATGGACGTTTTTTCGCATTTTTAAACCTTGGCAGTCAAAGTCTGTGCAGATCGCTATATATTTGGCTCGTCACGCAGAGACTTATACAGGGTGTTAATGAATACGTGTGCCAAAAGTATAGGGCGTGTAGGAAATGCAAAAATAGGCGAAATAGTTCCCATAAACATATATGCTAAAACGACTGGTAAGGAAGCTACGCCCCTTCAAAAGGGGTCCTAAAAATTCGATTTTTGTTTAATAACTTAGAAACCTTTTATGTTAAAGTAACGAGGCTTTACATGTGAATTAATGTTAATAAGGCTCATTTTCGTTTGTTATTTTCATATTCCTGTTTTAAGCAGGGGCCTTATCAGTTTTTTGTCCCAAACTTTTTTCTGTGTAACTTTTTGGTAATTTTATTTTGGAATAAGGTAAATGTCCCAAATATCGGACACGACCCAACTATCGGACACTTTTTCAAGTTTTTACAAAAAACAAGATATTTAGGTAATAAAATCAAAAAAATATTTTTTATTTGAAGTTATGAACATATTTGAATCAGAGCGTAAATATCATTTGCCATTTATATCCTATTTTTTAAGCCCTAATAACAAATAAACAGTCATGTGTCAGCAGCCATGAAATATATATATATATATATATATATATATATATATATATATATATATATATATATATCCTTTTTCTAAGCAAAGTAAGTAAGCCAACGTTTAACTGTAAAATGTTTTTTTTTAATATAAGTAATTGTTAAAATATCTATCAAACTCTTTTTAATTCATAATATTGTAGTTTCATACCATTTTAAACCATTTTTTATGTTATTTTAAAGATATTTTTATATTAAATCGGTGTCCGATAAATAGGACAATAAAATATAGACAGTTTCATATATCGGACGGGCGCCCGATATATAGTACAATGTAGATTTACTTTTAACTTCCAATATAAAATAAAGAAAATATATTTTTAAAACAAATATTATATAAAATGATCCTAAAGAGTATAAAGCTTTTTCTACCTATTTATCGGACTAGCACTTTCTTTATTTGGTATTAGAAACCTTTTATGTTAAAGTAACGAGGCTTTACATGTGAATTAATGTTAATAAGGCTATTTGGTATTTGGGTCTACCCTATAATTTAATAAGACCTAAATATCGGACACCATAAATTAATGCAAGTCCATGGACTGGCAATATTATCTGGATGATAATTTAAGTATATCGCCAATGTTTTTTTTAGAGATCTTAGCTATAGTTAATTATAATCATGTAATTATTCATTTCTGTTCAGGGAATCGTTATTTTAATACTCCTATTAATTTTAAAAACACATATTAGTCAAGAAAAAGTCTAAATGGACTACCACCCATTATAATAATAATATAAAATTTTATAATATTTTGTCATAAAACCAGCAGCAAGTGCTTTTTTTTTATATTTCATTTAATATAAAAAAAAAACTATCAAAAATGAATGTATATTTAATTAGTTTTTTTGCTATATAAATAAAAAAACTAAAAATATATATTTTATAGTTATTAAGGTTCATATGTAATTTTAACACACCATCAAAGTCCGAAATTGCTCTAAAGTGTCCGATATATAGGACAGTTACCTTATGATACATCAGGTCAAAATACAAAAAAGGTATTTGTTGTAATACTGTAGGATTAACCGTTTTCGATGAAAATTAATTTGAAGGTAAATTTCAAGATTCGGGGACGAAAAACTAAGGACCAAAATGTTGAAAAGCGAAATTTCAAGGATGCAGGGCGAATGCCAACAGAATCTAATAAGAAACCTCATATATAGGTACCAATCCTAAAGGAAGCTATGGTCTTCTAAAAATGCACAAGAGCCATAGTAGCTTTAAACGCGATTTTTCGACCTACATGTATAAAAACGTTTTTCTTAGTTTTTGATATAGAATAACCCTGCATTATTGAAATTTAGTTTTTTAGTATTTAATTTTTCGTCCTCGAAACGTGAAATTTCACCTTCAAATGAACATTTCTCGAACGCGGTTAATCCTACAGTATTAGAACAAATACCTTTTTCATGTATTTGGACCTAAGGAATCATATTCCAAAAATAAAATTACCAAAAAGTTACACAGAAAAAAGTTTGGGACAAAAAACTAATAAGCCCTCCCGTTTTGCACACCCCTGGTTAAAATAAGCACATGAAACTAACATACAAAGATGAGCATTGTTAATATTAGTTCACATGCAAAGCCTCGTTGCTTTAACGCAAAGGATTTCTAAGTTAGTAAACAAAAATCGAATTTTTAGAACCCTTTTGAAGGGGCATAGCTCCCTTACGATCCGTTTTAGGACATATGTTTATGAGAAGTCTTCCGCCTATTTTTGCATTTCCTGCACGCCTTATACTTTTGGCACACGTATTCATTAACACCCTATATAAAGTCATAACGGATGTTTTTTTTTAAGTCCCACCCTGTATATCTCAAGAAAAATTGCTAGTAACTATTTTATAAAACAAGTATAATACTATCCATTGCGAGTTATTTAACTTGAGAGTTAAAAAGAGGCTTTAGAAAAATAATTTCGAAATAAAATGTATTTTTTAATAAAAAAAATTTGTAGGACATTCTTATTAAAACAAAAATAGTTAACTTTTACACACCAGCAAATCATCTATGGCAAACATTTTCTTGCAGACTTTGACATCAAAGTTGAAAACGAGGAAACTTCTTTATCATTGGCAAGGTTATTCAATAATTTCTTATTATATGCAATGATACCTGAAATATTACCTAAGGAAAAAAAAAATAAAAAAAATAAAATGAAAATCAAGTTTATTAAAATCATAATGTTTTTTTTACTAAAAAATAACAGAAAGTATAAAAAAAGAGATTCACAGAATCAACTGAAGAAGTTATTACAAAATAAAGTTAACAAAATAAGTAGCCATTTCTTTGTACATGCATTAAAAAATAAATTACATCACTTTTAAAATCAAAATAAAACAATTAAAAATTATATAAATAAATTAAAAAAAAGTTTTTAAAACCGAACTCAGGTTTAAACTAACACAATCAAATTCTTAATAATCTTAAAAATAAATTAATAGTACATTTATAACATTTGTTACAGCAAAAATTGTGGCACGATTTTTATCGTAAATAAAAATAACAGGTAACAATTTTTGAAAAAGGTGGCACATAATAAAAAATTATAATTCTTAATATTAACAAGTAAATCCAGAGGTATTATGTAAATCAGAAAAAATACTTTCGTTTGGATGCCTCTTCTGCAGAGCCCTGCTAGAAAATGTAACGTTTTAAAAATACAAAAAAAAATAATATCATTTCTATTAGGGTATAGTGACAAAAAGAGCGTTGTTTAGGAAACACAAAATTAGTTATATTATTATATTGATATTATCACTACAAAAATGTTTGAATATTTTTAATTATTAAATATTTTAAGGCCTCCAAATGAAAATGTTCTTGACCACTTTATATGTGCCATAATTTAGTAAATACCACAAATTAATATTTACAATTTAAAAAAATCAAAAAAATTTAATGCCCAAAAATATGTTTAAATAAATTTAACATGAAGTCTATCTAAAAAATTTAATATCAAAAATAGAGAGGAAGTAGTTTTTTCACAAAAGAAATGTACATATATCACAGTGTTTAACACTAAAACTGTATGTTACTTAAAGTTATCTAGAATGTAAACCAGCCTTCTGTTACACTCTATATAAACTTTTCAACATACTGTATAATATCTTTATTTTTTTTAAATATAAGCATAACATTATAATAGATGCGTGTCTTTTTTAACAATTTAATGACTTCATGTCGTAAAAATTTCACTTTTTTAAGGATATACACTTAACCATTAATCAAAATATTAATACGTCATTTAGTATTTTTTTTTAAGCAATGTGGTCCAAAAGTCACCGCCCTCTTGTATTTTGAAAGAAATGAGTTGTAGGTCGATTTTTACAATGCGTCCGGCCTTACGACGCTTTAGCCGTTGAGTTGAAAGGTCGCTAACGCATCCATAAAAATCGGGGTATATGAACTTTTTTGAACACACAAATATGAAAATTATGTTTTGAGGTATCGACGTCATCGTCCGCAAACTGGTTCAGTTTTGACAAAAAATTGAGATAGCCACTATGCGGAGGAAACCGTTACCATATTTGATATTTTTAGATTATAAAGTGTGAGCAGGGGCGTGAGCGTTTTTTAAAGAGGGGGTCAGGCATTATATCATTTTAAAGTTCATAAAATTTTCTATTCGACTATTTTATTTATTTATTTATATTTTGAGTGGGTTAAAATAGTGTTGAAACGGGAAATGTTCGTTAAATGATTAATAACATGGCAAAAAACTTGAATAATACATTTAAACAAATTTTAAATGACATAAATAAAAATATAAAAATTAAAATCTAGCAACATTTTTGAAAACTTAACACCATCAAACAAAATAATATAATAATAAAAAATATATGTTTAAATAGAGAATTTTGTCCGCTTCAAGTGATGCCAAGAGACCACCCTTTTCATTTAAAAATTACCTCCACAATTCGCTGCCCCCATTTTAGAAGCTAATAAGATCAAATAAATGTTAAAATATAGCTATCTATACTGCTCTACTAAGCTAGAAAGCAGTAATTCCATTTGTCAATAGCAGCGTTTTTAAAATATTACATCAGAGTTGACGTGAAAACGTCGCTATGCGACAAATGGAGTTACTGCTTTCTAGTATAGTTATCTAAATTTAAAGTTTTCCAAATTTGTAGTTTCTATCAACTTGTTCAAAAGAGGAGGAGGACTTTTGGACCGCACTCTATGTATTTTTTTCGTATTTATATGTTTTGATGTTATGGTTTAAGGCCCGGTTTATCAATGTCCAGTTAAAATTTTATCTAACAGTTAATGTCTCAGTTAAGGACAAATTCTGGATTTTAATTGGAGTTGCCATGGCAATTATGTATCAGTTAAATTTAGCTGCACATTGATAAACCCAGCCTATGTAAGAAAAACAATTAACAAAATATTAGGTGTTTAAAAAAACAAGTGATCTAGCTCATGCTACAGATTTGGCACATAATGCTTGTGATTGACCAAAAGAGTGTTTATACTTAAAAATAAAGTTATTAGAAACCTCCCTTGAATATTTATTTTAATTATAACTCATTTGGAGTTTTTAAGCAACGCATTTTTTAAATTAATCCAGTTTTGTTTCATGACTCCTTTAGAAGTAGTATTTCAACGAAAGTATTAAACTAAACTAAGAGATAATTATAATTTAACAGCCACACAGCCACACAAAAAAACTAAATTCCCTACTTCGAAACCATTGTATTATTATGTATTTTGAGGCGCTGAACCTGAATTTGAGTTCAAAACAGCACCTCATTCAATTAGTTTTGGAGAAAACCTCAAAAAACCTTATTTTTTAGTATAACGAGTATAACGTTTTTCAAGGTTATCGTATGGTGCTATTTTGACCTCAAATTCGGATTCAGCACCTCAAAATACATAAGAATACAATGCTTTCGAAAAGAGTATTTGACCTTTTTTTGTGTGGCTGTGTTATTGTCAAAAATAAAAAATATATCTGCTTTTTATCCTCTATAATTACTAGGCAGACGAAAAATTGAGCGACCGCCATTTTTTTAAAGCGACTTTGTTTCAATATAAGATGTAAAAAAAACTCAAAATATGTACGACATAAACGGTAAAACAAAACTAGTTTCGTTAAAGCAATTACTAACACTTGTAAACTAACAAATCATACATTTTCAAGAATTTAACCTATCTTTAGATAAAAAAGCTAGGTGCAAAGGTAGTAAGTCGGTACAAAATTTTAAAACATGTATACATGTTTATACGTATACGTACTTTATATAAAAGTGATATGAAGAAGAATTTAAAAACACACTTTTGGTCATAATTTGGAGCACGTTTTAATAAAACACTAATTGGCAAGAAATATCGTATCAGCTCTTCGTATAAAAAAATGAAAAACTGGCCTGGCAAGAATCAGTGGAATGACTTGAGATCTAAAAAGGCAAAAATAAGGACTCAATGTTATACCAAGAATACTCATAAGACGCATTTTTAAAGTACGTTTAGACTAGACGAAAACTTTTTTTTTGTTTAAAACAATATCAAACTAAATAATTTAATTATTTTTTGTCACCATGACATTATTATATTATATTATCGTCTTATTTTTAGTATTTTTGATAAAACTGAAGGATTGGCCGTAAAATAGTTCACAAATTTACCGAAAATAAATAACACTGTACAATAGAGTTTTTTAAATTAATGTTTAAGTTAAATAAATTATTCTTACACTAAGATATTTCATCAACCATTATCTTATAGTCTGAAAAAACTTTAAATTTAAACTTTGAACTTCAAATTCTGGATTAGTTAATAATTTCGATAAGTTGTTTTTTAAGACTATCGTGTTGATGTTAGACATAACACAACGTTTTACCCAAAAACCGTCTAACCATTGATAATTTTGGTAGTTACTGAGCAAAAAACTAATTTTGACCTAAATAAGTCACTAAAAAAATTACGAATAGCTCATCTGAAAACGAATTTGTTACAGATTTTTATAAAAATGGGCCTTTCACTGCAACACATAACTGACATTTTGGGAAAAATTATGTATTTGCAACAACACAAATAGGCAACAACAAAAATATCATCGAAATTAGTCAAAAAATCAATTTTGTTTTCCAGGCTATTAATGATGCTCAATCTTAACCACAGGAAGGTTTTCAGGTTCGTATTTAGCATGTGTGCGCATGTGTCTAGTGATCATGTCTCTTCTGCATGCTGCATAGGGACATTGGGGACATTTGTATGGTTTCTCACCCGTGTGAGTCCTTTGATGAGTGGATAAATGATCAGATCTCGAGAACACTTGACCACACACGCGACAAGTGTACGGTTTTACGCCCGTATGTAAACGCATGTGCCGTGTCAACATATCACTACGCGCAAAAGACCTTTTGCAAACTTCGCACAAGTACGCTTTAGCAGTAGTCTCTCCAGTGGGCTGCTTACTTTTGTGCCTCGAAGCCATGTGCTTAGCTAGCCGATCGTGAAGGCTAAACATTTGTCCACATACTGGACAAACGTAGGCTACATCTGAGCCTGGAGGCATTTCCTCAACAACTGGCGAAACTTCTAGGTTATACCTAAATGCAACTGATTCCTTAGTAGTGGGAGATGCAACGTCCCCTTTAACGACTGGTACATTTACTGTGGTACCTCTTGGAGGAATGAAACCTTGGGGTAAAATTTGCAATGGTGGTGGAGGTACAAAATGATCAATTTGTGAGAGTCTGCTATTAAAAGAAGAAACCATAGCTTTTGTAGTTTTCATTGACAAATCCAGCGGAGACTCTTGTGGCGAACTTGTTTCGGGCTGAACAGATCCTTTATAACTATTAGATACTGTTAAAGGATGTGGCCATGTTGGAGCATTCTTTGCGCGTTCTGCTTTAGCGCTTTCTAGCCATAAGGGCAAATCAGAGTCAGAATGACTTCTTCTACGAAATATATCAGGCAGGTACTTTGAGTGAAGGTAACGTTCGAAACTATAAGCAGGTGTAGGGGAAGCAGGGGTTAAAGGAGAGATAGGTGAAGCCGGAAAGAATCTGTCATATGGGTGCAAAGGTGGGGGATGATGAGGGATGTTAATTCCAGTTACACATTGATAACACGGACACACTTGAGGCCTTTGTAAGGGCAACGGGGGACTTGAACTTTCTTCCTCTTCTTTAAGTCGTAAAGGACTAAAGCTTATTCTCGGAGATTCCGTAGAACTATGTGGAGATTTGTTGCTTGAACTAGCAGGACTAAAGACATCTTCATCTTCGCTAGCACCTGTAGTAGAGTTTGTAACTCGAAAACGATCACGATCTGGTATATCGAATTTGAAAACTTCAGACATATATTTCTTAGTAGGTGTTTTTAACGGAAATTCATAATCTAACTTGTTGTTGTTATTGTTGTTATTGTACAAATGTTGTACGTTATTGTTTATCACTGGAATAGGTTCATCGATAGGCTCTTGCTCATCAAACTGAGGAGTACTTCTGCCTGTAAGTTGATCCAGGACTTGGCTGAGTCGCTTGCGCTTGCGTTGTTTAGCCACCGGTCTGTGGTTGTGGTTGACAACTAAAGGATGGTTGTTGTTCGTTTTGTCGTGGGTCGAAATTGACTTGGAGGATTCAATTGCAGCTTCGGCCATAGTCATTAGATCGCGGCGGCAAAGGGCCGCGGGACCTTCGTACGAGTCTTTGAAGCCTTTGAGACCAATGGCATGCTCCAACAAACACGCCGTTTTTAAATCTGTTTTTATCTGCTTGGTGCTGTCTGTTTAACCTGAAACAATAAGAAACTTTTATTAGTATAAGAGAAAATTAATATCATTAATTATAATATTTCTTGTTCTTTTTTATATAAAATAATGAAAAAATCTTGCTATTAAGAACACTTTAATAAATAAAATAAATATATATGAACAGTTCCAACGTTTCGAAGGTAATATGTCCTTTCTTCTTCAGGGTAAAAATTAAAAATAGAAATAAAAAATTATACAAATTTAAAATCTAATTGTCAAAAAACTGATAGATGAAAATTAATTAAAATAGGTAAAGGTGTAAAGGTGTATAGATGTATAAGTCTATAAAGTATAGGTATAAGTGTTTAGTTAAGATATGTAAATAAGTAAAAAATTAAGATATGTGAATAAGTAAAAAACAAATTGACAAAAAATAAATAAAAAAAATATACAAAATTCATTATTTAATAATATTTAAGTATATTTTACTGAGATATTGAGTGTCTGTCCTATAATTTACCGTATTATTATTAATTTTTATATTTATCATTTCCAAAAAATTCCTTTTAAATCTATTTTTTCCCTATCCAAAATTTCTACATTTTCAAAATCAAAAAAATGTCCTAAATTAAAATGGTGGTTGCTTAAGGCAGTTTTATTATAAACAATATTATTACAACTTATATTATTATAACTTGTATCCCTATTGATTATTTGCAAAATATTTTAAATTTATTTAATTCCTATCATCCCAAACTCAAGTTTACATTAGAACAAGAAATAAATAATAAAATTAATTTTTTAGATATAACTTTATTAAAACAAGTCAATGGCTCTTTTTTAATTGACTGGTATCAAAAACCGTTTTGTTCAAATAGATATATACATTTTAATTCTTTTCAAAATAAAATTTATAAAATAAATACTATTAAAAATTTAAAAAATAGAGTTCTGAAATTAAGCGATCCTCAATTTCACAATAAAAATTTAAATAAAATTAAAAATATACTTATAAATAATAATTATCCAGAAAGCTTGTTAAATTCCATTCTTTTTAATAATAATATCACTAATAACAATAATAATAATCAAAATCAGGTAAACTTAAGATATTTTGTTATACCTTTTGTTCCACAGTTAAGTGTAAACATAATTAATATTTTAAAAAAAGAAAATTATAAAATAACGAGTTACAATAGTTTTAATACTAATCTATTGTATGACAAATTAAAAGACAAAACACCACATTTTTTAAAATCAAATTTAATTTATAAAATTAACTGTAAAAACTGTAATAATATATATATATATTGGGCAAACAAGTAATTGGCTTAAAACAAGATTGTCGCAGCATAAGTCCAGTTGTAATAATATTGTTTATAATAAAATTGCCTTAAGCAACCACCATTTTAATTTAGGACATTTTTTTGATTTTGAAAATGTAGAAATTTTGGATAGGGAAAAAATAGATTTAAAAGGAATTTTTTGGAAATGATAAATATAAAAATTAATAATAATACGGTAAATTATAGGACAGACACTCAATATCTCAGTAAAATATACTTAAATATTATTAAATAATGAATTTTGTATATTTTTTTTATTTATTTTTTGTCAATTTGTTTTTTACTTATTCACATATCTTAATTTTTTACTTATTTACATATCTTAACTAAACACTTATACCTATACTTTATACACTTATACATCTATACACCTTTACACCTTTACCTATTTTAATTAATTTTCATCTATCAGTTTTTTGACAATTAGATTTTAAATTTGTATAATTTTTTATTTCTATTTTTAATTTTTACCCTGAAGAAGAAGGGACATATTACCTTCGAAACGTTGGAACTGTTCATATATATTTATTTTATTTATTAAAGTGTTCTTAATAGCAAGATTTTTTCATTATTTAATATCATTAATAACATGTATTGTAGTAACAAATTTAGAATAATTGTAATATATTAAGAATAGGTAGGTACTAAATTATTATTATTAATAATTATTAATTCAAATTTATTAAGCATATATTTGTAAATAGGTAAATCTTTACTAAATAATAATATTATTATATAAAATATAAATGTATTAACTACCTAAATAATTAGTTACAGCTAATAAAAAAATATTCAAAAATTAAAAAAGTTTTCTAATTAAACAAGTAGTTAAATTATTTATTATTCTAAATCGTAACCTTAAAAAAATAAAAAAATTGTAGGCAAATATACATAAAGGTAACTGTAGGAAATTAATTATTGAACTATGACCATATTTAAATTCAACCTATGATATACAAGAAATTTTTTTGATGAAGCATTTTATTGGTTAAAATTAAATTATTGTCTAACGTCGCATAAATACATATAAACTTTTATATATTTACAGTAATGTAATTGGTAATGGTAATACCAATATGTAACTTAATAAGCGTTTTATCTATTAGCTTCAAGCTATCGTGGGTAGATAATATTATATTCAAGTAAAATGTAGGAAAAAGTACATAGAATTACTGTGAATTTAAGCAATAAAGGTGTGTTTGCATTACATTTCGAAGAAACTCCTCAAGGTAAAAGGCAAGATCGTCGGCACACGAACGTGCGTGTTACTCGGCGGAGAGCGCGTTAAGTGCCTCTGTTGTACCTGTTGTGTGGAGCACTACACCTGATCGCGAATGACCTCGTTATGAAATATGAATGGATAGAAGCGGCGGCGAGCGGAAGATGAAACGGTCTCATCGTGCACTGAGTAAGAAGCCCACGGAGAAGTCAGCGTTCGAACTTGACGGTTTCACGCAAGTGAGTGGCGCGCCATGGCGGCCTAAAACACGTGGTGCATTGCGGCGGGGGTGGGCTTAGCGCACTTACAACGACTGCAGTGCACTGCATCACGGAGGCAGAGTCTGGCCCGTTGCAGGCTACCGCCACCGGCACTAGTTTTACGACCCCAAGTTGCAGATACTGTATCACGGTCGTCGCCAACATTTTTGCTTTTTGATGGAAATATTTTTTTCCATTAATTGAATCGAAAACAAGTGAAATATATTTAGAGAAGTTAATTTAATATTAACTGTTCTATGTACTAAATATTTTACGAACGGTGTTCTTTAAAAGATATTATTTAACTAAGTATATAGTTATAATAAGATGTACTGGGTAAATCGTTGTGTAGCTTCCTCAACCTCTTATTTCCAAATATTCGATTTTCGGTTTCTTGCACCCTGTAAGCTGATGACTTATACAAACTCTAGTTTATTACAGAGGTAAAACAAGAAAACAAAAATATATATTTTTTGGGAAACGAGTTTGGGAAAGTAATACGAAGAAATGTTATGTAGTCAGTAACCAAAGCACTCTAAACTCACCTACTGGAATCTTGTGAATTCAAGCGAAAACCTGTATTTTTTTTCTTGTGTTATAAATAATTCCTATATTTAGCAGAACAAAAAAAGAAATAAGTCTGCCTATAAATGGCATTTGATGCAGCCGCGGTGTCGGAAGAACAAGTGTCGAAAAGACGCAATTACGATAACTGCCGGCAAAGCAGTAGCTCTTCTTATCAACAATTATCATTGTTACGCTGCTGCACTTACAAATGACATAAATTACGTGCTACTAGCGCGTCCATTCATTCTAGCCGCCAGACTTATTTGTTTCTAATTTACCAGCTACACTGTAGCAGAAAATTACTTTATACAAATAAACCATTAATTTTGGTAAATTTTTGCTTATCAAAATAAATGTTATCATATATAATTACACAAGAGGCTAAGAATTATGCGGGAAAAATTCACTTTTTTCATGAAAAGTTGCTGTCTGGAAATAATTACGACCGGGGCGTCTAAGTAAAAACATTTAATTAAAGTACTAGTTTCATAACACCCTTTTTTAGCGCACGAGTACAAGTTTAGAAAACAAGCTGCTTGTGTTATGAAACGAGTGCTTTATACTATTTTTTTTCTTTTGCTCTAAAATTTAAAAAAACTTACATTTAAATTGATGACCGATTTAGGAATTTTTTGTTTTGGGTTGGCATTACAATTTTCGCAATGTTTGAAATTCATAAAACAAACAATATTTTTATATCTTTTATAGTCAGCTCTTCTTTTTTTCACCACAAGTAACCAAGTCACAATTTTAACACGGTGAAAATTTAGTTAAAACACTATTTTGTAGAAAACTAAACTTAAAAGCGGAGTTGACATTTGCACGGAAAACGTCAAGCGATATTCTTTTGTCCGGTCTTGCTAACCCAAAAGAAAAAAAAGTACTAACCTCTTATAGTCCTATAAGAGCACGCAAAATGCGTGTGATTATGAGCTTATAAGAGTCGTAAAATAGAAAAAAAGATATTAAGAAAAAGTTCAACAACTTACTGTAATCTTACAATGTGGGTTAACATATTATTGCATAAAATAATCCATTTATAATAAATCAAAATCCGCAGAATGGAAATAGGTATTTGCAATTTTAATGAAATCGCCGAAAAAAATGCGAAATTATTCTGTAAAATAAGAAGTTTTTAGATATCTGCCTTTTATAAAAGTTGGTTTATCTTCACTTGAAATAAACAATTTTAGCTGAATAGGAAACATTTTCAATAATAATTATCGACAATTAAATCTGTATTGCTCGGTATCTGATGAGGCTAACTCGAGTAAAAACCACCCACCTTTCCATACTAGAATATTTGTATGTCGTTTTGCCTTATACGTATGACAAACTGGTCAGTGCAGAGCGTGTTTAAATTGAAATAATGTCTAGAATAACAATTTTCAAGTACCTGTGATGAAACTAAAGCAACCGAAGAATTATTCTTTTAACTGAAAACGAAAATTACTTGTATAGGAAAGACGCCTAATTTCGGATGGTTTCCTAATTTCGGATAGTAGTGTATTTAAGATACTATCTGCAGAGAAAAACAGACACCTACTTTTATGTGAAGCCAAAAGTCAAACTAAATCCGTCCTGTAATATAGTAATGGTAGAGTTTCTCCCCGTTAAATGAGAGCACAGCACAGCACACAGAATTCGTAAAAAATTGCTTAATGATTAAATTCGAGATTAAATTATTCTTTTAACTTAAAAGGAAAATTACTTGTATAAGAAAGACGCCTAATTTCGGATGGTTTCCTAATTTCGGATAGTAGTTTATTTAAGATACTATCTGCAGAGGAAAACAGACACCTACTTTTATGTGAAGCCAAAAGTCAAACTAAATCCGTCCTGTAATTTAGTATTGGTAGATTTCTCCCCGTTAAATGAGAGCACAGCACAGCACACAGAATTCGTAAAAAATTGCTTAATGATTAAATTCGAGATTAAATTATTCTTTTAACTTAAAAGGGAAATTACTTGTATAAGAAAGACGCCTAATTTCCGATGGTTTCCTAATTTCGGATAGTAGTGTATTTAAAATACTATCTGCAGAGGAAAACAGACATCTACTTTTATGTGAAGCCAAAAGTCAAACTAAATCCGTCCTGTAATTTAGTATTGGTAGAGTTTCTCCCCGTTAAATGAGAGCACAGCACAGCACACAGAATTCGTAAAAAATTGCTTAATGATTAAATTCGAGATTATATTACTTCTTATTTGCAGAAAAAACTGTCAAGGAAAAACAAAAAAAAAACATAAGCAATGGGAGCTAGAAATAAAAACAGATATTTTCGAAATTAGGAACCCTTTTTCAAATGCACAAAAATGCGCGAATTTTTTTTATTCGTGTTTTTTTGGAAAAAATAAATTGTAATAAAAATGTTTTCATAATAAATCATGATACCATCGCTTTTTGGTCAATACGTATCCAGATCGAACTACAAGTTACCAGTCCTTATTCTCTACGTTCGTGCTTTTGATTAAATCCTCGTATTGTTATATCTTTGCAGAAATAATTTGATTAAAGTTATGAAAGTTTTACAGAATAATTGTTGTAGTCTTGTACGATTACCATTAATAATTTTAATTAACGATTTTCGTTTTGTAATACCATGTTTAAAGCATGTTCTCATGATTGCTCATTTATAGAGATATCAATCAAATAATCCGAGGTATTTCAATCAAAGTGGAAGGATTAATGGGCAATATAAGCTTTTAAAAAGCTATTTTAACCATTGCTACAAAATGTCCGAGGCGTTGTACCTTGCTAATTGATTTTATTTACGTTTATACGCGAAACAACATTCTTAAATAAATAATACCTAATGTAATATATTACATTATATTTTATGTATGTTTAGATTACATTGTTTTATTATTTACTGCTTGTTTGTAATTATTGTACCACATACACGTAATACCGGGTCTTGCAATAGGAGTGATATTTTTTTCAACAGAGATTTATCGGTTCCTGATATATATTTTTTTACTTCTAGTTGTCAAAATATTCACTATAGTTTGCAGTTTCACCGTGCAGTGTTTAACGCTTCCCGACCGTTTAGAAATTATTAAAAAATATTACCAAAGTTTGAGCTCAGTTATGGGTTCTCAACGTTTGAGAATTGGGTCACCGTCACCGTTACTCTGCGTAGGCTATACGCCGAACTCTGGACAAGACAAGACAACGAAACGTGCGTTGTTGTTTTTTTTTTGCTGTTTTAAAATAATAATACTTATTTTTAAATTTATTCTATTCAGTATTAAAAAAAAAAAAATAGTATGTTCTCTAACAAGCGTAGAATAAGGCGTATTGTGAACGGGTCGATTTTTTAACCACCCGAACTGCGTTAGCGGCGATGGGGATGGACTAAGAGTGAGGTATAGCCATTCTACACGTGTCAGTGGCTCGCTTTTTCTCTTGGACTACAAAAAACTCTTGATAATTTTATTGCTCTTTTATAACATCGCTCAAGTCCACACTTATCACTTTTGATTAAGTTATTATAATTTTGTTACTAGTACTGAAATGTGCTTATTCTTGCACAGTATGCCAAAATCTAATAATTCTGTCACTAAAAATCATTTTTAAATGATTCTTAAAAGAAAAATGCTATTCTAAGGTAATCTTGGAAAAAAAATACCCGCTATCACTTTGATAAAAAAATATAAGTAGTTAATAGTTCTATTGAAAAATAAAATAATTAAAATTAAAAAATAAATTTACATTATCATAATTTCTTTAATTAATTTAATAATGAAAATTAAGTCTGCTTAAAAAATATCAAAGGAGAAATAAAATATAATTATGATTGTTTAAAAATTAGCTGTGTTCTCGGTTATGTTATATTTTCTTTTATTTTTAATCCGACTAACACGATATTCTGTAGTAGCTTCTGCAGGTGCCCCAACTATCGCCCAATAACCACGTAGCTAGTAATTGCTCTATAATAATGGTAGAGTAGTATACTGCCGTTGGTAGCCGGAACGCAGTATGTCACAAAATTTTGAAAAATAAGATTTACCAATTACCATAAAATTTAATTCTCTAAATATTGATTAAAAGTGATAAAACTATTATACAATGCACCAAAGACTCAAAAATACCTATTTCCATGGAAATACTGCAGTATGTTTAACAATTTTTGAGCTGAATTTCGCGAAAATGCAGTATATTACTTTTTCCTACGATCTAGTTAGTAGTTAGCGCGTATTTCCCATCCGTTGCCTATGACAATGGATGTGAAGTGACGATCAGCTGATTTTACATACCTGTTGTCAGAAAATTAGTAAAAGCCAAACACATAACCTCAAATTGACAAACTAATTTTAAGATAATTTTTGCGTTTTTTTATGTTTAAGTGTTAGGTCGTAGGAAAAATAGTATTCGCACCTCGACGCAAACTACTTCAGTGCACATCAAGTGCTCGGCTGCGCCTCGTAAAAAAACGCACTCTCTTGCACTAAAGACTATGTTCGAGTACTCGGTGCGTACTATACTCAACGAACTAATAACTCTTCTCTCTAGAATACGCTTACCGTTAATATAAAGCATCGCCAACACCTCGGTTTGTTTGTAAACAAATAATAGGTATATTCAGGCCTGAACAATAACAATAAGCAGTAACTGTTATTTTTGTTAGAACAAAGCTGTGCAAGTAAGACAGACGAATGTATATGTTGGCCACGTTTTTGTCAGTTTTTACGAATGAAATGCCTATTCTAGACAGAAGTTATTAGTTCGTTGACTATACTAGATATTAGTATACTACCCATGTTACGCAGACAGCGAAATATGCTTCATTTTGGCATAACAATCGGTTTATTTTGGAGACTGGTTTTGCTCGAGAATTTTCTATTTTTCATGTGAAAGACATAAAAAATATATATTTATGGTACTAGTGGGTAAAGTAAGATATTGCCCATATCAGTTTACCCATGAGTGCCATACAAGGTTTTATTACATGTTTGCATTACATGTTTGTTTAACCTCGTACTATTCTACTTAATTAAGCATCCCCTAAGTCCAGGACTTGTGTGGGCTAGTAGTAGAGGGAACCACCGGCTTTCGAACCAGTTTCTAGGGAGTGTCCGTTTCACTTATCGCCTTCGACAAATTTCAATTATTAATTAACTGAAAAAGGCAAATCGGGGCCAGTGAGAATCGAACTCACGATAGTAGACTTGCTATGCATACGCGCTAGCCACTACGCTATGCCTCCCATTAAATCCAATAAATAGCTTAGGAATTCATATTTTTATTAAACATTTTAATGACATTTACAAGAAAATAATTTGACAATCGCCTAATTTTTTAATTTTGTTACATACTAAATTTTGCTAAACAGCTTTCGCATTAAGAATATTTTTTTAATTTTTTGTATTTTTTGCTAAAAAATATATTTAGGTTTAAAACGATTCCAATAAAATACATAAATCTATTTGTCTTAATTTTTACTTTTTCTGATATACTGCGTACCCGCTACCCAAGGCACTCGCACAACGACTAAAACAAAATAAATTACAATTTGCCTTACTATTACACGCAAACTCGGTTAACCATTTTTTTCCTGTTTGTTATTATTGAAAGAAATAATGGAGTAACATTTTTAAGTTTTTATTTCTGACAATAATGAATGGCGTAAACTCAAAACGCAGTTTCCTTTATGTCATAGCAGCTTGTCAATTACTTGACAATATAGTTATTTAAGTATTAAGGACAGTAAGTGCATTTTACCGGTTGAGGATTATTTTGGAGATTGAGACGAAGTTGAAATCTCCAATCTCCGAAACCGGTAAAAGACTTAATGACCGTGATGCTTATTACGGTTTTTGCACGATACAACAAAATAAACATCAATAAGATTTATAAAAGTAAAATTAAAACGTAAAATTTATTTTATTGTAAAAATCAAGTCAGTACCTTTAATAAAATTTAACCCTAACAACGGGTTGCTACGTATAATAAACAATGCTAAATTCCTAATTTAGTTTGACGTTTGTCCTGTGAGCCAATTAATATCTTTGTAAAATAAACATTTTTTGTAAATATATATATTTTTTTAAATGCATCAAGATGCCAATTTTGAGCTTTAGTGTGCATGAAATATAAGATGTTTTGGAATTATACCCAAAAACGTCCAAAGATCAGTATGAAAATATTTGAAAAAATTTCAAAACATGGTGCAGTGAGAAAAATATGTGAAAACATAGTAAAGTTACTGTTGGCTTATTAATAAATAATTACTTCGTTCAAAAAAGTAAACTAAATAGTCCAATAGCGTTTAACAGTTATTGTTCCAATTGTAATTTTATATTTAACTTTAATAAAAACTAATTTAAATATTTAAAAATTAGATTATTATTTACTTACAGCCTCCCGATCGGTAAGTAATTTACTTACCGATCAGCAATTTGTAAACATAACCTACTCCTGTCATAATTAGGCTAGTAAGCACGTCAAATTACCCGATCGTGCAAAAAAAATTAGTATTTACTTAGTGACAAGCTACTATGTCACAAAGGCAAAAACTGCGTTTTGATTTTGACCTCCTCGTATAATAATAATCGTCTAGAATAGAGTACACAAAAATTTGTATAAATATTAATGTTCTATTAATTGTATTAAGATAAAATTATCATTTCTCAAAAGTTGTTAGCACCATAATTAGTTAGTCATTTAGATCTTTTGAATGAGACAGCATCGGGTATCGTTATCACAGTAATACATAATGCAATAGTAAAGGTAATAAACCAAGTCAAGCCTACTCAATTTCATCTCGTATAAAGTCGATAGGCTTTGCGTTAATGGGAAACTTCCTGTCTGGCAGTTTTAGATCTGACTCGCCAATACTATAGTTGTTCTAAGCTAAAAGTCCTAGAAGATTATTTAAGCTCTCGATGACTTTGTGTAATATTAACTTAGCTAAATAAAAATAAATAGTTTTGTGTTGTGTTGGGTATCAAAGGAGAAAACAGACTCGAAAAGTAGAATATTACATACATATTTGAGAAATTGTCCAAAATTGTAGATACTTTTAAACCACAACGAATTATGTATTAAATCTCTATCTGTCCATTCTAGGGTTTCACGAGAATAGAGAAATTGAGATTTCTACACACAAGTTATGGAAATAAAGAAATATTGTTAATAATAAAAACTTTTATGGTCTCCTGTGGTTCTTTTTTTGGCGCATGATACTAAGGTTAACCAACCCTATAAAATTTTGAGTATTTAAAATCAAGACGACTCTCTCGAGATGAGGCAAAAATAGTTATTTATATAGCAAGGGACTAAACTGGCTGTTTTAGTCCCGTTGCATGAGTGTTTCCTGAGCGAGCGTAGCGAGCGAGGGAAACAGAAATGCAAGGGACTAAAACAGCCAAGTTTAGTCCTGAGGTATATACACTATTTTTTGCAGGACCAAACATAATTTAGGTAGGTAAATAAAATTAAAATTAAAAACCATGCGTCTAAAATCGGTTGTTTTATTTTCGTAATTTAATTAAGATCAAGGCTGTAAATTGCGAAAAGTCAGTTTCACGGCTATCGCGATTTCAATTTTTTTTTAATATGGTTGACACAAACGTCAAAAAAATGGACGAAGATGATAAATTGTTATAACAATGTTATTTTTAAAGGTTTTCTTTGTTAAAATCAAATAAATTGGTTTGAATAGCTAATTAATTACAAAACATCACCAAACCTAATTTTTGAACCAGCAAAGCACATAGTAAGTATAATATTTTAATATTATCAAGGTTGCCGTGATTTTTATTCCTTTGGGAGAAAAACGGCAAGTTTAGTTCCGAAAATGAAAGCGTAAAATTAGGTTCTAGTTTTGGTCGTGCAAAAAATTAATTTTGGAGACTCCCATTAGACGATGATGCTGTTAATCTTCGAGAAATGGCCAAGACAACATCAACCTATTTCAGGTCTAGAAAACTAAGACACTCAAGACAATCGAGAAGACAATTTCTCTTTCCCTACTCTCGTCTGGGCTTTGAATATTATGAATCGTGGCTTATAAATATAATAAAATTTTAAAATAGTACATAACTACAGTAAATAAAGAGCAAAAAGCATTGCCTACTTTATAATTTGCTTTCGTAAGTTACTGACTTTTAACCTGGAACCACTGATGATAGATAGGTATCTGCTTTTTATTATACATATCGTACACATCAACTAACTTGCGGATATATTTAATTTTTTGCTTATATAATAGCAGATATGACGATTTTATTTTGTAAAACCTTAGCATACTTCTTAGAAGCAGTTGTTATTTTGTTCTGATATAAAAAGGAAATGGAAAACACCACATCCTTTTACATTGAATATTATGTTAACCAAATATATTGATTAATATTTTTCTAATCTAAATAGAATTTAATTATACATTTTAAGTTTCCAACCTAATTTTGTTAGTCAGATAATAAATTTTAATTTCATATATTTTTTTTAATGTTGAACAGAATTGGTAACACGTATACACATGGATGCCTTTTGTAGAAAGACGTTAATCCCACAAATAAAATTAAATGAATAATCTAAAACATAAAAAGCTTTTGTTAGGTTTTAAAGATTTAAGTCTTAAAATTGTAAAAATGTATAAAGGACAGCCAGCGGCAGCTTGCTGCAATGTATCTACTTTTAATAACAATAGGTTTTGAACGATATTTTTAATATTAAAATATTTGTCTGCTGTTTTAAAATAGTATTTTTTTTTAAATTAAATTTAAAATCCAGAATAATTTTGCTCTACATTCTGTATAAAAACGTAAATATTTTATATGCACTATGCACTGATAATACAACGAACAAAGCATAATTTTGTTAATAGGTATTGTATGTTATCCAAAATTTTAAAACAAGGTTGGTTGCAAGTAATTATAATAATTTGAATTTGTAAGCAGTTATAAAATATACTCATTAGAATTACATTTTAAAAAATATCACCTGGTTTTAGTTTTAAAACAAGCCATGAAGATATGTAATGCTATAATTTCATTATATACTATTCACAGTAAATTACATATTGCATATTCCCAAATATTTAATTTATTTTATTTTTAATTTTGTTTTTGAGAAAAACGAAAAAAAAAATTGAGAAAAATGCAAATTTCACATCAAATTTGAATGAAAACTGATTATTTTTTAACGATTTATAATAATATTATGTCAAAACAACTTTAATATTTTTTTCATCGCAAAATGATGATGATAAATTTTTTATTACTTATCTTAATATTTTTACAGGCATATTCTTTAATTTGTTGATATTAATTCCATCCTCAATTGCTAAACTAAAACTTTTTTTGTCCATTTTTAAATTGCAAATTACGGTTTTGTCAAAAGTTTAGTTTAGTGACTGACTAGCGCAGTACCGCGCTAGGCTCTTTAACATTAAAAAGTTAATCTGTAAAAACTGTCATTACATTTTATAAAAAGAAGTGGTCAGAAATACTGGCAAAAACGTTAAAAAATAATCTATAAAATAACACAAGAGACTGAGAATAATGCGGAAATAATTCAGCAGTTTTCATAAAAGTTAGTTGTCTCTTTTCTGGTGCAAGTAAACATTTATTCTTTATTTTATAGAGCGGTAAACAAGAAGTCAGTTTCCCAGTTAGTGCTTGCCAAAGCGCACGTTACGTTTGGAAAACTGATGATTAATGTTAATTTGTAGCTCATACGTCGTGAAATTTTCGTTGAAAATTTTAATTTTACAATTTTCCGCGCATATAACACTTTGACCAATAAATCATTACACTTTCTGGCACGATTTTAAGACAGGTAGACTCTTTATATGCCGTGTTGACTCTCAAACAAATTGGTAACACTGAATAGCGATAATGTTTCTAGTATTTGAGAAATACCTTTCTACCAACTGAATGTAAATAAATAAACTAAGTGGTTCATAGTGCCAGAAACCAAAAGAAAAGACACATAATGCCAAATATTAAAATGATGAATTAAATAATAATTTTAGTAATTATCTTAACGAGGAAAAAATTAATCATACGAATCCTGTTTTAAAAAGCGACATACTATTTAAAATAGTCTATTTCTCATTAATGTCGAATCAATTTAAATATTTTGTCTAGTTTAATACTTTTGTTTTTGGGATAAGTTAATGCCAACTTTTCACAATTAAAAAAATAGATCGGGTTGCTCTGGCTATGAAGCATTTCACCTTGAAAATGCTTATAACTCCAAAACTAAGCATTTTTAAATACGTTTAATCCACCAAAAAGTCCAAACCTATACACTTTTTTTGAAATAGATTATCCTATTTCAGTATTAAAAAAATCACTAATAAGTAATATTTGAATTTTTTCAAAAATTTCAAGAAAAATTTTGTCAAAATTTAAATTAAATAAATTACCTTTACAATAAATAAATAAATAATATATAATAAATATTTATTTATTTATGATGGAGTATCTTAAATAAAAAAGTGTATATAAACATGCCTCTAGAAAAGCTTAGTTCGAGATATAAAAAAGTTTATTTAAAAATTAAATTAAAATTAAAATCAAAAACGAACAAAATAAAAAAAATTAAAAAAAAATATATTTTTTTTGTTTTTCAAAAAAACAAAAAAAAATTTTTCAACAAAACATTCTTTTTTCGTGAAACAAAAAATTGAAAAAAAATGTCTTTGAAAAAAATTGATTTACAGTAGGTTAAATGGGCTAAACCCAGGATAATTGAGACATGTCCTGTTATAATTCTTCTAAACAAGTTTAAATCCCATAAAATTTTACGCGCAATATTTAATACTGCCAAAAACCTAACGCCAGGGTTGGATTGAATCTAAACTAGTTTAGAAGAATTATAACAGGACATGTCACAATTACCCTGGATGTCACAATTAGCCCAATCTACTGTACCTTATTTTACCCCCTTACCCCAATCCGATTTTTACCAAAAACAGTTCCAGCCTAGAACTTTGGATAATCAATCAATGGTCCAAATTTGAAGTCTCTAGCCCAAAGCGTTCTTTAGTTATCGTGGTTACAAGTTTACCGGACAGCCAGACCGACAGACCGACAGACGGACAGAATATTTTTTTTTACGAAAGTATTTTTTGAATATAAAACGTCCAGAAACGTAAAGAAAAGGGAACGTTTAAGTATTACGTAACGCAAATTGTGCCAAAATCCATACACTCCATACCCCGGTTCCCACGTTATTAAAGGCTGTAGAGATTTTATATTTTGGCTACCCCCCTAACACACCCCCTATTTGGGGGGGTAGCCAAGACATGAAATCTCTACATACTTTAATAACGCAAGAAACGGGGTATGCATTCTGGTACAATTTGCGTTACGTAATACTTAAAAGTTTCCAAAACAATAAAAAAAATTCGAAATTTTTTTACTAACGCAAAACCTTCGAAATTTCCTTGGGAAAAGTATTTATGGAAGGATTGGTGTAATGGTCTACCGCGTCTGTACATGACAAGTCTACTAGCCAATAGCGTGAGTTCGATTCTCACTGGCGCCGATTTGCCTTTTTCAGTTAACTAATAATTTAAATTTGGCGAAGGCTTAATTGAAGCGGACACTCCCTAAAAACTGGTTCGAAAGTTAGTATAAGCCGGTGGTTCCCTCTACTACTAGCTCACACAAGTCCTGGACTTAGGGGATGCTTAATTAAGTAGAATAGTAAGAGGTTAAACAAACATGTAATGTAAAAAAATTAATAAAATGAAAAAAAGTTAGCAATGAAATTCTTGAATTGACTACCATAAAATCAGAATTCAATAAAACAAATAATATGTTATTATCAAACTTAAAATGTTTATTGTGTTATGAATCTTAACCTAATAAAGCCTATTTATAAAAAAGCAGAGCAATAAATTCTAACAATGCTCTCAAGTCAACAATTATAAAATACCATGACGTCGTATAATGACAATTAAGTACATTTCAGGAATGCGAATTGTTTTTATGCACGTAAGAATTTGTTATTTTATACAGGGTGTACCCAGTAATTAACCTGATTGGTTGTCAGTGTCCGGTAAACGAGTTCGCACGGTAGCCGCTGCTAATAATATACCTCGAACAGGATCAAAATAAAAAGGTAGCTCGAAAATTACCAGAGAAATAAAACAAGTTAGCTTTAGTTAACTATAGTTGCTTATTTATATGTTACAAAATATCAATTTATTTTCTATTAAAAATTCTAAAGTGGTTTATACATCACTATAATTAGTTTTTATTTTAGAACTAGTACATTAGGTACCTACTTATAAAAAGGGAAGATGTACATAGTAAAAAATAGCGGTTAGCTTTCCTCTGCGTAAAAAATTGCATGGTCTATCATTATCACTTGAAATGAATTTAAACAAAACAAACATTAATGGAATTTGAGCAAACCAAAATAATTGAAATTTGCAAAAACAAAAATGTAGAAAGGTGTAGGATTTATACAGTTTTAAGATCAAATATAAGCAGCAATGAGCCAAAAGTCAGCACAAATCAGGATGTTTTATTAACACCACCAAATTAATCAAAAGTTGGTTAAACATTAGAAATAAGTTCTCTACATGGCCATGCATGGAAGCGAATCTGCAGAAATGGAATTATATTAGATAAATGTGGATAACTTCTAACGACCGTTACTTTAACCGTTGGTTAGGAAACCAACACATGTGTTGGTTACTTAACCAAAAAGTTTACCAAAGTTTAAAGTAATTACTGTAATAGTAAAATATAAATACTGAAATAATGACTGTTAATCGACATCTGCAATATCCAAATTTGTCAAGGTTTTTTAAGAAAAAAAAAAACTTGAGAGCTCTAAATTTTTACTTGTTTTTAATAAATCGGTTGTGGGCGTTACTTTAAGGATTTAATATAGTTTGTCACCTTACTGTTAAGGCTTGTTGGACTAGTATACTTAAAAAAAGCAAAACCACTGTCATGTTTGAAAAACATTAGAACGTCTAGGAGCAACAAAGATCTAATTTAGTAAATTAAACTAAATTACGATGCCGTATAATAAATAACTGGTTAAACGCAAAACATAAAACAGAAAATTTACGTTATACAACATCACAAATGTTAATTAGTATGAATTAATTAGTTGTGGGTGTGATTTCTGTCAAATAAATTACAAACAACAATTAATTGAAGCAAAATGGCTCCATAAAGATATACCGACAGACAGTCTGCTTTTTTAATGTAGTACATTTTAAGTAGGTGCAACAGAATCCAGTAGAGGTAGTTTTATCATAACAGTACTTATAAGCCAAAAATATTGCCATTTTTAATAATCTTAAATTAAAAAAAATCATGTAACTCAAGGTTGATTCCTTTTACTTCAAGCCATGGTTTGTTTTTATATAAGATAGATCGCGATGGTACATACATTTAGTCAAATATGAACATAAATGTTTTTTTTAGAGGTAGAAAATATTCCTTGTATTGATTTGGCATTATTAAAATATCTGTATATGTTTTTTACGGTTCTAGAAACATATCACAAGTTAAGATACAAACATTTATCTCAGTGTTTACATAGAGGTTAAGATAAATAGTGAATCGCAAAGTTATTTTATAAAAAAGTTACAAATTTTCTAGAAACTAGAATTCCAAACCACTCCCTTGTATAATAAAATATATTACTAATAAAATTCTATATATAATCTGTAAAATATTTATCTGATTGTTAAGATAAGATCTTTGTTCAATTATAGTAAAACAATTCATTGATATCCTGTGGTCTTTAAAACAGTATTGTTTTATCGTGTCCTATTTGTGATTGTATCATTAAGATCTATTCTGTTTTATGGTTTTTCTACGTTTGTCATAAAACGGCTGATCGTAAAAATTAAGATCTCAATCTGAAGAAATGTACAAGGTTATATCAATATAAGTATGTAAATTAAATGTCATCTACTGTATACTGATTCAAAAGATTTAGGTTAATATTGGTAGATACATGTTTTTATAAAGAAGTATTGATAAATAGAATGATGTACGTATCTAGGTCTTTATTATTTTATTAATATACAGTACACTATTTGCTTAAATATATATTTTTTTTTATAAATGTATGTGTATTATATAACAACATAATAAACATCTAAAATATTAATTCCTCCCTATATTTAAGGAAGCGTGGAAGAGGAACTATAATACTTTATTAGTAAATTCTGATTTAAAGCAAGAATTTTGCTTAAATTCCCACTTCAAGTCAGAATTTTACTTAAATTCTGAATTTATGAAATCTATAGCGGAAACCGGTCTAGATGACTTCCAGCTTAAATTCCGACTTTAATATCCCTCCTCCCTTTTTCCTCTGTCTCCCTTTTCTCCTCTGTTAACTTTTATCCTCTGTCAACTGTCAAAGCGAGCAGGGAGTACCCCCCTAGTAATTTAAAAAGAAATTAAATTAATGATTAAAGGCCGTGTTTATCATATAATTGAGACTTAAACTTTCTGTATGAAGCTAAACTTACTGATAAAACCTCATAGAGTACCTATACGAATACGGCTCGTTACCAGAAAATAAATATCATATCGTTATAGTAGGCAATTGATTCATGCTGTTTTAAGCTGAGAAGTACATACGAATACGCTGGGAATCTTTACGCATTTTATTCAGGAACGTTAAATTTTAAGACATTAATTCCAGAGACGGAACGGTATTTTCATTAATTAAATTTTATTTTAAAACACATACCTTACTTGTCAATTTATATAGTTGTCGTAAATACCCTGAGAATTTTTTAACACAATAAATAAATATTTTATATATTTGGGACCACTAGCAACTTTAGTTATATGACTAAAGTTGCTAATAATAATTATTATTGAATGAAAGTTGTTACTATAAAAAAATAACGTTTTTCTGTTATTGTTACTGTAACAACATGTATTTATTATTAGCAACTTACTTCTGTGGTATTGTATCTTATAAATTTTTATTAAAAATGTGGACCTGAGTAATGGATTTTAAAAAGTTTGTAATCACTAGTGACTGATTGTTAAAATCTTAAAGTAAATCCTTTTTCTACAATTATAACCGCGTGCTCGCATATCTCATGTTTTGCGGGAGAAAAGTTGCCCTAGGGCTAAAAAGTTTTTTTGTTTTGCTTACTAAAACTATTTAAAATATTTTTAATTAAGATGTCTTAACTTTACTGTAATATTTATAAATAAATATGACCTTTTGGTCTCTTTTGTTCTTGAACTAAGTGTTCTTTTGGACCAGGTACAAATATAATCATTTCTTTAAAACATACGATTAACCGGCTAATCTGTATTCATCCACTAAAATAAATCACAACACATAAAATTTTAATTGTAAAATCAATTTTAATATTTATAATATTTATTGAACGGTTTCAGAAGTATTAATATTTTCATAACAAATACTTGTTAACACAAATAAATCAAAATACTAAGCTAATTTGAAAATGAAACCGCACTCAAAAGAAACATTTATTTGTTTTTTTTAGCGATTGATTGGATAGCATTTTGTCATATTATATGTCATATCTATTAACTAGGTTATAAGACAGTAAAAAGAAATATTTTTTGCAATTTAAAATTAAATATATTTTAATGATTTATTATAATTAGGAACAATCGAAAAAAAATATTGTATAATACACGGGCGAAAATTTAAATTTTGATTTCGTGGGTTTATTACCCTCAGGCCGGCCCTCCGCTTCTAAAACCTACTTAATCGAAAAATTTAACTTATTGCCCTTCTATTATAAATCCTACTGGAATTTAGAATTTTGACTTTTATAAGGAGTATATTTTATATTTAGTTACGTATATATAAGATCTAATTTTATTTGTGTTTAAATCATAGTTTGCCTCTTTAATTAAAAAATCATATAGTAAGTAGCTGGTTAAGTTTTACAATTTCAAATTATACATAAATTTTGATTAATAAAAATTTTAAATCTATCTAGTAGGTATATTTAAAAAATACAATCCCTCGTGGTTTTCTAAACAAATAGAAGCACACATCAGATACCCGCTAACGTTTACGTAACTCATAGAGGCGCGCCTGATGGAAGGTTATTTAAAAGAAGGCAAGTTAAAAACTGTACCTACAAAAAATCGTTTATTTAGGATAAAATTTTAAATTTAGGTGGTATTTACAAATTTACAAATATTAATACAAACGCTATCGGAATGAGAGACCCAAAATCCAGTGGTGGATTAAAAACTTGTACCTTACTACAATACGCAAGGGTAAAATAATAGATTAACCTCTCGAAAATACTTAGCTATTGTATTATCGGCAAAACAAAGTTTTTAGTACAAATCGTTTGTAACAAATGTATACCTACAATAAGTATATTTATGGCTAAACTAGTTTGCGTGATTGTTTCTTCCTGCAGGCCACTTTATGCTAGTGTAATACAACGTGTTAATTATATTTAATTTATTGAATTTACATGTTAGGCTAAAAATTATTGTCTATTTTAATTTACGATTTGTTTCATATCATTAATTAAGTATATTATTATTATTAAGTGTGTGTGTTACGAAACGGTAGCTGGTGCAAAAACTTCGCTACATACGCTAATAAAAAAAAACTTTTTAATTTATTGTCTGCATATACGTAAATACATATGGGACAGTATCATGAAAGGCCACTTATTTTTATAAAATAAAATTCCACTTGACAAACTGGGAGCTAGAACCGCGCCCATTTTAACAGACTGAATAGTCCCAATAAATATATCTTTTTGCATTTTAACTAGATTTATTTGTTACACTTTACAGGCTACACCTAGGTACATTGTAACTCCATAACTTGTGAACTGATCATGAATGATTAGATTTTTTAAATACAAAAATTCATTTATAAAAACGATGCAACTTTTAAGGGCTTAGCTCCCCAAATGCTGAGGATTTATTATAAAAAGACAAAATGTTTGTAATAAGCTCCCTAAATATTAAATTAGCCCCCCTTCAACAAATACTTGCGTATTATGCATTAGTACCCTTATTTGTGCCTATAGTATATTCAACTTCAATATGCATTAAAAGTAAATAAAAGAATCGCGCACTCGGCAGCTGGCGCGTGGTTTCATTGGTTAAAACACTCGAATGTTGCGGGACTAGGGATGTAAAAAATTTAACAGGTCAGTACGTGAGCACTTGCGATGAAGCGTGCAATGCATTGCAATGGCCCGTTATATACAAATATTTTGTTTTGAGTCCTACCCTGTCACTAAATCCGTCGTTGTCACGTGCGTTTGTTTACAATATACTATATGTTTAGAGCGTGTTTTTCAGTACACGTATAAGATTTATCTTATAAAGAGTGAATTAAGTTAATGTTGAATCCAAAAATTTTATTGATTTTTCTATTCTATGCACTAATATAAAACGAAAATGTGGAAGAGTCATAAAGGACCTCACACATTTACTTAAAAACTTAATTTCACTGATTTACCTTAAATAATAAAATCAATAAGTGGATGAAGATATACACATCTATAGAATTTGTAAAAGGTACCCAAATTACATTTTTTAGAAATTTCCGACTACCCCAACTTAGCTATATGTTAAGTAAAGATAGTAAGCTTTTGGTAACCCTCTCGAAAATTTGTGCACGACGTCTAAATGGTTTAACGAATTTTCGCGCTGTAAATGTTAAAAAGTTGTGTCAATATAAAAAATTTATAATATTTCAGCTAGATATAGGTGGGGAGCAATGAAAAAACACATTTGAAGGAGACCAACTTAAGATTCATAAGTGAAATCTTGCAAGGAAAGTGGAAAAATTTTAAATTAAAAAAAAAATGATATTTCGATGCTTATTGGGTGGGTCACGTGACTCCCCATGACTATGAATTTTATTAAGCAACTAACCTAAATTATTTTAAACCCAAACTTATCCATTTATAATATGTATTTCCAATAATTTTTGAAAAATATATGCATTTTACAAGAAAATTCTATTTTTCCTGGCAATTAAACGACCTCTAGGAATTGTTCGATTTTGTCAAAACATGGCCTAAAGCATTTTTTTATAAGAGAAAATAAAATAAGGCGTTAATATTATAAATTTTCGCACTTTTAGAAGCACCACAATGTATATGCGGTTTTTTTTGTAAATAAAAAAATATTGGCCCTACAGATTTTTTTTTTTATTTGGTAAAAGTGATACCCAAGCACCATGTAACAATGCTATAAAAAATGGGTTAATCGAAAGTCAAACTAAATCTCCGTTCCCGGACACCGTGTAAGATACATATTCAACTACAATCAAGCAAAATATTTTTTAAGTTACCATACTTGCAGATATAAAAACTTTTGAGTAACCTGGTCTAAATATTACGTACTTGTTTTTGTAAAAATTTCCCTGTGTGTACAAATGTGTGGGAAAAACACAATACCTATCCGCTACCAAATGCGTAGAATTACATATCTTCTTCGCTTTGAAATATCAAAATAAAAGTTCTTGTATAATTATAAACCCATTAAAATATTGTCGCTCTAGGCAATTCAATCAATTCTATTCATGAATTAAATTCAATCGGTAGATTGGTTAATCCTTTATACAAATATTGACGTTTGAATGCTAATAAAACGGGACATAAGAAAGGAGGGTTACCTGTTTGGTAGCACAATATTATTAATTACGCATTAGGGTATTAAAAAAAAACAATTAAAAAAAAACTCCATCCTCTCATGTCGTGAAATATACAAAAATAGGATTTTGTTCGTAATTTCAGCTTAAAAAAATACATTAGGGTGGACCCTTGAAAAGAATATTTTTTTTATAAGCCACAAAAAATAAACTTGAAAATAATGAAAGATAGTTAATAGATTTAAATAATTTTTAGATTTTCAGTCTGGGTACCTCGTATTTTCATTTATTTTATTTATTTATAATTGAAGTGTATTGGCCCAAAATTTGGCACAGAATCTTGTTTCCGATTAAAAAGAAAACATGAACAGTTGATATTTTTTATTATTATTTGAAATCTTATTTTTTAATTTTTTATGAGAGTTGTTTTTTTTTTGAAAGATTTATTTCCTTTAGTGACAATTTCAAAAATGACTTCAATACCTATTTCTCTTTTTCTCACGTTGCGTTTTCGATGTCGATGAAAAATTCACAAAAATGAAAAACCTAATCCTCGTAACCTAAACTGTTTTACCCTTTCCTGTGTAATACGAAGGTTACTTTTTAGCACCCGAGCTAGCATTTTAAAGTACAACTTCTCTCTCTCTCTCTCTCTCTCTCTCTCTCTCTCTCTCTCTCTCTCTCTCTCTCTCTCTCTCTCTCTCTCTCTCTCTCTCTCTCTCTCTCTCTCTCTCTCTCTCTCTTCGTTTCGGTGTTAAACGAAACAGGCACTGCGTTTCATCTAGAGTAATTCTTTATATAGTTATTTTATATCTGATTCAGTTTATATATCTAGGTATTACTACAACGCATATACGTATTATAGATATAATACCGTAGATATAATAATACACGATATTTGATTTAGATATTTACGAATCGTTTGGCGGATTCTAGATAAAATAATTTTACGTTGTCTTTTACTAATAATTTGTTGTTTGCTGATCTATTTCTGATTTAATATCAATTTACTTGCTAACCTACAAACCAAGGCAATACGCATCCTGCTCTTATTTTTTTTTATTTAATAATCTGACTATGAACAAATATCTAAATTTGTTCGCCCTTTCTTAAAGTATTTTTTTGATGTGGAACGTTTTAAAAATAAACCCGAAACAAGTTGTCGATTAAATACATCAATTAGGAAAAGCAGCAATTTCTTTAACAATTTCACGACCTAGTTAGTATACAGTGCTCATTTTCCACCCGTTGCCATGACAGCGGTCGAAAAGCGAAAATCAGCTGATTTTACATATCTGCTGTCAGATAATGAGTAAAGGTCAAAAACATAACCTCAAATTTACAAATTAATTTTTAGACAATTTTTTCGTTTTTTTTTATGTTTAGGTGTTAGGTTGTAGGAAAAATAGTATACACACCTCGACGCAAACCATTTTCAGTTCGGGTTCGCGTACTTGGTGCTTAATATAGGTACTATTAAAGAACAATATTTAACATTGATTTATGGTTAAAACTATCCTGAAAGTGAAATGATTCTGGGATAAAATTAAGATTAATAGAGTTATGTAACTCAGCAAAAGCACTACTTAAGTGGTATGAAACCTGCAAGTACTTAACTAGAAAACGTCCGTTTTTTTTTTAACAATAACTGCGGAATAAATATAATATGATTATTAAAATATACACTCAGAAAATTTCTTTGTATTTTTAATACTGAATGTTATTTGTTAATACATATTTGTTATTTATATCGCCACCATTATTATTTAATACTTTACTTGTGATATTAAATACTTCAATGTGTGTATTGTATACAAAATGTTGTCATACTAATATAAAGACCGTGCAGGTACATTGGATCCCCACGCAAAATGTGTTTATTAATACTGTAACATTTGGTAAATTATACCACAGTTATAGTTTGGACTTTTTAAATATTACAGTATTTAGTATTTAGTAAAATAACAATCATAAAATAATACCAAAATTTTGATTAGTGTAATTGTGTGTGGTTGTAATCTTTAAATTATTACTAATCAAAATTTTGGTTTATTTACCGATTGTTAATTTTTCTGAATACTGTATCATACTTTAAACTAGATCAGTAATACAACTTAACAACAACTCAAAGTATACCGTACTATAAGTGTGATATGCTTTACCAAATGTTACAGTAATTTTTACTATAACATGCTAGTATTAATAAACACATGTTGCGTGGAGATTCAAATGTAGCAGCACGGTCTTTATGTTAGTATGACAACATTTTATACAATACAATACACACATTGCAGTATTTAATATCACAAGTAAAGTATTAAATACCAATGGTGGCGATATAAATAACAAATGTATTTACAAATAAAATTTAGTATTAAAATTACAATGACATTTTCTGAGTGTACTTAAAGCTATAGAGGTTTATGATCTGCGAAACACTGCAGAAATAAGGTAAGTAATTGACTTGTGTTGGTGTGCGATTCGCACCTGTTTTAAGTTAATTAATTTGTTGGAAGAACATTTATATCAATTAGAAACGTAGAATTCAGTTAGTTTCGATTGTAATTGTAATATATATATATATGGATTTTATTCTAAAATTAAAAGCTGAACATAGAAATCCAATTAAAGAACTCCGCGTTGTGGTAACGTTAATGGTATCGCCGATTTATGTAAATTGTCACCTCACAATTGAAAAATATTATCTCTGTATGCTAATGAATCCTTTAAACTTTTAATAGTTAAATAATTTACCAATATAAAAATAGTATATACAGGGTGAGTCTGGAGGAACGGACCAAACTCCAGAAGCGTATTGTACATGTATATAAAAATAATTTTTAAAAAACTCATAATTTTATCCGATTTTTATTTTTTCTGTCAAGTTATACGTCATTACAATAATTATTATTTTTACTTTTTATGGAAAACTTAAATGAGTTTTCATTTTACATGGGTAGTTAATGCAAGGATATTTGTTATATTTAAGACATATTAACTAGAAAACAAGCGAAAATTAGGATTATTTATTACAAGAACGTTAGATTAATACAAAAGTTTGATGACGCTAGAACATGAAAACAAATAAAAATCGGATAAGAATATAATATGAGTTTTTTTTTTAAATTATTTTTATGTGTATAATACACAAAGTTTTGCATGTTCCTCCCGAGTGACACTATATTTTTAACTTTAAAATATAGCTCTTTTGTTTGGAATAGAAACTTAAACATCATATTGGATTCCAGTAACCGAAAATATAGCTAAAATGTAGACTATGCTGACATAAAAATAGAAAAATTATATTTCTGAATGCAGAGAGAAAAAAGTAACAACAGTTGCCATAAAATGTAGCAGATACATGAGCATTTTTGATAACCATTGCTACACTTATTGGAAACCTTCATATAGTATAGGAATAATTCCTGCAACTTAAGTAACGAATGCCCAAAAATACAGTAATGGTACTCAGAAATGCCTGTGTGCTACATTTTATGGCAACTGTTGGTACTAGCAACTATTGTCAACTATTAAGACTCGTCTGCTTATTGGCTATAGCGATCATTGGCTTTTTTAAATCCATATCAGATTAAAAATAATTTTTAGGCTTTCCTGTATCCGAGATATTGCTTAAGGAACTAGTGAACTAATGAAAGCAGAGCATTTAAGTCTTACGTACTATTTTTTTTTTTCATTTTTATGCAGAATCAACTTTTTGTATCCTATTTTTGAATGTCTCTGTAGGCAATAATTAATTCCCGATCTCAAGTTTACATGCATTTTAGAATATTACTCTATATTTTTCATATTTACGATGCGATTAAAAACTCTGAGTGGAGATGTACACGTTTTTAGATCATATAAAGTGCGGGATTATGCAGAATTTATCATAGTGGTGAATAAACCTCTTTGAAAACAAGTGGGTATGTAAATATTGCAGCTTATATGCACCATAAATGTACCGCCAGTGTTCGGAATATAAAATGGTAACGCCAGACATTGCCATATATTAAATGCCGTAACCCCTTTTTTCACGCTGATAAACTTAACTTTGTTGACACCTACACACCTTGTTAAGATACTTTGTTTTATAGTTATGTTTTATGCTAATAATCTCTTTTATTAGAGATTTGCAGACGATCCAATATATCCAATATGTTTTCCCACTACCGTTTACTCTCTATCTTCTTTAACTAAGTTTGTATAGAATTCGGCTTTATAAAATTTATATTTTTATATTTATATAATACTTATTTAACTTATTAAAGAAGAAATAGAATAGTATATTAAAGTATTAAAAAAATTACTTCAAAATTAAAAAAAAAAACTTACATTTAAATTGATGACTGATTTAGGGATTTTTGTTTTGAGTTTTAAGATTAATTTATCAAATTAAAATTATTATGTATTATTAACAGTGTAATATGGTATAAACTACCTCTTAGAGAGGTCCCAGAACCACTATAAAGTAATAAACAATAAACAATATAAAAAGTAATAAACAATAAAAAATATAAAAAAATTATCAACAAAGGAAGTTTAAATACTTGAAGATAAATTTCTTTATATAATTTAATAGTTTGCCGTCTATAAGGCACTAAACTTTATTTTTATTTATAATTTGATTTACCGTGTCGGTTCGAGACAAAATTTTTTGTCCGCCTGTGTATCTAGATATAGATAATTCTTATCAGATTACAGGTCTGCCAACATCTAATGTGTAGTATTTTTGTGCAAACAGATGGCGCCACCAATTTGTACGCTCTCGATATAGTTATACTTATTTTTAATAAGTATTTTAAATTTTCAACAGTCGGTGCGAGAGCCACCATACCAATATATGCTCATTGATGATCGCAAAAAAGCGTGAAATAGCAGCTATATGACATTTTGGTAGGGATTTTCTCATTGACTGTGAAAATGCTGTAGTACAGCAGTGCAATTTCTTTATAGATTAAGTAATTTATTTTACTTTATTAGTAAAAAACCACAAAAATGTAGATATTTTTTCCTTGTTTCTAACTAATATTTTCCCGTGATTTATGCGATAATTTTACACTGTAAGAAGTAAATCTACTTTTAAGATACAACAAAACTAAGTCAGTTTATTTTAAAAATTAGCCATAGGCCTTAAGTTCGACATTAGGACCATCCTTCACAGTAAATAGTATACTGCATTTCCCAAATACTAAAAATAAAAATAATTTTTAAAAATAAAAAAATAAACTTTTTTTTCTAAAATTTTTGAAAAAAGAAAATTTTTTTTTTTTTTTTAAAAAGTTTTCAAAAACCTTATTTTTTTTATTTTTTTTACATTAAATTTGCTTTTTGCGAAAAACGAAAAAAAAAATTTTTGAAAAAAAAAAGAATTTCTAAAAAAAACTTTACGGATTATTCGTTCCTGAGTAATCGTGTCTACAAAAATCGAGAGGAGCGGACGGACGGATGGTCGGACGTACATTTGAAAAAAAAAAGTTGCCTATTTTTTCATGAAACAAATTTATATCCAAGAATTTTTTGTTTAGGTCTAGCGCTGTGAATAATAAGAATAGTAAAAAATACCAAAAATTTATAAAACTGTTGTTTGTGGTTTTAAAACTTAGTTACTCTGTGTAAAATTCCGAAAAAGCGTCTTTGCTGAACAAGTCTAATTTGAGAGCCACGAATAAATACACTTTTTAGTATGACCGTCTAAACACATTTTGTAGTGCTGTGTATTTAAAGCACCTGCTAATAAAACTAATGAAAATTTGCTTAGTCATTTTCTTGCTACTAATAAAAGCAGTATCTTGCAGAAGAACCCGCTAGGTCATAAAGACGTCATCTTGTCGAGCAAACGTCCGCACATCATATTTCAGAGGAAGATGGTCGTTCCAGATAAGGTTATTCCGCGCATAAGTAATTACGAACACCGAGGCCCAACATTAATATTCGTCATAATTTTGGCGCAGACACAAGTAAACAGTAAGATAGAGATCAGGTGCATCGTTTACCAGATGTACAGCTGCATATAATAATAATATGAGCGGACCAAGATTTTTAAGGAAAAAGGTTACCTCCAAAGATTTTAAAAATCCTTAAAGCTAGGTTGTCAGGATTGCAAGTTTTTTTTTTAATTGCTTAAGATTTTGTGAACAAATGAGTAAGATTGTTTTTCATCTTAACGTAAAAATAATTCTTTAATTTGCGATTAAATTATTACTCTTGATCAAGGTGTTTTTTACCAAACTAGGACCAAAGGACCAAATTACCTCAAATAGAAAAAGTGGCTATGAGAGTAAAAAATCTAGCTTTTTCAGATTCACTAGCTTCAAATTCTAAACATTCTTAAATTGTCAGGATTGCAAGTTTTTTTATTCATGATCGTCATCCAAGGTCAAAAGAACTCTAAAAATGGAAAAAAAAGTCCTGTCACATGAATAAGTTAAATTCCATAATAATATGTAAAATTAATTGTAATTAATATATACACTAGAATACCAAACCATCTTTTGCAGTGGTAATAAAATAAACTAATAAAATATCAAATTTTCATTGGCATTAAATTTAAGTTTATAAGTTTGAGAAAAATTTAGTTATCATATAAAAAAACGGTCAGGCTTTGTAAAGATTAGTTACGTATTAAGAAAACCTCGTTCTTTTAAATACCTTGGAAGCAGGTCTTCTCAGCGGCAACTAATAAATCTGGTGGGTGTATAGCGACCAGTCGGCATTTGTGCCTTGTTACCTCAAATTATTCGGAATGTCGTTTGTTTTTTTTATCTACTGTCCTAACAATTTAGAAAAAACAATCCGACCGATTTTTATTACGCTGATTTCTATGGCCGCATAACATTTTTTTCGATTTGTATCTTCCTGGGAAAGCAATTAAAGCGATAAAAACTTTTGATTAACAAGGGACTTATTGGAATTTAATGGTACAAGGTTTTCTTTTTATTTTAGTTTTAGACCGCAATCGAAGTTTCTTTCTAAATGGCGTATGTAAAAATTAATTTATTGATTTCGAGGAACATAAAGATGAATTTAGTTAAGAGCTTAACATTTAGGATTTGACTTAAAACAGATGGCACCTGTTAACTTGTCTCAAATATTTACATAAATATAATTATTCCGACATTAACTACCTGCTAATTACAATATCAAACTGCGTAGGACATCAAAAATCAATTTGCCCACTAATGTTTAAATTTTATTGTTCAATTTCTCTGCCCCCAGCGATGTCGCAATAATTCAAAGATATTTTACTGTGTTCCTTTAATTAAAAAATAATTTTATTAATTGCATTCAAATAAAAGATAATTTATTATTAACAATGATATAATTCAGTTGAAACAAAAAAATTAATTATTACTCAGATTATTTGGTTTGTCGCTTTTAAAATCGTATTGTTCATCATTTCTTGGTGTTAAAATCACCTTATTCCTAGTTTACTATAAATGTAACTAGTAGGTTGTCTAAAGTTGCTGTTTTATTAGTTAAAATAATCGTCTTCACAATTTTCGCAGTAAAATTTTAAACTTTTGTACTTGGAATAAGAAAAAACGTTGCAATTTCTGAATTTATCGGGAATGTATGAATTAGTAATGTCGCAAGGAATTTTATTTACGGTCTCCGTTAACTCCCTGCTTGTTAGATAATAAAGCGTATGAATCTATTTCGATAGCATTTGATGTCGACCACACACAAACACATACGATATAGAGGAATGGATACACTAGGGCATAATAAATCTGGTTTTGCCATCGATCATACCCAGAGAGTATTCTGTGCAATCAAGCGAATTTCTTGCCAACCTCGCGTCTTTTCTAGAAAATTAAAAACCTCATACGACAACAATACTGGTAGAGAATAGATTTATGGGTCTACTTCAATACACGAGCCAATAGTTTAGCCAAAGGAGCTCTTTGTTACTGTGCAGAAACTGATAATAATGTATATAATGAGGTAATTGTAGCTTGCTCCTATAAATAAATTACACTAAACTAATTATGTTTAATAATTATTAATTACTAATTAACAAGTGTTGACGCGTGCATCATTATTCACTGCAATAAGAATAGATATGCCTTCTATATATTGTAGGGTGACATGATCTTTGCCTCATTAATTCTTTTATTAAATGTATTATTTACAAACAAATGAACAAATCAAATTAGATATAACTATCAGTAGTTATTTGTCCAATTATTTACTTTAAATTAGTGTATTGTATTACAAATATTTTAAAATATGAATGATATAATAATGGTATCATTATTTTCCTCATATGATGGTTCTAAAAAGTTTTACTAATTCTAAAAAAAAATATAAAATTTTTATAAAATTAATGATTTACTAGTAGTGATTTACTACTATTAAATTACCAGCTCTATTTTAGAGCCTCTGCAGTCGATAAAACAGGGATTTATATATATTTTTGCCAGAATTCTGTGAACGGTAAAAAAGTTTACGACAAATATTAATCCAAGGGCGTAGATCTTTTTCTTCTATGGGGGGGTAATACCCAGGGCCGGCCTTTTAAGCCTCGAATTTGGCGCCCCTAGCAAAAGAAAAAACACCCTAAAATAAAGCTTTGTGCGCCCCCCAAAAAATGCCATCAAGAAAAAAAGCTTTGTCCCTGACGGTTTCTACAAAACTTGGCGCCCTGCAAACAAAACAAAATTGGCGCCCACGCCTATGGGTAATTACCCCCATTACCCCCCCCTCATCTACGCCCTTGTATTAATCTGAGTAGGGTTGTAGAGGAGCCGTATTTAAAATTGATTGCACTATCTAATAATAAGGATAGGGCCAATTCTTTTACACACAGAAAAAGATTATCTTAAATCAAGAATATAGTTATTTGTATATAATGAAGAGAATATATTCTTCTTTTATGCATACCATATTCTTATCCTTTCATATTTGGGAATATATTCTGCTTTCAAGCATACCATATTCTTATCCTTTCATATTTAAAGCAACATTTTGCTTTAAAATAAAATATATTCTCTTCGTTATATCCAAATAACACATTCTTGATTTAAGAAAATATTTTTTTCTGTTTATATGTGATGGTACGAAAATTTTTCTTTATGAATACAATGAGATGAATATAGGAGTTTATTTTTATTTTTTTTAGTAGTTTATTGACCGAGGCCCTTCAGCCAGAGTTTATTTTTATTTATTTATAACTTGTACAATTTGTTTTACAACTATTATTAGTTTTTAATTTTTGGTACAGATTTGATGACGATAGATGTTGGAAAATATATCTTGTCAGTCCGATATATATATATTTTGTTTTTATTTACGTAAAATAATTACCACTATATTGCAAACCCACTTTGTATGTAGTAGCAGGTCTTTTAATATTTATGATTGAATCTGTCGAGCTGGTTTTCTAAAAAGGTGCGCCGGATAATAATATTCAATTCGCCATTTCTCACTGTAAACATCTTTGAGAGGCGGCTACCAACGGTTTAGCGGTGAGAAACATAAACCTCTTATTATAAATCCTTGTTTTAGTAAATAAAAATTACAGTATAGATATTTGAAGTAAATAAGCCACAGTATAAGGACAGAAATTTTTAATTTTAAACAAAATTATAAAAATATTAATTTATTATTCCATCAATCTATTTTCTAATCAGTATACTTGCCACATTATACAATGTAATAACTGTTAAAGATGAAAATATTAAAAAAGATATTTTTATATCTTGGTACTAAAATGGCCAATGTCACGTTGTCAATAGCAGCGTTTTTAAAATATTACATCAGAGTTGACGTGAAAACGCTGCTATTCACAAAGTGGCATACCCCCTTTTAGAACCAAGCCACAGATATGTTTTTCCTGATATTAAAAGTAACTAAATACGGGCTATTCCTAAAATTTGCGCTTTGCGCCCTCGTTATCTTGGCTATAGATATAAACATGACTGTAATAGTATATTTTTCACAGCAGTGATATATTATTTTTTACAAGATCTCTTAAAACCTATCCACCACAAAACCAAAACTATTATACATGGTATCGCCTAATAGTTACACCTTTTCAGTTAAATACGGCATAACGAATAATGCAATATCTAATTAAGAAATTATTACGACTAATTTAGTTATACCTTATCCAACGATCAAATGTGCGGTTTATACAAAGTGTTGATAAATGCAAGGCAACAAATAACAGGAAATTTGCACAGTAAAAATAGGCCAATCAAGGAATTTTAGCCTGATAGTTATAACTTATAAGACTTCTTTTCCTCCGCAGTTAAAGTTGAGGTCGCTGCGTTTCGTTTGAGGTTATATTTCTTAGAGTATTTCCAGTTTCTTGGCGTATTTTTTTTTCTCGGCGAAAATTAAATTTTTTACAAACTTAACCGTTCTTGGGGATACACATATTTTTAAATTAAGGTAAGAAAAAATAAAGTTACACAGCATTTAATAACCTATAGCCAATTTGAAATGTTAACCCTTATTTTACTGTTAAATACTTATACATACTTATAATATGTACCGGTCATAGACTCATAGCAGAAGGGACTACTGACTTTTTCTCACTTTAGAAAAAAATATGGACCGCCACTATTTTGTTTTTTTTTTTATAAAAATAACGTACAAAAATCCAGCTCACTTGTAAAAACTTAGGGAACGTTCAAGTATTACGTAACGCAAAATTTGGCCAATTTTGACCCCACCCACCTCCATGTAACGCTGCGTAACATTTTTAAGACCCCCCACCCCCTTTCCATTTGTTACGTAACATTTTTTTTACAAAAAGTAAAGAAATTGAAAGGAAATTTTGCTTTAAGGTTTAAACCGGTTTTTAACCGGTTATTGCTTCCATGTTTTAACCAAAAACCGCTCTGAGGTAATTTCCGCAACGTGTTAACCGAAAACCGGTTATTTCCTATGGATTTCATCTCTATTTTTTTTTTGTTTAGAGGTTTTAGTACACGCCGTATGCAATTAAATTTGCAACGAATCCGTATCTTAGGCCTAGATCATTGTTAAAAACGTGATCCAATAAACATTTTATAAGTTTATAATTTTTTAAGTGTTGCGTAACATTTTTACTGACCCCCCCTCTGTAACGCGGCGTAATGTTTTAGAAACCCCCCCTAGCGCGTTACGTAATACTTGAACGTTCCCTTACCCAAACTTCTTGATTGGCCTAAAACATATTAAACTAACGTACAATATCTTCTAATTGACCACGGAACTTTGATCCCGTTTCTTGATGGTATGTTTATTAAATTGAGCAAATATGTTTATTATGTATATGCACGTAACCATAAGCTGCATCTTTGTCGAAGACTCGATCGGTATTTATCTGACCATAATGACCAACAACTAGTGATACTTTTTGTTGCCTACTCAAGAATTTTGATGAGCAGAGCTATAATAGTGAACAATATTTATTTTCTTTGTACATTTATAAATGGAATTATATTTCATGCTACGAATCCAGATTTTAGTGTCAATGTCAGAAATTCTACTTTTTTTACATTAATTTCTTGGCTTAGATTTCGAGTTATTTTTCTTACAAGCAAAATACTTTAAATTTAATTACACTGCTCAACAGTCAAAAATTTGCCGACATAAGTTTAGTTGCTTCTGGCTATATTTGATGCGCTGATTTCGGAACCTTTCTTCGTTTTTATCGATCAGCTTCTTTTTGTTGAGATATAACGCACAGTGTTTTTTTTGCTTTATGCTTAGTAAAAAAAAAATAATTAAACTTTAATATTTTCATGAACATTTTAGATAAATACTAAAGATATGGCTCTGATTTTTATAGACACTATCACACATGTGAGATTTGTAAAAATAAAAAAAGTTTTAGATTGAATCCAGTAACGGAGATTTTACGGGGAGTTACTGAAAGCAGAACAACAATATTTTGAATTATTTAATGTTTATTTAATGTTATTTTTATGTTTTAAAGCAAGGATATTTTTTTAACATTTCGTTTTGTTTTTTTCATAATAAATTTAATTTTTGTGTTGCTCTCCAAAAATTAAATAAAATATTTCAATTTTTTTTTTTTTTTTTCGATAACCCCAGGTAAAATCTCCGTCACTGGATTAAATCTAAAACTTTTTTAATTTTTATAAATTGCACATTTGTGTTAGGTATGTGTATAAAAATTAGAGTCGTATCTTTAGTATTTATATAAATATTTTATCAAAATATTTCGAAAAAATGCGAAATAAACTATTTTTTTTAATTTAGAAGCCTATTAAAAACAAACGAATAAATATATTTTAAATCCGCTTTTTTTGGCTTAGAGCCCCACTGTTAGAGAATCAAACCATGGCAAAAAAAATAATTAGACCTAAATTATTTTTTTTTATCACAACTATAGGCAAAAAAACCATTGTGCGCTATATCGAGAAAAAACAGAAAAAGGTTCCGAAATCAGCGCATCAAATATAGCCAGACGCAACTAAAAGCTCCAGGGCAAATAAAAAAAAACTTTTTTTGTAGAGCAGTGTTATCATTTAATAAGTATTGATATTTTTCTTGATATATTGCAAAGCGTTGGCAAATATATTTCATAAACTTTAAAACAAATTTTTGATTGTTACAATTTTGCAAGGTAGAAGTGTTCAACTATAGTTTTTTGCGTGTGTCGTTTATGACATAGTAGAGATTTGAGAGGTTTGAAAAAAACTTACTAATAAAGCGCTATAATAGTTTTTTGCCTTAGTTTTAGTAGACAAATATGGTTTTATTGGCGTTATTTGTAATTAACTGCCGCAATAATTATATAGGAATTAAAAGAATTCTAGTCAGGTGAATACTATTCGTGGAAATGGATCCGATTCCCCATATGGGCACCGCATTGCTCTCTAAAATGGAAATATTGCCTTCTCAGATGTGTCGGATTTAGATACCGAATGCCTATTTTTACTATAAATCAAGGTGAATTATACAAACTGATATAGATAAAGATCGTTTCTGTGTAACGAACAAATTGTACTTTTTATATTACTGTACGCGGAATTTAACTTTAAACTACTTCTCAAAATATTTAAATCATCAACAATTATTTATTCTACTTTACCGCATTTTTACCATTTTATTACGAATATTTTCACTTTGTGCAATGCAAGACATTCCTTAAAGCAGGCCACTCACTAGGGAGCATGTTGCGTAACATGTTGGAGAACGGAGTTGTCGTCAAATGTGTGTGTTGGTTCGTCAACATGCTGCTATGTTGCAGGCTCCTAGGGCGAGACCGAAAAGCCAGGAGCGCTTGTATGCAGCTCTTCATGCCGCGTTTTGATATGCTGCGCATGCACTGACCGTTTTCCAATATACTATTTTAAATAAAAAACACTTTTTTACAAAAAAAAAACACCAAACAGACGCCAAACCAACGTTAAGGTAAAACAAGGCCCCCTTTTCTTTTCTTCTTTTTATTTGCTGTGCCTATTGGTATATCAACTAAAAGCTATCTGCTTCGTTTAACACGTTCGCTGCCGACCACCCACCTGGCGGGTCCATCCCCTATTCATAGTCAATGACGAGAGCCCGCCTGGCGGGCTCACTGTAGGCTTGGATGTAAGTAAAGTAACATCGTTTTAAAGCCTAACCATTCCTCTACAAAATAAAATAAAATTCACTTTCCTATCTCTACTTATAGCAGGAAATTAATTTTGAACGCGACCGCTACATTCTATACAATTTTCGTCGGTAGCGAACGTGTTAATAAAATAACATATTTGAGGAAATTATAAAAGTATGACCAGTTCGTTGTTTTGTATATAACATGTTATATAAGATTAATTTTCCTTTATAATTATTCCAGTTCCGCTTTATGATTTAAGATCATTAACATGTTTATTGCTATTAGTCAGTTATATTAAGTATCGATTTATAGTAATATTGCATACAATATTATTAACATTTATAATTATAATTATAATAATAATAATTAATAGCAAAAATCATTGCACGGAATGGATTCTCTAACTTCCTTCTATGTTCTGAAAATTTAACTTGCTTGAGCTTAGACAATAAGCTTAGCTTATGCTATTTCCACTTTAAAGTTATCTACTTAAGTAAATTAAAATAAAATTAAATATTATAGTTATTAATTATAATCATTAATGTATAATATTATCTACATTCGTTAGCGAATTTAATAATGAACGATTTTGTATATTTGTAACCCTTTAGTTATTAAACTCAAGTTGTTATAGTAACAATAAAGAAACAACCTCATGTTTTACTGTAACAACTGGTATGTAATAACTAAAGTTGCAAAGTTTTTTCTAAATATACAAAATCTTTCAAAATATATTACGGTTTACGTTGAAATAATTGTGTTTTGTATCTTTTTATTCTTGTCGTTCAAATGGTAGTGAGAAGTTTTGCTTTTTGTTTAGTCACCACTTTTAATTATTCCTAAAAAAAATAGGTAACTGATCTAATCTTTCAGGAGTCACTTATCCTTCACCCGTAAAATTTTGTCTTTTAACCAGCAATGTAAATAATTTTTGTAATGAAATAATAAATATAATTGTTTTTAATATATCATCGTGAAGTGAATTTATCTGTTAGGTAAATAGTCTACATTGGACACAGCAAAGCAGCATTCGGCGTTTGTCCTTTCGATAATGTTAACAGAGACTTTACTTTCAGGTGATCGTCAATTACTCTTAATAATAATAATATAGGTTGTTATACGTTATTTATTAGAATATCATGAATAAGAGATGTGTCTACCATGTATGTATGCCAGATTTTTTTTCGAAAATTCCGTTTTTGTTTTGAAAACTTGGAGGAAGTAAAAAAGTTTTGATATTTTTTACTAACAAAAGACTATATATAAATTTATTTATCTGTGTAGATAGGGAAAGTAAGACCTCTGGATAATCTCAGGTGACTCACCTGGTATAAGTACAATGTACCTGAATAGAATCGATTATTTCTAGTTGCAAAAAATATACAATTAAAATAACTAAAATAACTGTCTGCATTATTATAATAGAGAACTAATTGTTAATTAATTACAGACATAAGGTATCCAGCTTTTTTTGGCTGAAATAATAATTGCAATTATGAAGATTCGCGATACTTGCAACGCAAAATTATTGTTTAATTAAATTTATTCCGAGAAAGAATACAACCAAATAGCTGTGAAATTCTAAAACCAATTTTATAAAACTGACATTTTATTGCTAGATTTAATAATTAGTTAAGTTTCCTTATTTACATTAACAACAAAACCCATGGCATTAGGCTAAAAAATTACATTATGTTACAGAGGGTAGTGGAAGACATTTCCTCCCCATGACCATAATTTTAAAAAATACAATAATTTTAACAGCTTTATCATTATTGTTTATAATTTTTGACAAAAAAAAATAGCCTGAAGCACTTTTCTTAGTGTCATCGAGTAAAAGATTTTAAAACTAATTAACCCTTACATTTTGAATTTTTGGTGAATGCGATGAAAATTTTCTGGTCCATTTTAATAACATGCGTATCCAGTGTAAAAATTTATAAACATTTTTAGATATATTAAATCAGTATGTACTGATTTAATACAGCTCGAAATCTAATTATTTTTATAATTCTTTAATCTAATAACTAGTTTTTTTTTTCACGAATTTTAATTAAAAGAACTTAATCATTGTACTTTTTTCTGTGGTGATAGGAAAAAACAACTATTAGTATTTAAGAATAATCTAAATAGAATTACTAAATCTAATTTAAACTAATGATCGAATAAATAATTTTTTTTTGTTGCAGCAATAGGATCACGAATATGATTATGTAGATACTCTTTAAAGCAAGTTCTGCTAGACACAGTGCGACCCTGTTAAGTTTAGGTTTTTTGGACTGACCGCACAAATTTTCTTGTTGAGAGTAGACTACCCCTTATTACATACCACTAGTCACTTAAATCGCAGCTTCTCCTTCTTGAGAGATTTTTGGCTTTTTAGGTTTTAAACTTTTTTTTTGGTAATAATAGAAAAAAATCAATTTTCGTTAATACTTTGGTACTAGCTAAAAGTGCGTACCTAATAAATTCTAAAATTTCAGAAAATATTACTTTGGTAAAAATATTGATAACAATTTTGAAAAAATAAAATGCGTCCAAAAGCTCAAAGACATTATATTTTAAAAAGTGTATCGAGAAAAACTCAATATATTATCCACTGTGAAGAGTATAGTATAGAATGCAAAACATTACATATATGTAATGGTAAGATATACAGGGTTATTCAGAAATTTAAGAGGTGATTCTACCTTTAAAAATATGAAAAAAAGTTCCTATAAAGGTTGATCCGGAAATGAGCCCTAAGGGAGCTGCGCCCCTTCGAAGCTGGACATATTGAATGGGGAACAAAAAAAGCACCAATAAAATTTTAATGCTGCAGCGCGATTCTTCATTTAAAACTGAGTAAAAAAGTATTCTTCACCAAAACATTTTTCGTGGCACAAAATGTTATTTTTACTGAAGGAATCTATATTTTTTACAAACAAATCCTATTTTTTTGGATATAAAAAAGTTTGGGACAAAAATGTGCTCGTCGCTCTAGCTTAAAGGGTACAAGTGTTATTAACTAAAAACCTTATTTTTATTACAATTTTAAAGATCCGTAGCTCCCTTAGAACTCATTTCCAGACCAACCTTTATAGGAACTTTTTTCATATTTTTTAATGTTAAGAATCACCTCTTAAATTTCTCGAACTTATTTCTGAATATCCCGGTATCTTCTTAGTTATTATTTTTATTAATATTTACTTTCTATAAAGGTCATGATTTATGTTTACTTGCCTATTATGACACACGTATGCATGTTAAAAATTATTATTATCCATTAATAAATACGATGATATGAAATTACAAATGTGTCTAATTATGCTCATAAATGGATCATATCACAGAGAAGTAGACTGTTAGCTTCTTAATTGAGTAATTATCTTTATTTATATGCATTTTTTTATTAGACAAGACTTTTACAAACTAGTTTATTATGTCTTGTTATGTTTTTTAATTTAATTTTATAATTACAATATAAGTAGGTATTGGCTTTTTTTTATAAATTCTTGGGTTGCCTTTATAAGGGACGAATGTGACCTTTACGGCACTTAGCAGTGCATCAAAGAAGGATATCGTTTTAAAGGCGAGTTTTGGGCTAAATAAGAACAATATTTTTTTGTTTAAAAAAGTGCAAATTAATGAAAAGAAATGATGAAAACCCGTTTACTAAGTATATTTGATAAAAAAAAACTATCAATTTTTTTATTAAAAATTCGTTAACAATCGTAAACATGACAACAATGCACCAGATCGTGATTAACTAAATGCTTTATCAATGAAAAATTATCATCTTGAAAAAACTGATATTTTTTTTTGTTTGTCTGAATATTTGGAATGTATAATAAAAATACTGTACAATATTAAATTAATGTAACTATTTAAAACGACAGCTTAAAAGTCTCTTAAAACTTTTTCATAGAAATGAAGTTATTTAACAAGTTGAAAGCCACATTAAATTACTAGTCCAAAGACTAAATTACTAGTCTGAAGGCCCCGCGGAGTCACACTGCAGTGCACTATCCCATGGGACTGTAAGTTTTAGGTTACTATACAATAACGTTGGATTGAATTATTAATATAAATACCTCAAAAACAACTCGATAATAACTAAAAAACTAGTCTGATAAGTCCAACCTAATTACACATTGTGTATTTTATTCCATGTTAAATCTGTAGTAAATTAACAACATAATAACAAAATATTTTAATTGTAGTCAAGCGCAGTTAACACAACACAATACACTTAACGCTGAACTCAATGTGCAAAGTTATTATTTTGACATGAGACTTGGCTATCGCAATGTTGCCAAATCATGCATTGACATATGTCAAAACTCGTAATTAAAATAATTAAAGTATGTTCCGGGATGTAGGGCTGAAAAAGTATTTATTTTTTATGTATCTATAAGCATGTAAAATCTTATCGTTGCAGGTGATTTAGCCCAAAATACGATACCCTCCTTTGCCACATATTTTATGATGTTCCTTAGAAGATGGAAGATGTGGAGGTTGTTTGGTGTGGTATACGGTGGTGGGAAAATATGAATATTATGGCGATAAATAAATATTATCATTATTATTATTAGTTTAGTTTAGTTTATTACTTTATAGTGGTTCTGGGACCTCTCTAAGAGGTAGTTTATACCATATTACACTGTTAATAATACATAATAATAATATTATTATTATAAATTTAGGGCAGAGAAAAGTCCTATTATGCCTAAGTATAAAACTATTAGAAATAATTTAAAAATATAAAAATTAAATAAACTGATTAAGTAAAATTTGATATACAAGTATTTAAAGGGATAAATATGAAGATTTAAGGGAATTTAAAGGGGCAAGTATTAAAATATATTTCATATGAATAAATTACGGTTTAAATACTATTGTTGAACGTAGCATTTATGGAGTAGTAAATATACTTTTTTAGCGAAGATACTTTTTTAGGATTTTTTTAACTTTTTTTTTATATAAGCTCATGCTTATAACTGATAGTACACGTACATAACTGTGATAATTTATTTTGAGCAATAAATGTTACGTTATGTCAATTTTATATTTACTGGATGCTGTGGATGTCCACACAAATTGTACTGGCATAATTATAGTGATTGAGTTCCCCAATTATCTTAGGAATCTCCATAATTGGAATTGGAACTGGATTCTAGTTCCATTATTGGAAGAAAATTGCTAACATGGAAATTCCATTTATTCTTATCAATCTAAAATTTCCCATCAAAAATTGTTGTTTTTTTATCAAAACATTTAAATAATGTTTCTCATTAAAATAAAGTTTAATTTGTCATTGATTAAACACCGTAAATCTAAAAATATTTTTTCTTAAGGATATAAATATTTGAATGTTAATAATGCATACTTTCAAAGCAAACAAATGTAGTGTTAAGAATTTGATTCAGTAGATATTTGAGTTATTTGATTAATCATAATGGGCAAGAGATTGTATCTCGTGCGTTTGTGAAAAGAAGAACCAAGAGTAATAATTCGTGTTGGTATACTCTTCACAACCTTCATCTAGAAGTTTACTTTCCAACTTTCTAAATTGTCAATAGTTCTCTGATATTGAAAATTTTTGTACCAAAATAAGCTTAACTGTTTTGTAAAAAAATTTCAAAAACGGGTTGGACCAGAAATCTATCTAGGGTAACACCACAATTTGTTGTGCTAAGCAGAAACAAAATTAATATTTTAAGGATCTGGTAAGCACAACAATTTGTCTCGTTTTTCTGACCAGAGTTCTAGTTGCAGCAATCAGAAAAAAAGCTGCTCCATATTTAACTATTTATCTGGTAGCCCCAAACAAATAAATCATCTTTTCGAAAGAAAATATTTAACTATGTTAAAAAAAACACATATTTTTTTTTCGAGCGTAACGAAATATTCATATTTGACTCCTGAACAAGCAATATCATAGTACAATTGCTCACAGTCGAGAAATATCAACATCAGGGTTGGCAAAAAAACACTTTTTTTACAAAAGACCAGGCCACTGGTCAAAACTGGTTTAAACCGGTCGAAGCTGGTTTAAACCGGTCAAAACTGGTCGAAATCAAAATTACATACTCTATAGGATAATATGTTGAATCAAAGCAATTATTTTCGCAATTGAAAATAATCGGAGCAGCTTTAGATAGATTACAAGCCCGTTTAGCTACTATTGCTGACGCAGCTCATGAGTTTTTTTTATTGCTAAAACATGATGAACTAGAAATTTATAAGCCCGTTATTAAAAAACGTTTTGATGACTGCATAACAATGCATCATCAACTTGCTTATTTATTAAGCCCTAAATGGGCTTTTTGAACTGAGTGCAAATCAAAAGGAACAAATAAGAAAATATGTGGCAGAAATTAACGAAAATTTTGTTCCGCTTATTTTAAAATTTGAATTACAGCAGGAGCCTTTTCCTAAAACAATGTTTTTGGAATCGGTTAGAGGAAAAATTTCACCATGTGACTGCTATAAACTGCTCAAAACGGAATGTATAACAACCAAACTAAAAAATTAAGAAAAGAATAATCTTCAATGTTTTTTGGCGTTGGCAGGCCATCTGGCACAATGCATAGCGTCATCTTCATCTATAGAAAGAACGTTCTCCAATTTCAGTTTTATCCAACAGAATTAAGAAACCGCTCTAAATTGGAAACTACCAGCAAGTTGGTGGCAACCTATCGTATGTTAAATTTAAAAAATTAGTTTTTTGACTTTTTTTTAAGACAGTATTTTTGACTTCAACTCAAAAATGAGCTTCAATGAGTTGTTTTTTTTAATTTTTTTTTGAGATTTTTTTTGTTTAAATACTTTTTTAAAGTATATATACATATATGTTAACATGTCCAAAGTCCAAACATACATATTTTATATTAATAAATATATACACATTACTTTCTCTGAGGAGTCTTGCATTAGTAAAATAATTTTGAAAATTTTATATTGCTTTTATTTTTCGTTTTACGACGTTTTATATCCAAAAATGTGATAACCGTAAAAAAAACTGCCTGTCCGGGAAATTTGTGATTACGTCAACTTTAGAACGGTTTAAACTAAAGACTTCAAATTTGGACCAAATTATACAAAGTTCTAGGCTGGGATTGTTTTTGGTAATAATTGGAGTGGGGTAAGGCGAAAAACAAATAAAAAAATGTTTTTTTTTCAATTTATTTTTGGTTTAACGGAAAAAGGACCTTTTTAAAAAACATTTTTTTATTTTTTGTTTGTTTTTTTTGTATTGTATTTTTTTGTATTATTTTGATGGCAGGAGTATATTTTTATATTTCTATTTAAATTATTTTGATTTCGACCACTGTAGTGGTTTAAACCAAAAAGTTTAATTTCGACCAGTCCGGTTTAAACAGGTTTAAACGACCTGGTTTAAACCACACTGGTTTCTTCCACCCAACCCTGATCAATATTTTTTATTATTATTATTATTATTTGATGTATTTTTAAAAACTATTAAAAACTATAAAAACTCGACGTTGTCAAAATACTTTATGTGCATTTAGCAACCAACGTAAAATTTTGTAATTACGCCTGAAGAAAAAATAGATGCTGCTAAGAAACATTTTTCTCATTTGGATGTTTTACGCTTTCTTCTAGCATAAAAATGAACTTTTAACATCCACTGCGAAAAGTATACACTATATAATGTAAAGCATTACATGTTTACAGCTTGTTTTGCGAAGACTAATAATTACACACAAGCATGCAATAATTTAACACATTTTTGATAATATTTTAACTATTTATGTGGTGGTAACAGAGATAGAAATATACTCCAGTTATATATTATACAGCCATACATAATAATATACCTAGGTAGTTACCAACGACGTATTTGAGATATTTTACACAGGAAATAGAAAGAATAGGTATATAAGAAACTAAAAAAACACAGTACCTACGCAATTTGCAAACCATATCATGGATATGATCATTAATTCTGGCTATACATTCCTTATTGGAGTTGAAGCTTTTATACAAATTATTCTAAGTGAGAATTTCTTACTAAAGTTACTATAATTACTGTAACTATAACGTAGGTATAAGTAGTCCGTACGTAATACATAGTGGTGGGTCACCCCAAATTAGTGACGCAACGGATATTAAGCAATGTTGGTTAATGGTTTACTACTACTACATGATCAATGATCATTGATCATGTAGTAAAGCATTTTGTACGTATTATATTATTATATATGTTATTACAATATTACAAAATATTGTTGGCGTCTATATTACAACAATAATTTTATCCGTGTTTTAAGTACCTAAACTAAAGAAGTGTAGATGGTTCTATAAAACAGATTTGTCTTTTGGAATTATTTCAATTGGTACACAATTAAAGTTATGTCGCCGATGTTATCTGGTTAAGACAAAATAATAGCGGCGTAAGATATTGGTTAGAGCACACACGTTGTGGTAGCCAGTAAAGTGTTGATTCTGTTCAGTGATAAAGTCACCAGGATTTGTTTAACACGTACTATACTACGCGCATATACCGCGCACAGCGTACCATTTAAAAAACAATACCTAAGGATAAATCGAAACTTCTAGCTAGGGACTAATATTTGAATTTGAATTAAAATTATCGTTTCTAAACTAAACCACATAAAATTTAAAAAATCTAGGTACAAGTAATAAAATAGTTTTACAACTTTTGGTTACAGAATCATTTATTGTCTGTATTATAAAATATATATTTGTATATAGAAAGGAACGAAAAAAAAAATATATTGTGTATTCCAGGCGAAAAAGCTGCATATTTCGTTTTACAGATGAAATTGCTTTTTTAGAATTTTAAACGGGATGTAGAGTGAAATAAACAGTACCTATGTTAAGGTAAAATTGTAAAAATAAGAATAAATACTAAAGACAAAAGCTTTAATTTGTATGGAAGGAAAACATTTAATTGGTAGATCAATTTATTATATCTGGGTATTATAACCAAAGATTATAAATACGTAATATAAACTAGGCAGAGAACAGCACAAGAAAGAATACTTTTAATTCAAAAATATTACTTTGCTCATGAAAAAATAATAGGAAATGTCTCTTAAGACCTTAGTCTGTACAGTGGAGAAACTTTGCCAATAGGAATTGCAGACAGGGAAAAGTAACAGTCACTTGAAAGGAACGTGTTAAGATAGAGTTAGAAATGAGTGAGTATTGAAGATAATTGAAAAAAAAAACGTATTTTATGAAAATGGCTAGTTAGAAGAAATCAAATGGTGATCACATTCCAAGACATAAGAAGTTAACGATTGCTTGTAAAGCTAGCTGGTAGTTAAAATTAGACTTTCTGGAAATTCAACTACCATAAGGAAACATAAATTTTGTAAAATAATTTTTCTTTTCTATTACGTAGATTTTAAAAAGACACACTGTGCTGTGTTCCAAAAGCTCGATTTATCTGATGCTGGTATCAACACAATTAAGTGCACTTCGTACGGCAGTATTGCACCTGTTTTTTTCACTATCGGCGATGCGCATCTAGCAAGCGTATTTTTGGAATTTTGCAATTAGCATTACTTCCTAGTAACATTCGCGCTTACTCAAAATATCTTGAAAAAATATTTGTGAGACAATTTGAAATATGGAAATTATTGATGTTAACAGCTGGCGCGTCATGGCGTATCTACTTTTATTGTAAGGTGGTACACTTGTTAATTTAAGGTAATAATTAGGGATTATTTTAAAAAATATATACAAACAATTTCCATACCTAATTACAAAAAAACAACTTAATTGTACACTAGTTGTGTAAGTGGTGTTAAATTAAGAAAATAATTGATGACATATTTAACAGATTATAATAATTATTATGTACAACTACCATAAATAATTGCATAAACAAGGTTTGACATGTAAAAAATATGGAGTTGTTCACAAAAAATAATTTAACACATTAAAAACTTTCATTAAGTTAATTTTCCATTCTTTTCTAAGCTGCACTAAGAGCTCGTTACCGTAATAAATACTAAACGTTTTTGCTTATATTGAACCCCAAGAAAGTTTAGTTAACATTCACTGGTTGTTACAGTTACCAGAAATATACCAACGTTAAATATTACTGTAACAACCAGTGAATGTTAAATAAATTTTCATGGAGTTCCATATAAGCAAAAACTTTTAGTTTTACTACGTTAACGAGCTCTCAGAATGAGAAAAGTTCTAAGCCTGAAAACGGCTACAAAATAAACTGGTCAAAGAGCGTGGAAAAGCCTTAGAAGAGCTAGCGAGACTAAAGGGGTACATCTTATGTCGGACCCTGGCCACTCTGGAGTATTGGACAATAAAGGAACGGATAGACTCGCCGGACTTGGAGCCGAAACTCTCTACGGGACGAGCCAATTATTGACATAAAAAGGAAACCGGTAACAAACGTTTCAAATACCGGAAGCCCCATAGGCTAGCAGGGCTAAGTCTGTCTAGCTACTAGGATAAAGCCGTGGATTCTGGCTCGAAACATTGAGCTTAACTATAGGGATCCTAATGGGCTACTATGGTAACATGTGGATTAAGTAAGCACCTTCTAACAGTAAGGGTAAAAGGCAGATGTACTTTTACTGAGCAGCAACACTTCGAAGAGAAGAGTGCTTTCACGAGAAAATCATGCAGATTCGAAGAGAAGAGTAGTCAATCAGGTTAGATGACTAGGTGTAGACAAAAAGGGCGAATTGAGCCTGGATGTCTTACATTAAGCAAGTTCCATGATATGCAAAAAAAACGGCTAACAGAATGTTCTTTTAAATTCGAAATATTTTATTTAATAATTTAAAAATATGGTACCACTGCAATGCGGTTTCGTCCATAAAACTTATATATCGTCGGCTTACAAGTAAAATGCACTAAGTCACTTTTTTGCAAAAATGGGATTTTTATGGTACTGTAATTAATTTTTGATGATCTATGTACGGGTAAACCGAACTAACTTCTAGGTGGACTGCCAAGAGAGTAACCCACTATACAAAACGCACCAGTTTGATTTTGAATAAAATTTTATCTGGCAATAGGCACTAAGTGACTTAGTGCACGTAGTGCATTTTACTTGTAGATTATTTCAAATATTTCTGCATTAATCGACTTAGTATTTGTTTGGCGAAACGTGCATTTTTGTAACAATTATTACAAAAATTAAAAAACAACAGTGAAAGTTAAATTTGTCAATATCTCAAAACCATGTTTTTGGACTTAGTGCTCTTTTCTTGTAAGCCGACGATATATATATAGTCTATAGGTATAGCCATATAATTTTTAATCAAAAAATATAAATATCTTCTTTGATGGTACTAGGTATGGCTAGTTATGCTTCAACGGGTCGATATAAATATCTGGAAATGAATTGCTGTATCATGCAATTCCGTATACCAGAAATAATGCGTAATGCATTACGAATTAATGTAAGTAGTATGTATTCAGCAAAAACGAGTCTATAAATAATTCTCGGTGAGGATTTTCAAATAAAAACTGTCGATAAATGTTTTTTTGTTCATTTTATAAACGTTGTACGTAAAAGGTATTTTGTATTAAACATTTATAAGTAAATAAAATTATCATATTTTAATAGTGAATTAATTACGATTTAAATTTATACACATGTTTAAATATTCATAAGTTGATATAAGTATAATATAATGCTAAGAAATAAATAAATTAGCCACGACTATAATATATGCTTTTATCTAATATTCATTGTTATTTTTACAATTTTCAGTTTTGGTATTTATGTTTCAGTGGAAATATTTGAATATTCTTTAAGACGTAAAAATTTATATTTCCTCATTTTTGTTTCGGCTATTGTATTTAAATTGATTATGATTTTTACTGTAATGCGTGATTTTGTAATACTTATGAGAAGGTATACAATAAATTTGGTAGCTAAACATTTCTTACACATTACGAATGCTACAGAAACGTATAGTGCAACTACAAGGCTTTCAAATTTTTTTTTTAAATTTTTCAAAATGAGAAAGCAATAGAGTCCCTACCAACGAATATAAAATGCTAATTTTGATTTCTTCCTTTTCAGTTCCGTTAATCGTGCCTAATGAGATCAGTATATTCCCCTTAGTGGAAACAAAAAGGAAATGTTTCCGACTCTAAGAAAGGGTTAAAATGCCAAAAGTATACCTTTCTCAGACGAAAAACAAAAATTATACTTAATTAAAATATGATAGCTTAATCTTTAATAAATCAATTGTTCTTTTGATTGTCACGTATTACTTTTATCGATATAATTCCAAACATTGAACAGGTGAATTCTGAAACGGTAGCATATAGCGGTAGCTATCAATAGAAAGGACCTAATTATACTAACTAATCTTTTCTCGATGGGCCAAAAAAAATACGGTAATAAATTAGCTTTAGAGTCAACACCCAGGTATATTTTACAAACCCATTATGGATATGGTAGCTCGTAAATTTCATCGAAGGAAGACATTTCTTGTGATATTTTTTTTTCTTGGGGTGATTAAATTGAGATGTTGATAGGCGTAAAATGCAATGACTCGATGACACATAATATGGACAATAGTAGAAATATATTATAAAGTTACTTTATTCCAAATTATTTTGTATTAAGTCAATGAAAAAACGATTTGGTTGGGGAATTCATATTAATAGTTTAATACGGACCAAATTTTTTTCTGGATCATGCAACCAGAATTCTATTAAGGACAACAGCACAACTTGTTGTGGTTACCAGAAATAAAACTTAGCTTTTTAGGATCTGGCAACACAACAATTTTTCTTGTTGTACTTGCCAGATTTCTGGTTGCAAAAGTCAGAAATATAGTTTTTAACTATGAATCGGATTGCCTCAATTAGTTTGTTTTTGGTATTATTTGTAAAAAGGAGGAAAATACGTTATTAAATCATTACCTAACATTCACACTCCTTTCGATTTAATCAATTTATTTATGTCTAGAGGAAGTTGTCCATAGAAGAAATTATCTAGGTTTTATAATATAAATACTTCCATAAAACCACAAGAATTATATTTTAAAACTTTTTGAATCATAAGTAAAAAGTTACACAGAGTTCGATAAGTGTTTTTTACAACAGTTTTTTTATTATTAAAATGTAAAATTTCCAACCGGAGTTAATAAAAGGAACAAGATATTGAATTTTTAAGAAATAATATTTAATAATATCACCACAGGGTTTGTTTAAGAAAAATGCCTGGCAGTTAAAGAACTGGTAGCGCATTAATTAAAGACTCATAGATGTATTACTGCTTAAAGAAGGCATATATAAACTTTTTTATTGTTAATATTAAAATATATTCACCATAAAATAAAGTGCCAGAATTCTACGAAGAAAAACATATTTTGTTATATTTTACTTGTTGAAGTCATTAAATTGAGATGTTTACAGGCGTAAAATGCAGTGACATGAAGCGTAATATGAACAATATATTTTACTTAATTCTTGGAAACAAGATATCTCATTTATATATACAGAAGAAACTATCCAGGGTCTCTAATGGAAAACCGCGCTGTTATAAAAACCACAGGAACCATGTTTTTAAAGTTACGTTTAAGATAATTAGCCTCTTATGACAAAATTTACTATAGACACTGATCATTTTTTATAACACATCTTTTATACCTATTGTGTATTTGATTATTAAAACGTAATTTTTTTATTTCCAACCGAGAATTATCAATAGAAATTAGATATTTAATTTCTAGATGGGCAAAAGATATAATAAAACTACAGGGATTGCCTATATAAACAATTTTAGAAAAAAAAAACTATACAAGTGTTGTACTAATAGAACTGGTAGCGTTAATAATGCTGCGTTGTGGTAATTAAATTTACTTTTTATAGGAGTATTATTTTGTAAGAATGGTATAAATAAAGTTTTTTATTGTTAATAATTAAAATATAAAAGGCGCTTATGTCAAATGCAAAAACTAGGAAATATTTAAGGTGTTTGGTATTCATTCATTTAGGTAGAAACATTTTGTAAAATATATTATGTGTTGCAAAAAATGAACAGTTAGGTAAATAGGTATAACAGTTTTTTAAGTCAATTTATTCTAAAATCAGAAAACTTATTTGAATGAAATTATTAATTGAATAGAAAAATTTGGTACATTTTGAAAATTGTAGAAAAAGATATTTGTAATAATTTACTATTCCTTAAAACTACTTTTGTTTTGATTAACGCAGTCATCCAAACCGAAGTGGCTGATCGATTTTGCGCTTTTTAGCACTCTTCAGAGCCACATATCGGTAGTAAGGACAACTACTAAAATCAAATCTTTTCCATATATCTCTGTATGGATTTCAAAAATTGTTGAAAGGAATAGTAAAAACAGCTAGCGACATCTACTGCTAAAAGCAGAGACTGGTTAAACCTATCGAGAGTCCAAAAAAGGAAGCAGTTATTGGTTAAGGTACTCTCTAGCGTTTATAATTAAATTGGCGGCAATGTCCACCATGGCATTGATTAAGCTGCCCCCTATCGACAGAGGGCAATAGGTTCTTTTTTGGACTATCGATAGGTTTATCCTTACTACCGATATGTGGCTCTGAAGAGTGCTAAAAAGCACGAAATTGATCAGTCACTTCGATTGGGATGACTGCGTTAATCAAAACAAAAGTAGTTTTATTTGAATGGATTTATTACATTATATAATTTTGACGATATGCAAGTTTATAGCAATACGAAATTGATCGTTTAAATATGCTGCCCTTAAATAAATTTTGAGTTTAGAAAACATGTAAAAAACCTGTACTGAAAATGTACGTGGGTCATTAACACACCTTTGAGCATAAATATGTAACCTATTATAAGTTGAGACACACTTAAAGGCTTCCGCTACAGAACCGACTAGTTTAGTATCAAAACGTGTGGTACACTTCGTATATACATAGAAAGTATTATGTTTTATGTATAAGCTAAGTTAAAAACATAGAAAAAATTACAAAGAATTGATATTGTAACAAGATAAGCGTTCCGTATAATATTTAACTTAAAGGCGCGAGTCTTGAGTAGCAGTTTGTTTTTAAAACAATAAGAATTTACTGGTTTCAGAACTGGAATGGTGACAAGACGTGGTAATTCTTTTGCCCTCAATGTTATTTTATTTCGCAAAAAAAGTCTATACTCAACGCGAGTAGCGCTTCATAACTCAGACTTGACACAGGCTCGGCTTCACAACAAGATTGCCAATATTTAAACCCAGGACCAAAATACTTGGGATTTATTGTTGACCAGAATATATTATGGGAGTTAGCTAATATTATTTTTATATGGTCATACAATTATAGTCACTAAATCTTAAGATCTTAGATGGGAATTTTTCCTAAATTTATGTTATATAGTTTCAGAAAAATTGTTGGAATTATGTATGATATATTCTAAATACATTTAAAGTTTTTTAAGTGAAAATACATAATATAACTAAATTCCTTTTATTGTTGAAAAAAAAAACTAAGTAAGAGAAAACCAACTTCATAAAACTTTTACCTTAAAAAAAGTTTGAGCCCTATTTTTAAAAATAAAAATAAGGGAAGTATACATATATCTAATAGTTTAGTATCTTTTTCGAATGTAATTATTAATTTTTCAACACTAAAGTCAAAATAATATTTGATTTAAAATAATTGTAATTATTAATATAATATATTATTTCTCAAGCATTAACCCAAATATGTCAGTTCAACTCTGTGTATATTCTGTGATACGATGTGATGAAAAAGAAATGCATTTACAATATCTACCTGTTTTTCTGCTCTTCGCTTCAATGAAGGAAAATATTTATTTTATTTTCTTACTACACGCCTGGAGGTAGCGATTCATAGTGTTTTTAATGTTTTACTTGATCTATCCGCGCAAGTTAAAAAAGTTCTGCTTTGGTTGTAAAAAAAGACGAAAACAATGCATACGCAGAGCTCAGTTATTAATCGGTAGGTTCCACTCTATGTTCTTAAATTTAATTTATTGTTTAAGCTTTCATATATTTTGGATCAGTTTGATTTAGTAGATTATTTATTATGGTATTTGCCATTATTTATATAAATTAGGAATCAGCAAATGATTTTTTTTTGGTAATTTACACAAAAATAAGAAAATTAATTCCATAATTCTGCGATTACAGAAATTGTCATGCGAGCTCAGAGAACGAGGTTGGCAACCGTAATCGCGCTCAAAACAATTTTCATCTGTGTATCATATACTATTTTTTATTTCAATATCAATCAACCAATCGACATCGACTTTTTTGCTTTTCGCACTAGTGCGAATAATCAAACTTTATGTACAGATTTATGATACAAAAAGTGGTGCTTTTAGAAAATGAGAATGAAAAAACAAATATACGTGAAGGGTATGCTGGATGTCAGTGCTCCAGTAATTTATGGGCTTAGAGCGCCATCGACATTTATCCCCTCTCGAGATGGCATTAATGTTAATTTATTTTTAGTATAACATATACAAAGCTAATTGTAAACAAACCATCATTAATAGTGGGAGGTGGCGGGAAGATGAAGTCTACCTAAATGTTGCACTGTAAACATTTAGGTTTGGCGTGGACTCAAGGTACATCTAAATCATCCACAGGCTTGCAAACCATAAACATAAGTTATAGGCCTGCGCAAAAGAGACATGACGGCACATCAAGCAAATCACGGCATCGTATGTTGTATTATGTTAGTTATGTGAGCGTCTGGTTGGCGCTGTAATTGCGTGCATGTAAAAACTAAGTTTATGTTATATATAAAAGATTATTCTATGAAATGTGGAGCAACTATATTAATTTACGATTCACTTTTTATATAAGGCTACAGGTTGTATTGTGGGCGAGTTGAGCGACATATTTCTTGACCGAAATAAGATACAAAAAAAAACGATCACATTAATGTCGAAAGGCATTCGTACATTTAGGCCAATCAATATAACTGGTTATGATACATTTTGATTACAAAAAAAGAGCAACAAAAAAATAAGTTAAAATATTGTGTTGATAACACAAGGGAACAAATCGCAACTTTTTTTGCCCTGATCTATAAGTAAATTTTTTTTATTGATTTTAGGGCGTAGAATCCGATTCTGGCATTTAAAATAATTTAGCGCTCCAGATTATTGAGAAATAAGTCCAGGAAATAATGGATTGTTTTTGAAAATCTTTATATTTTATTTATATGAATTTAAATGAAGTACAAAAAATATATTTTTCTTGTCAATTTAAAGGCATAAACTCGAATTCGACCTTACACGTCAAATTTTTCAAATCTTAGCACAGGCAGTTATAACAATTTAAAAATAATTTATAAAAAATACTGCGATTTTTTTGTCGTTTTCTTATGTGCCTACATCATAAAAACCGTTTAAGAATTACGTAATATATGTTTAATTTAATTTTTGACCCCCTAGTGAAGCTATTTGATGTTCTTTAGCATAAATGCTCTAAGCTTCACCCCTTATGACCCCTCTCCTCACCCCTATCTTCTCCCCCACTACTTAATTGTCTCACATGATCAATTTTTGTTTAAATTTTTTTTGCGAACTTTGCAAACTAATGAATTTTTTAAGGAGCAGCGTCAGTTAGGGGTTAAACGAAAATCTGAGAGACACGGGGAATTTTTTTCCTCGCACAAGCCCAGATTTTATCTTTTTGGCCCTGGTAAAAGGTCTATTACCTACGACCTTTTACCAGGGCCACAAAGATCAAATCTGGGCTTGTGCGAGGATTATACCAAAATCCACTAAAAAGTTTTAATTTCAAACTCTCACATAACTAACCAGCTTGCTGGATTGGCCTACTTTGTAATTTACGATACTCAGTTACGGTGAGTCGTAAAAGTTTAGGAATTTATCTATTAGGTATTGTAGAGGTTACAAAGCTTTTTTGTATATTTAAGTGACTATACTATAATGTAATACTAAATAATATTATTTTATGATCCTTTTACGGTTCTTTTGCTTTGATGATGACGTGTGAATACAATATGTGGCAAGTTTCTTATGGGATATATTTTACAAAATAAAAATACACGGCGCACAGTGGTCATTAGCGGCCAAAAGTCTATATCTTCTTTAATTTTTTATATAAATTAATAAATTTTTAGCAAAATTATCAGAATATTTTAGTGCTCTTTTTGATATATTGTTAAGATACTAGCACTTCCGGTTATACCGGAAGTATAAGATTTTTTGTATGATTTTTATTCTAATTTAATGAATTTTAGAATACATTATCAGAGTAATATAAGAAATTTTTTGACATAATATCGATACCCCCAAGCAACAAAGCCGTAACTCATATATTGTCATTTTTCACGACAGCTAAATTTCTAAAATATTTTTTTTTGTTATTTAAAGGTGGGTAAATGATTGAAGTAGAAAAGTCATGTGATACATAATTTGAAAGCTTATAAAATTTTCTATTTAACTGTTTAAGTATTTATTGTTTATTTATTGTTTGTTTCTGATAATATTCAAGTTTAGAATTTCTTACTTTAGCGATTTTAGGTAAACTTTTGCTTAAAGTGGCCTGTGGAGAAATCTGAGTAGTACCACCATGTGTGTCTTTTTTCAAGGCGTTTACCTAATAGTATAACTCAAAATGGGACTAACTTGAGTTACATCCTTGTTGCTTGGGAGTGTCGATATGAAGTTTTCAGAGCTTCCGGTTATACCGGAATTACCGGAAATACGTATTTACGTGGTTACTTTTACTTGTGGGTCGGTTCCTTTTTGCATAACTGTTGTTAAAATTTTTAAAATTGCATATTAGTTCATATTAATTAATATCTGTTGAATAAGTCTAAAAAATTAATTTATTTTAACGATACCTAAATGTTAAACATACGTTGCCGCCGTTCACCTTCGAACGGCATATTATAATTTTCTTTATTTTCTCGTCTATTTATGAGTCATTCTGTTATATTTTTGGTTAGAGGTTCAAAACGAAGGGTTGACGTCCGTCTAAATTTAAAATAGATTTCGAAGCGTAAAGCCATTAAAAATAGAAGCAAATAGTTTTATGCATAAAGTGACGTCTCAATGTAGAATGATCGATAAGGTGAAAAAAAATATGATGCGTAGGCTTTTGAAATTTTCGCCTATATGTATACGTATATATGTAGATATTTGTATTGAATATTAATTATGGTCTATTCATAAGCTTTGTTAGAAATCGCAGGAATTACCGATTCTCAACAGTTCCAAAATAAAGATTTCAAAAAACGCAATACAGAAGTTCTGAAATGGTTGGAAAGACACTCCAGTCTGGAGAATCGCTAGCAATTGCTAACTGCGTTAGTTTCAAACAAGTTCAGAACTGCGATTTTAGAGGGACATAACAAATGACTTATCGAACAGTTCAGAACCTACAATTCCGACAAATGTGAACAAAAAGCTACAGTCTCCAAAATAGTATGCTAATATTATCAAAGATAATATAAAGATAAAATTATTATATGCCCTTCTAATAATTATTAAAGTTATTATATTTATTATAATAATTGTTCTTCTTCAGCGGACTGTATAATTTATTTGGTTCTGATAGCTTCTGCTGCTTATTCGACACAAAATTCGATACTTTTAGAAAATAGATTTATTTGTTCGTTGTTTACAATAATTGCATAATTGACATTCTTTTTAACATTGTTCTAGCAACTTTGATTATTCAAATTATATATACAAAATCTAACATGCCCCCGACCTTGAAAGATTCCCTTTCAAAACAATTGAAGAAATCTTAAAAAATTAGCTAACAGATTAATTGAACATTGAGTAAATATAAACCAAAAACTTATTCTAAAGGCAAAGGACATATTTTTGAGAAGGCACGTTTGATTATTCCACTATTAGTCTTTATTGATGCCACTCTATTTATACTGTCCTTCCCTGGATGCAGTTGAACTACTCTTCCAAGCTTCCACTTCATGGGGGGTTGATTGTCCTCCTTAATGAGAACTAAAGTATCGCACTTTAATTCTCCCTGGGATTGTTTCCACTTCGAACGTTGTTGAAGCTCACCAACATACTCTTTACTCCAGCGTTCCCAAAAATTCTGAAGCATCTGTTGTACCCTTTCAAATCGTAATAGTCGGTTTTCTTGGATGAATTTAACGTCATGTTGAGGTAATGTGGTAAGAGATTTACCCATTATCAGGTGAGCAGGGGTTAAAGGTGTTAAGTCATTGACATGAGATGAAATAGGAATAAGAGGCCTAGAATTGCCTCTACCTGCGTTAAAATCGTATAAAACTCTTCGAATGTCAAGTGCGCATCGCCCATAACTCTTTTTAAATGAAATTTAGTTGATTTGACACCGGCTTCCCAAATTCCCCCGAAATGAGGAGAACTAGCAGGTATAAATTTCCAATCTATACCCTTTTCAATAGCTTTTTCCTCAATTATATTTTTGTTTTCGTCAAAAAATTGTTTTAATTGATTGTCTGCACCTACAAAGTTGGTACCGTTGTCAGAATAGATAATTTTTGGTGCACTGCGCCTTGAAACGAAACGTCGAAGTGCCATTATAAATTTATCAGTTTCCAAACTGGAAACCAATTCGATATGAATAGCGTGAGTAACAAAACAAACAAATAACGATATCCAGCACTTAGTCAAAACACCACCTCGGCCTGCTCGAGTTTTAAGTAAGAAAGGACCGGCATAATCAACCCCAGTAACCTCAAATGGAGTACCTGGTCGAAGCCGGTCGCTGGGTAAATTACCCATCATAGGTATAACAATTTTAGGATTCGCCCTAAAACAAACTATGCAATTTTTTACAATATATTTTGCCAGATTTCGTCCACCAATTGGCCAAAATTGTTCACGAATTGTAGCCAATAGTAACTGTGGTCCACCGTGCAGTAAACTACTATGTTTTTCCATAAAAATTAGTTTTGATAAGATATGCTTCGCGCATAATATAATAGGGTATTTTTTATCATAATCAAAACTTGAGTTGCTTAAACGTCCGCCAACTCTTAATAATCCTGCAGCGTCTAAAAATGGATTAAGACTTATTAGCTTACTGCCTTTGTCTAACATTTTGTTATTTTCTATCTTATCTATTTCGAACTTAAATGACTGTATTTGAGAAAACTTAATAATAATTTGAAATCCTACATTTATTTCGCCAATAGATAAGTTACCAGTTTTTCTTTCGCTTTTATTTGCCTTACAATTTGATATAAAACGTAGAACATAGGCCATACATCGTTTAAGCCTATTTACATTAGAAAAGTGATCAAAATCGATTAAATTTGTATTAATAACGGTTGTTAAACCTTTATGTTCTTTTTTAAATTCGGGTAATTCGTTCAAAATTTCTAATGAATTAGGAAAATCTTCGATTTGTTTTCCCAACCATTCTGGCCCATGCCACCATAAATTACAATTCTGAATTAACGCTGGACTCATACCGCGACTAAGTAAATCGCTTGGGTTGTCTAAAGTTGGACAATGACGCCATATGTGTCCCTTGGTTATATCCTGAATTTCTGCAATTCGATTACAAACAAAAGTAGTTAAAGTATTCGGTTCATGTTTTAACCAACCCAAAACTATAGACGAATCTGACCAAAACGTTATCGTATTAAAATTAATGTCTAAAGATTCGATTACTATTTTCGCTAACCTCGCTAACACCAACGCCCCACACAATTCCAATCGTGGAATAGTTAAAGGTTTTAGTGGTGCTACTTTTGACTTTGCACATAATAAATGAACAAATACTTTGCCTGTATTGTCCACAGATCTCACATAAACACTCGCTCCATAAGCCACTTGGCTGGCATCAGAAAAACCGTGTAAATCTATTTTAATAGGATATTTACATATAACGTGTCTCGGTATTATTACGTTATTTAAATATTGTAAATCGCTTTGAAACTTTCGCCATATTTCATAAATGTGAGCGGAGACCCCTTCATCCCATGAAATTTTCTCCGACCATAGTTTTTGCATAATAGTTTTAGAAATTATAATACAAGGACTAAGAAGTCCTAAAGGATCAAATATTTTAGAAGTGTATGACAGAATTATTCGTTTATTTACCTTGTCATTATTTGTGGAAATAATACTATATTTTAAAACATCATTATGACTATTCCAATACAAACCTAAAGTTTTATTATATTGATCCGTACAAAACTCCTTTTGAACTGGATTATTCTGATCAAAATTGATGGTATTAGATTGCCATTTGTGCAATTCAAAACATCCTGTTCTAAAGAGACTTGATATTTCGTTACAAATTTCAGTTAATTCGTCAAGAGTTTCTGCTCCTGTTAAAAGATCGTCTACATAGAAATCTTTTTCGATTATATTCGCAATTTTAGGATTTTTTGTTCTTATATTAGAAGCTAGTTCGAATAAACATCTAATTGCAAGGTACGGAGCAGCAGCTGTGCCAAATGTTACCGTGTTTAATCGATACGTTTGTAGTTTTTCATCAGGAGAATCTCTCCAAACTATTCTTTGTAAATCACGCTGTGAATCTTCGACCAATATTTGACGGTACATTTGTCTTACATCTGCAGTTACTACAAATTGATGCTTTCGAAAACGTAATAAAATAGAAAATAATGAGTCTTGAATCGTAGGACCTATTATTTGAATATCATTAAAGGAGATATTTTTACTTGATTTAGCAGACGCATTATACACCACCCTTACCTTTGAAGTCTTTGCATCTTCTTTTATTACTGCATGGTGTGGCATATAATAGCCGATAGTAGGCTCTGGCAGATCTGTAACATTTGTCATATGACCCAAGACCTTATATTCATTTATTACATCTGTGTAACTTGATTTTAATTTATCGTTAAATTTAAATTTTTTTTCTAAATTATTAAAACATTTAATAGCCAAAGACTTAGATTCCCCTAAAACCAAAGGAGAATCTTTCAACGGAATTTGTACAACAAACCTTCCGTCGTCATTTTGATAAGTAGTAGTTTTAAAATTTAATTCGCACGTCTTTTCTTCGCTCGAAAGACATTTTGAACTTGGATACTCCTCAATTTCCCAAAATCGAGCGAGTTGTCTCTCTAAGGCAACATTACACCTTACTCTTTCTTGTATTTGTACATTAGTAGGCCCTGATACTACCCACCCAAATTTAGTTTTTTGTAGTACCAATGCCCCTGGACCTAATTTAATTTGACCAATACAGATTAGATCCCAAAATAGATCTGCACCAATTAAGATATCGATATTTGTAGGTTTATAAAATGTTGGATTTGCCAACTTTATATTTGGTGGAATATTTATATGTTTTACATCAACAGGTGCACTTGGTATTGTTCCTGTTATTTCATCGATAATATAACAAGATAATTCCGTTTTATACGCATTTGAGCAAGATTCGATAGTAGTAATATTTTTGTATTTTATTTTTGTAGCAGAGTTGTTAATACCTAAAACTGATATATTCGTAGCTACTTTCTCTAAACCTAACCGATTGCTTAAATTTGTGGTCAAAAAACTAGAACTACTCCCAGAATCTAGTAAAGCATTTGCTAAATGTGAATTTCCATATTTATCATAAATTTTAATTGTACAAGTTGATAATAAAACTTGACCAAATTCTGCATTAGTTGATAAAGCCGTACTATTAATGCCTTGTATTACATCTGTAGTAGAACATTTTTCTTCATGTAATAATGTGTTGTGCTTAGATGTGCACTTTTGACATGGTCCAAAATTACATTGACGATTGTAATGGCCTGGCTTTAAACAATTTATACATAATTTGGCCTGTTTCGCAAAATCAAATTTTGCTTTGACAGATAAATTTAAATATTCTGGACAATTGAAAATAAGATGATCTTTTTTGCAATACGTACAACTAGGAATGTTGGTATATAAACCTTTTGTAGTGAAGTTGTTGGAAAAATGTTGCTTTGTAAATTGATTAAAAGTAGTACCTTTATTTGTAGGCTTGGTTTGGATATTAAACTTGACGTTTTGTTCCAAACTATTAATATTTTCTAGAAGATCAGCGCGACCTCTTAAAAATGTGGTTAAGGTTATTAAAGTAGGCTTATTATCCTTAATTTTAAACTCTTCCCATTCGCGTACCGAAACTGGATCTAATTTACTCACTATAATGTGAATAATTAAAGTATCCCACTGGTTTACCGGTTCTTTTAGTTTTTCTAATGATCTTAAATGTTTTGAATAAAAATCTATTAAGTTTCGAATTTTTATCGATGACTCTTTGACAACTGGTTCTAAATTAAACAACGCTCTTACATGATTATTAATTAAAGTATGAGAATTATTATATCGCTCATATAAAATATCCCAGGCAACGTGGTAATTTTCGCTTGAAAAGCCTATGGACGATATAACCTCTGCAGCGCTCCCGATCAAACAGGACCGTAGGTAGTGGAATTTCTGAATATCGCTAATATCGCTATTATTATTAATCAGTGATGTAAATGTATCATGAAATTCTAACCAACTTTCAAAATTACCGTCATATTTTGGCAAATCAATACTTGGTAATCGAACCGAAGTAACTTTTGTAAAACTGTTTTTAGGCATTTCTTCGACATTTTGTTTCGTTTTTGTCACTTTAAATTTATTAAATAATAATTCGGCTTTAGACATAAGTGAGTAAAATCTATTTTCTAAAAGTATCGAATTTTGTGTCGAATAAGCAGCAGAAGCTATCAGAACCAAATAAATTATACAGTCCGCTGAAGAAGAACATGGAGATATTTTTACTTGATTTAGCAGACGCATTATACACCACCCTTACCTTTGAAGTCTTTGCATCTTCTTTTATTACTGCATGGTGTGGCATATAATAGCCGATAGTAGGCTCTGGCAGATCTGTAACATTTGTCATATGACCCAAAACCTTATATCCGGCTCGAAGGACCATGTTCTTCTTCAGCGGACTGTATAATTTATTTGGTTCTGATAGCTTCTGCTGCTTATTCGACACAAAATTCGATACTTTTAGAAAATAGATTTATTTGTTCGTTGTTTACAATAATTGCATAATTGACATTCTTTTTAACATTGTTCTAGCAACTTTGATTATTCAAATTATATATACAAAATCTAACAATAATTATAAGAAGCGCAGGTACCTATACACTGATAAAATAGTTTATTTATGTGTACAAAATATTTGGTTGGATATGGCGAATTGAATTATTTGGTTGTGACAAATAAATTTTATTTCTGTCAAATAAACTACTTTGTTCCCATTAATAAATGATTTGAAATTAAAATATTTACTTAGCCATCTCCAAATAAATTTAAATTATCTTTTTTATCAGTGTAGGTATTTCCTTTAAAGATTTTTTTACCATTTACAAAAAAAAACAAAAATAGAAAAATAACATTCCACAGCATAATGTATTGTAGAGAATTAATAAAATAATTATTTAGTTAAAAAATCGAATTCTATCTGAAAAAAAATGACAATGATTTTATGTCATAAGCACAGCCCGGATCGAAGTAGCGATTTACCGGGGGCATGCAAAAATTAGTATTTAAAAAAAGTCTTTAAACTATTATTCACCAAGCGGAATGTCATGTCGACGCTGGCTGTTAATACTCAGTAAGTCACTTGGTCATGGTCCATGACTCATGGAGAAAGACTTTAAATTTGATTTTTTTTTGAAAATAGTTTCCCTTTTTAAAAAACGAATAATTAATTGTATTAATTGTATTAACTATTCGTGTTTTGAAAAGAAAAACAATTTAAAAAAAAAAAAAAGTCCTTCCCAGGAGTCATGTACCAAGCACGCTAGGCCTGAGGTTAACTTAAGTTTGAAACAGTGGTCAAAGCAAACAACCAGTGGATATGTGTAGAATGAGGTCTAGGCTATTCATAACCATCAACAGCAAAATCGCAGCAGATGGTTTGCAGAAGATACTGTTAAAAGTTGTTGGTGATGGCCTTGTTGTACCTTAAAATTTTAAAAATTGGGGATTTGAGTAATAATTGTAACTAATTTTCGTCCGTAGAATCCGAATCCGTTCACAGAATTGATCTATCTGTTTTCGTTTTCGAAAAAAATGCAAATCAAAAATCGGTTTTTACAAACTTTGTTAATCTGTAAAAAAATAACAATAAAAGATATTAACTTTCCATTATGCCCAAACGACAGAGAAAGGCTTAGTATTAAAAAATGCAATCGAATAATTCATAAAATATGAGTATAATTATTAATAAGCAAGACCTCCTTGTGGTCACATTCTGAAAAAATAAATACTAAGTTGAGCAGTCTATTTGTTTTGTCAAAAATTATTAGACATTTTAATGTCACAAATTTTTCGAACTGTAAGTTATCTAAGTAGAGATATAGGTAGTTATCTATAAGTCTAACTTTTAAGGTAATACTTTAATTTTCCATTACCTATAATATAGTATAATAATATTATATTATAATAAATATACCTATTTATAGCTATGTAGGTAACGTAGGTAATTGAAATAAATACCTAATATAATAATATAATAAATGGACCTTTGGCTTTTTGGGAAGACCAAACAAAAAGCCAAATGGGCAAATGCTGTGTATTACACAGTGTGTAATAGGTAATAATAATAATATGTAATAATATTATATCATATTATAATGGGTAATATTATATTATCATATTATAATATTATGTTATAATAAGTAATAATAATAATAATTAAAATCATCAATTTATAATAAATGAAAAACGATTTATTGTTATAAGTTTATAAAATTATTTATTAACATAATAATAACATTTTAGTTAAAGTTCGTATTTTATAATATATTTGTAGTTTTGGTAACACAAACCCCATGATTTATTGTAAATTTTACAATAACTAAATAAATAACTAATTCAAATTAAAATCAAATCAATTAATAGTGCTGTTTGTAGATTATAAACCAACTGTAAACTAACTTTTCCAATTTGTTATCACCTACGATCGGATCCAATTTAAATGAAAGTGATTTTATAAATCGTATAATTTCCTAAATAGAACTGTGTATATTATATTACACTGTATAAGTACTAAAAATTTACAGGTTTACAGATGAAAATTCCACTACACTTTTTTTTAACCGTTTGCTATAATTTGGATGGTCTATTGCTATTACTTTATATTTGTTCCAATATTTTAAAAACTCCTTGTGAATGGTTTCACCAGGTTGCTCTGACCATAAACCAAACCCGTTACCATTAAGAAAATACAAAGAATGTTTTGCATGATATATTAAAACGTGCATTTTCAGACTTTGTGAAACCCCAGTTGCCTGAAAACTTTTTTTCAATTCAGCAATGTGCTCATCCAGTTCTTTGGCAACAGTTTTATTGCCAAAAGAATCACTGACAACTTTGTCCATAGCTTTAAAAACCCCTATATAGGGAACCACTTGTAGTGGATTATTTAAAACAATATCGGGATCGTTTAATTTATCGATATTTTTTAGCAGTTTTCTGCAATCGTTACCATCAAAATGAAAACCGTGGTATTCTTTTGGTTCTATATGTAATTTTTTTGGCCAAAGCAATGCTTTTTCTTTTCCTAAAAGGGGAACCAGACCCTGCCAAAACATACGGTTAACAAAACCTTGCATAACGTGAAGCTCCGGAAATATACATTTGTCTATTATAAAGACATGGTCTTCCTCACATATAAGCGAAGGATTCACTGTACTGCCACAGTCTTTGGCAAACTTTTTAGAATGACCGTGTTCGCAGTATTTTTGGTATTGGACTTTTAGATCTCCGTAAGTTTTTAAATGCAAACAGTCATGATCAGTTACTAATTCTTCTGAAGATATCTCTTCAGAAGATGTTTCATTATCATCAATGATAGTTTTTGATCTTAGTTTTTGCAGAGTAGCAAAACAATACGGACTTGGGTAGGTGGAAGCTGCAGTTTGTAGTCCATTTATTGTTAGTATTAATTTAAAATCTGCCACCAATTTAAATGGGATATTATTAACTTTTGTAAGTTCAAATAAAATTTTTATGTTTTCATATGTTTCTGTTATAGACGGTACAATTGCCAATAATATTATTTTATGAACTCCACTTAATTTTCCCTCCTTACCCACAGTTCCCCCATCTTTATAAAGACTTCTTTTTTTTTCGTTTAGCTCATCGTCCTCAACAATAAACGAGAGAGACAATTTAAAAAATCCCTGCCCTCCATCAGCCAATAATTTAATTGATGTTTCTCCATATTGATTTCTTTTTTCCATCACCCTCTCCAGAAGTTTCTCAGCATCGGCCCAAATTACTGGTCGCTCTTCTTTATCATTTTTTTTTTCAACATCAAAACAAAAGCAACTCTCATTGTATATATCTTCAAGCAAACTTGACTGAACCGCATTTTGTTCCCTAAAGTATGCTGGTATAGAATTTCTTCCAGCATGGGTTCTAATAAAATTTGTCATTTTCTTCATTTCATTGGTAGATGATCCAGTATTAACTCTATAGTTGTGTAAAGCTTGATGGGAAAATACCATCGGCTTTGGAGCCTCTGGGTTTAATGCCACCCTCAATTTTCTTCCCTTTGTACACAAACTTAAGTCTTCATTCTTGTTGTCCGTCTCCATACATGTTTTCAAAGCTTCAGAAACCACCTGTTCTTTCTGTTTTTTAGGCAATGTTTGAACAATTTCTTGAATGTTATCGCGTGCATTATTCAAAGAACAGGAATGCCGTTTTCCTTTTCCTATTTTACTAAAACATATTTTACACAGTACTTCATTTTTATCTGAGGTTGAGGTTTGTAGAGTATCCTTTTTATGTCCTTTATACCGGCTTTTTTCACATAATGAACATTCACATTTTCTGTTTCTAGTAAGCATATCTTCTTCGGTACCAAAATTAGGCATAACTGGCAGTTTTTTTTTAAATATATTTTTTTCCCACTGCTGAAGTGTTAGCCGACAATTACCACATATTGATGACGGAAATTTTGAGTCTTCCACATTAAACTGGCCGCATAAAAATTTTTGTATTAATACTTCTAATTTTTTCGTTATAATATGTTCCGAACTTTTGTTTTTTTTAAATATAATTTTATTACCACACCCGACGCAAATTTTTTTTCTATTTATTTCGTGACTCATGTTGGAAATTAAAAATAATCTGACAGACTGTCATGTAATTACTTAAGTCAAATTTTGTGTATAGGTTTAAGTATAAGTGTAAGTATTTCTAAACACTGCTCAACCTAACTTTTTTTTTCTAAAAAATTCTTAAAAAGAATCCATATTAAAATAGTCACACAACACAATTTTACGAATTATTCTATGGTATTTTTAAATACTAATTTATTTGCTGTCATTTATACACATTCTTTATCTAATATCATGTGTAGTTATTTTTTTACAGGCGATGAAAGTTTACTAAAACATATTTTTTATTTTAATTTTTTCGAAAACTAAAACAGATAGATCAATTCTGTGAACGGATTCGGATTCTACGGACGAAACTTAGCTACAATTATTACTCAAATCCCCAATTTTTAAAATTTTAAGGTACAACAAGGCCATCACCAACAACTTTTAACAGTATCTTCTGCAAACCATCTGCTGCGATTTTGCTGTTGATGGTTATGAATAGCCTAGACCTCATTCTACACATATCCACTGGTTGTTTGCTTTGACCACTGTTTCAAACTTAAGTTAACCTCAGGCCTAGCGTGCAAGGCCAAGTGACTCACTGAGTATTAACAGCTTGGATATGACATTCCGCTTGGCGAACAATAGTTTAAAGTATCTATTTACTTGAAAAAAGAGTTTTTTAACATTCTAATTTTTGCATGCCCCCGGTAAATGGCTACTTCGATCCCGGCTATAGTCATAAGTCATGATAATTCACAAACGTATACTTATTTTTATTAGTCTTGAAAAAGTAGAAGAGTCTCTTTTAAAAAATGCGTCATATTATAGTAGTCTACTACTATGACTAGTCATGCAGTACTTATTACATTTGCTGTAGAATCTATAGCAGTGTAGATAACATAAGTATAAAAATAAAACATACCTTTTTAATTTATGTGTTTCTTGTTAAAGCGTTGAAAAACAATGTCTTTGTGGAATCTGAAAACAAAAATAAAACATCCCATTAAAACAATGATACACCCACAAAATGACAAATAAAACGTGTGACAAATGTAACGTTACGATTAAAAATGATCTACAAGCCACTAAACGAAGCAAAAGAAATTTAAAATAAAATGTCTATTTCTGGATTGCAGCATATAAAAGAGGACATTTAAACATTGTATTGTTTTTAGCTGCATGTTTATAAACTGGGGTATAATTTCTTGCTTTTTAAATTGTTGTGTAAACATGATTTTACCATGATAAGAGAGATTTTGTTAATAAAATTTTTCTTTTAAATTTATAACAAAGGGACATAATAATATGTAGAGCAAAATTTCACCAAAGTACAGTAATTTTTTAGTAATTACCACCAGTCAATTTTACACTACACTAAAGAATATTTGAGCGTCATTAAATCTAGATTTTAAAGGTTATAGTTGCTAAAAATTTCTCTCCCTGTACATTAAATTACATATTATATGTATGACACTATCTACATATTTTGTTGCTATATTAGATACTTAAAAATATATTTAAATAGCTATGTAGTTAAAAGACTTTAAAACGTATATTAATGAATTGCTTTCACAGTTATGGCGTTAAATAAAATGTTTTACAACCGCCCAATAAAAAAGAACGATAAATCCCACGCAGTAACAAATTAACTTCTCTAATAAAGTTTTCACCTGAAGGATAAATAAAATTAAGATATCAATCTGGGCGTGTTATCTGAGAAAATTTATTTCGTGCTAAAATTTTTGCGCATAAATGTGTTATAGTTTAAAACGGGCTATTATTTATAAAAAATATAAGATTGTTATAGCCTTTAACTTATGGGGCTATGCTGCAATACAGCATGGAATAAAATAATCAACAAAAACTGGCAAGGATACATAAATTTGGCTCCCAGTAGGGGCTTCCATGTCACTGAATTGACTTAAAAGTTTTAAGAATCAAAAGAAGTCACATAATGTGTGTTTTTTAACAATTCAGCGATATTTAACCAAAAAAATTGAATCTTTTTCTATTCCAAATGAGGTTAAAGAAACTCAAAAAAATATTGGCTTTATATTATAATATAATATTAAAGCAACTTTATCATTAGATATTTAATCAACCAATATAACCGATATCTTTAAAAAGGTTTGGATTAGTCTATTTTGATTTAATTTATACTACTTCTAATAGATATAATCTATGAGACTATTGTTAGTATCAGTGTTCGTTATAACTTGAATAGAAGTTACGGCCAGTTAGTCCAATATACAAAATAAAATTCTCAATTTAATACGCTGTTTTTCTTTATAAATATTTGGTGAAGCTGCTTCACTGAAATAGTTTAAAATTACAAAATACAGACTAAACTAAAAACAACGGTTATCTTGTATATTCATCAAATTGTTCATATTTTAATTTGGACTACTTTCATATCATACGTAAATTCAATTATGTGACATAATAGCTAGTACCCAACTATTGACAATTTTAAAAACATAAATTTATTCTTTACATAGTTCTCAAATAGTTAAAGTAATACTACTAGCAAACAAACTTATATGATGGAGATGAGTCCTACATTTTTATTATCCTGATTTCAGTTGTATTCATGTGTAATAATTTTTACAATATCTGGCTTTTTTTTTCATCCTTTAAAGTATGTATAAATCTCTCATAATAATAATTTTCTTGCAAGTTTAACAATATTTGCTAAACAACAAAACCTCTTTTCGCTCCATTAACAATTTTAACACGAGAAAATTCGTCGCTTTGTACGCACAATTTCATTTTGACAGGATCTATAGATTTTCCGGGATCCTCCTGACCTCTGATTGGATTATCGGCTAGTGTGCAACAAGAGAGGTCACGATAGATGGGTATGGGTATGAAAAGAGGGCCGTGACCGGCTATGACACGTGCTAGGCTACTTCGCAAACGACCTTGACATTGGCGTACACTTTAAGCGACGCATCTAACTTTCGATCAATTCAGCACCAAACAGCAAGATACATGCACCTTGTTAATACAACGTCAGCAGTGTGACCATTTTTAGGAGTTTTGCTACTAAACTGGTAGTTTCTTCTTAATTATTAGCAGAGTATATCTATGATCCATAGTAAATTATGGGAAAATACACTTTGATTATTAGATACTGTTTTTATATGTCAGTTAACTGTTTTTACTACAAAACTTCTTAGTAGTTTTCAACATATTTTTACAGTAAAATATTTTATCAATTTTATTTTACTTGAATATGACCTTAACTTAATAAAACAATATGTACAGAGCTTTTTATGGTGAGTCTGGGTCAACTGTTAACCCAATAACGTAAGCTGCTTGCCTATATGGGGTAGGTTAAAATTTAATTAATAGGCGTTGTCTATGAACACTCATCACGCACATCTAAAAAAATGGTTTTCAATTTAAATATGTAGGTCATAATACATATTAATATTCAAAGTATTTCAAAACACAAAGCAACAACTTAGGGCCGTGTTCATCAAGGTCATTAATACACATTAATTGATCAACCCTCGTTTCATTTATATAGATTATTTTTCTTATATTGATGAAAAAAAACTATCTTTTAATCAATATATTAGGTGTATATATATTTTTATTATTATTTATACAATGCTATTCACAGCGCAAGCGCTAGAATAGTATTATACGGTAGTTTAGAATTTCCCAAAATAGCAAAAAAGCATCCTAGACAAAAAACTCTTGGATACAAATATGTTCCAAGAAAAAATAAAAAACTTTCAAAAAGTCCGTCTGTCCGTCCGTCCGTATTTCTCTCCGTCAGTCTAATGTCACGTTTTATTGTGGACACGATAACTCAAGAACGAATAATCCGATCGACTCGAAATTTTCAGGAAAAATCAAGTTCTATGAGGGAAAGATCCATATTGTTTTTAAAAGTAATCCCCCCAAAAACAAGAAGGTTATGGGGGGTTAAACTTAAAAAAAATGAAAAGACTTTCTTTTTATATATATGTATATATTTTCTATACAAATATTTTTTATTTTTTTTCAAAATTTTTACGTCTCGAAAAAAAAATATTTTTTTTGATTTTTTTTTGAGTTGTGTTATTTAGAAAAATGCAATATCCACTGTAAATATAATGGATTGTTTGGCATTACTATCTTCACGGCTTGTTTATATTATGGTTATTACTCTTATAGCATTACATATTTATATGGATATATTTTTATTTAAAAACAGATAATTTAAAAGTAAAAGAATGCTATAACATAAGAAATAATTGTGTGTTATAATAACCCAGACACTGTGTAATTAATACCAATTAAGGTAAAATATAATTGTAATTTTAATGAAATACAGTAATCAACAAAGCGTAGTCAAGAAATTGTTATATTTTAAAACCAAATGTAAAAAATTTAACAATAAGTTTTAAGTGCATTCTAATTTACTATTACTATTTTAAAATTAATTGTTTCTGTCTTGAAAGTACAATCACTTATCTATTTCAATCTGTCTGAAATCAAAAAGTTAATCTACGAGGGTCGAATTAAATGTAAAACGGACAGGGTAGGTTGACAGGTGTCTTTTTTTTGGTAGGTAACCAGGGTATTTGGTCTGTTTTGACACTAAATGACACTACATTTTAGTGTATTCCACATAATATTCATAATTATGAATATAATTACACAGATTATAATCTGTGTCCGCATCGGATGGTGGTATATCTTCTTTGCAGACCCGGAGTTTGGTTTTGCTAGATATATTTTTGAATTTTAAAACTGGCTGTAATGTTTCTTTTGAAGCTAATGTTTAGACCTACTTCCTAAAGTTTGGGTCTACTTCCTTTTGCCAACCTGCTTTAATAAATCAGTGCTTTATATCTATTTCGATGCCTTTTTTGAACTACACGGCTTGATCAATTGATGTTAACATTTCTAAACATTTAAATTATTAAATAAGTTAAGAATTGACACTCTATAAAAAAATAAATATACTGCACGTTTGTCGGTTAATAGCCGAAAATATATATATATTAGAAAGTTATCTATCTGTCGTTAAAATTAAATGAACAGGGAACAGTGAATAGTACCATTTCATCCTTTCTGGGAATCATCAGCACTGTGTATCCTGTACACGGTGTATTTGAAATAGCGTCGGAAATTTTAACAGATGATTCTACATCATAAAATATGACAAAAAGTTCCTATAAACATATGTCTAAAAATGCGTCATAAGGGAGCTACGCCCCTTTGAAAGTGGCTAAAAAAATCGGTTTTTATTTAATAACTCAGGAACCCTTTGAGATATATCAACGAGGTTTTGCACGTCAACTAATCCTACCAAGGCCCGTTTTTATGTGTTATTTTCATGTACTTATTTCAACCAGGGGTGTGCGAAACGGGGAGGGCTTATCAGTTTTTTGTCCTAAACTTTTTTCTGTGTAACTTTTTTGCAATTTTATTTTTGAAATATGATTCCTCAGGTCAAAATACATAAAAAAGGTACTCCTGTTGTAATACTGTAGGATTAACCGTTTTCGAGAAAAATTCATTTGAAGGTGAAATTCCACGGTTCGAGGACGAAAAATTAAATACTAAAATGTTGAAAACCAAAATTTTAATGATGCAGGGCGAATGTACATTAAAAACTAAGAAAAAAACCTCATATACAGGTACTTCCAAAAATCAATCTTAACGGAGCTATGGTCTCCTAAATATGCACCATTTTTAAAGCGCTATGGTAGCTTTAAAATCGTTTTTTCGACCTAAATGTATGGAAACTTTTTTTCTTAGTTTTTGATGTAGAATAACATTGCATCATTAAAATTTTGGTTTTCAACATTTTAGTATTTAATTTTTCGTTCTCGAACCGTGGAATTTCACCTTCAAATTAATTTTTCTCGAAAACGGTTAATCCTACAGTATTACAACAAGAGTACCTTTTTTATGTATTTTGATCTGAGGAATCATATTTCAAAAATAAAATTGCAAAAAAGTTACACAGAAAAAAGTTTGGGACAAAAAACTGATAAGCCCCCCCCGTTTCGCACACCCCTGGTTGAAATAAGTACATGAAAATAACACATAAAAACGGACCTTGGTAGGATTAGTTGACGTGCAAAACCTCGTTGATATACCTCAAAGGGTTCCTGAGTTATTAAATAAAAACCGATTTTTTTAGCCACTTTCAAAGGGGCGTAGCTCCCTTGTGACGCATTTTTAGACATACGTTTATAGGAACTTTTTGTCATATTTTATGATGTAGAATCATCAGTTAAAATTTCCGACCCTATTTCAAATACACCGTGTATGTTATTATTTAAATAAAACGTTGGATAGATATAAAAGTATGGTGCCATCTATTGATGTGGTCACTGTTATCTGTAATTTTATTTATTTTTGGAACAAGTAAACAGATAACAGTGACCACATCAATAGATGGCACCATACTTTTATATCTATCTAACGTTTTATTTAAATATTAACAACATGCAGGATACACAGTGCTGGTGATTCCCAAAAAGAATGAAATGGTACTATTCACTGTTTCCTGTTCATTTGATTTTAACGACAGATAGATAACTTTCTAATTTAAATTATTCTTTTACTTTTTTGAAAGATATTACATGCTTTACACTCTTTAAGAGTAACTCACCATTTACTTTGTTTTTCTCTTATTTAATTTTATTCATACTGATTTTGCTAACAGTCTAAAAATCTAATACAGCTCCTAGATAAATATTTTAATCAGTATTCTGCTATCTGGTTTATAAACCAGATAAACTTTTTGGTATTGTAAATGTGGGAGACGTATCTAGATAACCATGTGCCTGTATAAGCATCAAAATCTGTAATTGTCGCAAAAAGACCACGTAAAACAAACTTACCTCGGTTAAGTTAAATTGTAATTTAGATCTAAGGCTTTCACGGTTAGACATATTTATAAAAATAGTAGTTTCTGGTTTTAACCGTTTTGATGGATTATTACAATCCGACGTTTCGTCTCTTAATACTAGAGACCACGTAAAGCAAACTTACTTCTGTTGTTAAATTGTAATTCAGATCTAAGGCTTTCACGGTTAGAAATATTTATAGAACTAGTAGTTTCTGGTTTTTACATGTGTTCATGGATTATTACTATCCGACGTCTCGTATCTAGTATTAAGAGACGAAACGTCGGATAGTAATAATCCACCAACAACGTTAAAACCCGAAACTACTAGTTATATAAAAAAAAAGTTAAATTGTATTATTGTTTAATAAATTTACTAATCGATATCGATTAAAATTAATTCAGCCCTGGTATTAAATAAATAAATTTTATTGACAACATTTAAGATTAACCTATAACGAAATATTAACCTTAATTGGAAATGTAATTTAGAAACTAATTTTAATAAATGTCCCATTAAAATCTGCCGGTGTATATTTTTTAATTGGTTATTAATACAACTGATTTTATCTGATCCTTCAACTAAAGAAAATATTTTTGTACTATTGCTAATTAATTGCTTATAAAAGGCGGATATCCAATTAAATATCTAATTGTAATTAAATATTTTTAAATCGTCATTTATCATTTTTTTCTATATCTTCGGTAAATATCTTCAGATAAAAAGGAAACTGGGTAGCTAGCTACGACATTATTGAATAAGCGCTGATTTCTTATCGAAAGATTAAATTTATTGAGGATGTTGCTCATTTATACATTTTTAATAATATCTACAAATCTAGATAAAGTTCTCTAAATGTCGAAATAATTTAAAAGTTCAAGGTCTTATGATTTTTGCCGTTATGGATCTAGTTTAATATAAATATTGTAAAAAGAGTTTACTTGCTAAATTGGGGTAATATATTTTTATTTTATTACTATGGTATTAAATGTTTATTTTGATTTTGAACTTAAACTTTAACAAAGTAAACTTTCGCAGAACTTATTTAGGAAAATTACATAATTTTCGTTGCTTTTTGTAAAATTTCAAGAATGAAAAAAAAAATTGGCCATCTATAGTGGTCACTATAATCAGGTGTCACACTTCCCACTATAAAATTAGGTCTTACAAATAAATGGGTAAAACCCAATTCTGAATGTTTTTATTTCGAAGCAAAATAAAATTTTCAGCCCCGATTTTTACACTTAAGAGCAAACAAATCGATACACCTAAAAAATTGCGATTGCTAAGCCAAAACTACTTAATGGATTTGACCGATTCTTTTTTTGTTTTAAAGCTTAAACTTTCTTTACTTTTTGTAGAATGATTAAAAGAGGATTTTTGTATTAACACCAGCAAAAAATGTACAACTATGTTTTTTGACCCATCTTCTAGGACTTGCATGGTACGCCACTGCAACTATCTATCAAATTGTTAAAGTCTCTCTTATTGCCGCAGGTATTATGAGTAATTATTTTGTTTATTTTTTATTTTTTCACTTTGGGTATAGGAGATTCCTGAAAGTTTTCATATTTTCGGTTAACTCAAAAAGTATTACATGAATTTGATTGATGAGCACAGCGCTGTGCTTTACCTGTAAAGCTTAGGGAACGTTCAAGTATTACGTAACGCCCCTAGAGGGGGTCCAAATAGAAGAAGAAGAAGAAGAAAAAGACTTGAGCTTCAAATAAAAAACAACAACTACTGATTTAGTAGTTTTGAGTTATATCAAAAAATTACAATTTTCAGGAAATTCCTGATATCTAAACCAGAAGTAAAAATATAAAAAAAATAAAAAAGAAAATATTCATTAAAACTGCGGCAATGAGAGAGGCTTTAACAATTGACAGTTGCATTGAAGTAACATGCAATTTCTAGAAGATGGGGCAAAAAACATTGCTGATGATACAAAAATACTTTCTCATTCTAAATAAATACAAAAGTAAAAAAAAAGTTTAAGCTTTAAAACAAAAAAAGAATCAGCCATATATATTAAGTAATTTTCAAATATTTGAATTAAACAAAATGGCAATTTTTTAGGTGGATCGATTTTTTACTCTTAAATAATTCAAAGTAATTTAAAAGTAGTAATCGTTTTTAATTAAAAATTCACTCCATATACTGCCTTCCTAAGCTGAAAGGTCCTCTTTATGTATGTTAAACATATATAGATAGGACCTTTCAGTATAGTATAGTATAGTAAATCCCACTGTATAATGTTTAATCCAAAGGCGTCCAGTATTTGGAAACATATTAACCCAAATATTTAAACATAAACCTTTTTTTATTTTTAAATATTGCATCAGTAAATAAAACACTGTTTTTTTTTCAGTCAATTTCCTGAAAATTTATTGCTGTCAGAAATTTAATGCAGTTGTTGTACTATCAATAAAAATGCAGACAAAATTAGAAAAAAATAATTTATTAGGGCAATAAATTAAGTCGGTGCATTTGATAAAATTTATGTTAATTTATTTACAAAAACACATTATTGGCTTAGAATGTAAGCCTTAGATTAAAGTAGATTTTTTTACAGACATCACCCACGTCAAAATAATAAATAAATCTTGCGTGATCATTTAACTTTATTTTTTTAGCAGATATAATTACTTAGGAATTGTTTACGTTTATCTTCCTACGCTAAAAATCAAAAATAAGTATTTTTGACTATACTGGACGTCACAATTGTATTGCATATTACTGCTTGAACTTGCTTTGTTAGTTACGCGAATTTTACTATTTTACAATTTTGCTTTTAGTATAGTAAAAATATATATAAAAATAACTTTTGGTGGGGAAATGAATCTTGGTAAAAAAAAACAGAGGGATTACAGCTTAAATAAAGGCAACCAACGAATTGTGTTTAACATCCATGGTTTTCGAAAAAAAATATTGTTAATAATTATAATTAAATCTTATATTCAAATCTTATATAATTTGACATACTAATTCTAAACAGATTTGAGAAAACTCTACGAAGCAAACTTTTCTATTTTATTTTTTGGACAAAAATTGAATATTTGAGCTTACCAATGGATTATAATTATAAAATAATGGATTATAATTATAAAATTATTGTTTTAAATATATGCTTTTCTTTATTAGCAAATAATAACAAATAAAGTTCCGTAGATTCATGGAGTATTTTTTATTATCTCTCTTCTGGCGGACTATGTAAAAAGTACCTACATTGTGATATGTATTATTTTACGGTAAATTGTCTTATTGAATGGACAAGGTTACCATGTCGGAATTATGTTTTAAAAAGATCTGATTTTTGTCAATTGTGTGACAATATCTATTTTTATTTTATGAAACCATAGTACGGAAAAAGTGAGACGCAAAGAAGAAACCTTTAATAACTTTTTTTTTAGTGATAAAAAATTAACTTTTTTATAATGTAGGTTAAAGTAATTTGACAAGCTAATTTAATTTGAAAATATCTGACATAAACATCGAACTTAAACAAAACTATTTTAAGTTTCCAACTTAATTGAGATTTTCAGTCTATATTATTTTAGGTAATATCGTCTTAATAAATATAAAATAAATAAAAAGTTTATTTTTTTTTTAATTAATTTATTTAGACTAAAGTTACATTCTGCACTAATTTTAGTCACAAAAAAATGGTTATAAAACGTCACTAATGCTGTATTCATAACCACATGACATTAGTTTGTTGTTTTTACGATGCGTTATAAACTACAGATAACCTCATCAATGACGCATGATGACCGTCATCGTGCATCTAGATCTTTGGCGCAAACTGAAAAATTACCACTTCAAACTGATCCTTAATGGCTAAAATAGTAGGTATTAAATTTTTTGGTGTTATTACAGAATTAACTAGCATATATACGATTTTATTATAACTTTAAATGTTTACATTGTCTACTGCTCCACAGATGATGTTATTTTTCACGTCATATTCGAATATTCGGTCAAAGTGGTTCTATTTACGTTTTGTCTGTACTAAATTTACAACGCACGCATACAAACCTAGTCTGTGTGTGTGTTGTGCGTTTTCCTCAAATCTGCCAGGTGTAGATGTGACATATTATGTAAAACATTTGTAAACTCCCGATAGAAAAGACCTTACATTTTAAGAAATGTAATCATAGTACTTAGTATAGTAAGGGGTGGGGAGGTTTTAAGCCAGAAACCTAAATGGAAATGATTTTTTTTTCAGTTTAGGTCTCTTTCAACTAACCAAGAAGTACTTAAGTATACACTTTCGCATTCTTTTGGCGGAAAATGAAACGGGTTATTCTACATCAAAAAACATGAGAAACCAATAAAGAATCTAGGTCCCGAAATACACATGAAAAAATTAACATAAACTTATTGCCCCTATTAATATTAGTATACATACAAAACGTCGTCGGTTTAGCATAAAGTGTACCAGAGTACCAGAGTTATTAATTAAAAAACTTATTTTAAGAACCATTTTAAAGGGTTGTAGCTTTCTTAGGGTTTGTTTCCGAACCTATGATCATATGCTGGTTTTATATTTTTTGGCGTAGAATCACCCCCTTTATTTTGCCCCAAAAGACCGCAAACACCGTGTACATAATTCTCGAATTGCGTAAAATTCAATAGAAATTAAATTTTGATGCATAAACGATAAATGTTTTTTTTCTACGAACCTTAAAGATGTAGATGAAATGTTACCTGAAGAAATAGAAATAGAAATGGCAAATGCAAATGAAAACTGCAACAAACTTATTATTAATATTCAACCAAAATAGAATTGGTAATAACTAATGTTAGATTTTTTTCAATAATTGTTAAAATTGTTTAATTTCTTAATTGCGCCGTGTTATTCTTGTTATATTTATCATAAAATTATAAAAATGTTTAAATTTCTTAACTGTTAATTGTTTTTCAATTTGAA
>OY294045.1:38459912-38533435 GCA_958510825.1 Brachypterus glaber
CAAAACGTTTAAACACAATGTAGGTTAACATACTATTGCATAACAACATACGTATCCATATATTTTTATTTTTATATATTTTAAAATAAAATAAAATTTTATTATTTTAAAAGTTAATATTGTTGTCAATATAACAATTGTTTAGCAGAAAAATTTCTCGCATCCGACACAAGCTTAAGCATACTTACATTTCCAGACGAAACGTGTTTATTTTTTAGTAAAATCACTTACAATTTAATGTAATTATCCGTTTCCGACTCCCGGAATCCCGTCGCGACACGCGTCGAAGCGAGAGTGTGTCTGGATGCATCGAGACCCGGAAACGACCTTGAACCTGACCGAGAATCCGGGGTTACTACTGGAGTAGAAAGCGGCTGGAGAAAATCGATAGTCCCGGAGCTAACGACCCCGGCGCGCCGCGGCGTGTGTCTACAATCCGGGAGGAAAACACTGTGCTTACATAAATTATATAGGTCAACAAAATTGAAATTGAAATACGGAGAAATTAAAAGTTGTTAACAAAACAACTATAATTTATCATGTAAGCGCGATTTGCCCTAGTTAAAGCAGTTTGGTTAAAAATCTAGTATCTCATTTGAGAACATTTTAAGGGCAGTCTAAGGGAGTAATCTGAAACGGGTTAATTTCTTTTTTAAAATAAAAATATTTTATTAGATTATACCACTAGTTTTTAGTTTTTAGTTAACCACTACTGATATTAATTTATTTTGTAATATCAAATCAAATTTCGTTCAATTTCAATTAAAAGCAACAGGTGATCCTCAAAGTAAATTGTTTAGAATTGATAGTAGAAGTGTTGAGCATGTTCAATCGGTAAAGTTTCTAGGCGTTTATTTGGATCTCATCTCATGTTAATAATTTAAGTTCTCAATTATCAAGTGTTTGTTATGTAATATATAGATTAAAGCAAGTAAGTTCTACAGAAATTATATTACCGTACTATTATGCACATTTTTACTCTCGCATTGTTTACGGAGTTTTATTTTGGGGATCATCATCGTTAGGAAATTTTGAAAAAGTCTTTAAATTACAGAAAAAAGCATTACGAAACATTGCTGGTGTAAATTCATACGAGTCATGTAAAAACCTATTTCCGAAATTTAAAATATACACATTAGCCGGAACCTATATTTATGAGGCACTTTTGTTTTTGAAAAATAATCCTTCTTTGTTTGTAAATAGTATTTCTAACCATTCACAAGAAGTAAGATACAAAAATTATATTATTCCCAGGCATACTTTGACGAAATATGAAGAATCACCCACATATGTTGCTATAAAATGCTTTAATAAATTACCAAATAATTTAAAAACTATTTCAAACAATAATACCTTTAAAAAAAAATTACATGAATTTTTACACGAAAAAAGTTTCTATAATATGTCTGATTTTTTTCATATGTAAGCTTTTTATAAATCACTTCTATTATCTGGAAATTAGTATTAGTATTTTAGATTTTAGTATTTAGTGTAAGTTTTCTACTAGTCCTATACCTTGCAATTTTGGTCTTTTGGATAATTATTATTATTATTATTATTATTATTATTATTATTATTATTATTATTTATATCTTGTAGTTAAGGTTTTTTCACATTCAGGTTTAATACATCCCATCAGCACTGCCACCACGGCCGTGCACGGCTCTGTTGCATAGTGTATAATGATTCACACAGAAAAATATTGTCTTAAATCAAGAATATGGTGATTTGTTTATAACGAAGGGATTATATTCTTCTTTTATGCATACCATATTCCTATCCTTTCATATTTGAGGATATATTCTCCTTTCAAGCATACCATATTCTTATACTTTCATATCGCACATTCTTGATTTAAGACAATATTTTTTTCTGTGTAGAAGTACGAAAAACACTGTTTTAGTTCGATTATGGAGACTGCCATCCGTGTTCAAAGAGCGAGGATGGCAATAGCCCTAAAAACAGTTTTCATCCATGTATCATACACTATTTTTTATTTTTTATTCCGTTGTAATTTGTCAATAAATAATTTGTATTTTTAATGTCTGAGTTCAAATGTTATTATTTTTGCACTAGTGCGGAAAATCTAACTTTTGCGTGTAGATTTATTTTAAAAAAGTTGAGTATTTTAGATACAATCGAATAAAAAATAACTTTAATGTTATTTTGTCTTGAAAACGACACTTTGTAGTAAAAAATGCCAATCTTTCGTTTTGTATCATAAATTTAATAAGAAATTTGATATTTTGTTTATGTTAAATGTGATGAAATTATAATAAATTTTAAATAATGCTACTACCATAATATATTATATTAACATAAAAATATTTGATTTGTTGCATATTTTATATATAAGTACAAATTTATTAAAATTCTATTTTAGGTACGTAAGTTAACCAAATATTTCTACAGTAACTGTTTAACACCTGTCGAAAGAATTTTGATATGTATCTGAAATTTTCTCCTAAATGTTTAGAAAGTGTTATATTACAGACATGGGTATTATTTACATGTAATCCGATACTTTAATTAAAAATTAAATTCAATTAAAACTAGTTTATTGACCGTAAATTTTTAATTCTTACACTGCTTAAAAATGTATTAACACGATAATTGAAAAAAATGCATACGGAAATGCTACGTTAATCACTTTTATAACTATACCTACACTAAGTAGTTAATTTTTAAAGTTTAATTTTGCAAAATTCATGGTATTTGCAACGAGAAAACTTCTGGAATGGATCATTTTGTGATTTTTTTTCTATCAAACTGTTTGAATATTATATAATAAACAACATTCACCTAATACAAGTCACTCGATTTTTCTCGTTGTTGACAAAGCTCTTAAAATATTTTTTTTACAGTAAATATGGACCCAACAAGATGCAAATTTGCTTAAAAAAAGCTTTTGTTTTTGAGCTGCAGTTATACTTTTCTTTTTAAACATAAGTTTTTTTCTTTAATATTTTTGCAACCTAAATCCATATTTGAAGAATAAAATATCGCGCCACTTCTGCAGTTAAACTCTAATAATATTCAAACAGTTTGATGAGAAAACCCCATGGCCAGTTACCCCAGCGTAACATAAACGTAAGATTAATTTTGGAATAGATTTGAATAGATTTGTAGCTATAAAAATTATTTGTAATATAGGTATATAATTAGTCTCTTAAGGTATAAAACACGTTTGTGTATGTTAAACTATTTTTTATTTTAATAAAATAAACTTACACAATTTGTTAAAAACAATACCACGGAATCCAAATAATCCCTGCTACTAAAGAATTGTCAGGATTTTTAAAAATAAACTTTTGGTTCGAAAAAAAAAAATAAAAAAAATAAACAAAACATATTTTCCTCCATTACTTGTAGATATTTATTTATCTAGACAGATATTTTTAGGTTTTTACATTCAAAAATCAATAAAATGAAACCTATTATAGGTTATAGTTATTATTACTATTATATTAAGAAATTCTTGATCCTTACTCATATTGATTTAAATAAACCATAGAAAAAATGTTATCTCTCCAAAATATAAATTTATTGTCTATTAAACAAACATTACAGCGACAATTGTTTCGACTTTTTTAACATAAAGTCATTTTCAATACAAATAATGAAAAATTAGGTTGAAAATGGTACAATTCCTTTTAGAAAAACTTACTTTTTAAATTTATAAACAAATTAACTTGAGTACACATTATTAGAAATGTCATACTGACCTTAACTGTATTATTTTTATAAAATCTTAAAAATTTAAACAAAAAGAAAACTACAATAAGTTAAAATAAAATAAATAAATGAAATCTAAAATTTTAAATTGAATAAAAATCTGGTACATCTATCATAAAATAATCCAAACTATATTTCAAACAGACTAAAGGAATTATCTTTAAATTGCAAAAAAGGTAGATAAACATAAAAAAGGAAAAAGATTAATTTATATTTAACTTGGTAATTGGAATAAAATTGAAGAGGTGGCAGCAAATTCACATCAAAAACTCAAAAACAAACCAAAAAGGGAACAAAATTTTTGGGAAAGTTTTTAAACAACAAATATTTACTCCAAAGATTAATGCAGGCAATGGTTTATTATTATTATAGTTATAATAACTGCAAAATGTATGTAATTTTATTTTATTAATTTAAATTATTATATTTGTTTTAGCAGTGTATTTAAAATTTTAATTTAATTTTAAGACATTATCTGTATCGATTATAGGTAGAAAATATATGTGTAGGTGTATCTGCTATATAAACATAAAATATGTAACTCCTACGAGGCTTAGCAATTCTGGTTTACACTTGTTTTAAAATGCCGGTTGGCATATACCTAATCCACTATTTGCATATACATAATATTTAATATTTTAAGTAAAATTAACAATAAAGAATGGGTATAATTTTTGTCTTAAAACTACCACGCACACTGGAGTATCGAAAGTTCAAAAGTTAATGCGTTCGAAATTACTTTATAAACCCATTTTTATTCCTGTTTTGATATAGATAGCAAAAATTAAATTTGATCCGCTGGAGCGTCAGATCAATCCGCAAATTGTATTAAGTGTTTTGTTGCATAAGTTGCTACAAATTGTAACTACAAAAAAAGGTATTTAAGTATTGGGCGCCTTCGCCAAAATTATAAATTGACAGACTTTCTTGTATCATTTTATTTTTATCTAAGGAGAAAAGCCTCGAGTTTATAAAGGAAAAATAATCAAATTTAAAAACTGACTCGCATGGACATTATTTCCTCTCTTTAAATCAAGCCAAATATGAAGGCTTTTCGTTTGAATTGTCAAAGTTTTCGTCATACGTTTGCTATTTAGGTACCATACTCAGCAAATTTTGTTGCGTTTTTAATAAATGTTATTTGTAAATACATATTTTTATTTATATCGCCGCCATTGGTATTTAATACTTTACTTGTTATATTAAATACTACAGTGTGTGTATTGTATACAATATATTGTCATACTAACACAACACAACGTGCTGGCAAATTCTGATCCCCATGCAACATGTGTTTATTAATACTGTAACATTTGGTAAATTATACCACAGTATATTATGGTATACTTTTAAGTTGTAGTTGTTGTTACTGATCTAGTTTAAAGTATGTTACAGTATTCAGTAAAATAACAATGGGTAATTTTTCTGAATACTGTAACATACTTTAAACTAGATCATACAACTTAACAATAAATCAAAGTATTCCATGCTATAAGTGTGATATGCTTTACTAAATGTTACAGTAATTTTTAATATAACATAGTATTAACATACACATGTTGCGTGGTAATCCAAATGTACCAGCACTTTGTGTTGTGGTACGACAACATATTGTATACAATACATACATTGTAGTATTTAATATCACAAGTTAAGTATTAAATACCAATGGTGGCTATATAAATAACAAATAATATTATGTATTTACAAATAAAATTCAGTACTAAAATTACAACTAGTGCATTTGATTTCGGAATGCTCTGGTTATGTACGGTTGAACCAATTGGTATTAAAATTTGTAACCGTGCTTCCATAGCGGTTACAGCATTTTGGTTATTTTACATCTCTTTTCTACTATCCATCTTTTCTCTTTGTTTTGTTTATAAGTTTGTCATAGAATATCTATAGTTTGGATTTAGTTAATGTAGATAGGTATTTTTAATGGATTTGTGCCAAGTAGAATTTTAATCAAACTGGTTAATATGTGACACAAAAAACTATTTTGACAAAAAAATATTCAAATAGGTTATGTTTACTTGTCAGTGTAACCAACATATTCGAATGCAATTTGAACCAATCTAATAATGGTAATTGCCTAACATAACCATAATATTATCTATGTTAAGCAAAGGAAACAGGCTTATGAGTTGTAGTAGGTACCTACTTACTTTATGATCAGGGTAATGTGAAAATAATTCTAGATATTTAAAAAAATATATTTTAAATCTTGCATTTTTAATCTAGAGATTCTGTTAATTAGTATATCACTTTAGTCTTTTTTAATCGTTTTGTGTGAAATCACATAACTTAGTATAAAACTATTCTAGATATAACTACTTTATAACACCCATTTGCCATTAACTATAATATGTTATTATATGTTTACCAAAGGTTTAGCGGTATGTTAAGATTGTAAAATCTGTCTTTTTATGATTATTGGACATTTTAATTCTACTTTAAAGCTAATAATATTATTTCTTGTAATTCTGTGTTTCATATGTATGACCAAAAAAGTAATTTTAATGCTACTACCTACTAAAAAACAAATGATAAAAATTTATATAAATTTCGAGACTTTTTATATTAGTAGATTTGAAAAATACTAAAATTTTCATTTCCAAAGAAGATTCGTATAAATTTACATTTAGTGATAAATTTTGAGTAAATTTAACCAAAAAAAAAAAATAATCGAGGTTTAGACTTTTGAGAAAATCAATTTTCTTTTCTTTTTCTTAAACGAGATTCTGGCGTAAGGAAGTATTTTTCGGAAAAAAGTGTGATTAACAAAGATGTTCCATTTTAAATAAGCTTGGTTTTAGAATCATTTAAATCGCTTTTTAAATAAAAAGTTATATGTATTTAAATTTGAAAATTTATATTTTTCTTTAGTTTTTCGTAAACAAACATTTGTGTTTTCTTTAAATTCTAGAATAAATATGTATTTTATTTAAAAAAAAAAGTTTTTTAACAAAAGTTGCTGTTTTTAAAAGAAGCTTCTAACTCTTATTAGAATCATTTAAATTAATTTATAAATAAAAAGTTATATGCCTTTAAATTTGAAAGTATTTTTTTATTTTGTGTTTATTTTAAAACAAAAAATTGGGTTTTCTATTATCCTGGCTTAACTGCCCTCTTTCAAAGAAAAACAATAGATAGATATCCAAATCGGTTGGTAAATAAAAACGTTATAGTGCATTAAATTCATAAGAAGTACTCCCAAAAAGACGTAGAAACAACGCGTTGTTCGGGAAAATTGGAGAGGGTATTTTACGGTGCAGTTTAATTACTCTACTTAGGCATTATAAAATACGCTTTTTACATTTTTTTAACACGTATAAGCAGTGGGATCAAAATGGGGAATTGGTGGATAAACCCCCTAAATAACTACCCTAAAACAGGGAAAACTGTAAAAAAATATAAATTTTCAAATTTAAATAAATATAACTTGTTTATTTAAAAAGCGATTTAAATGATTCGAAAACCAAATGAAAGCTTATCGAATATCTTTGTAATCACACTTTATTCCGAAAAATGGTTCCTTCGCCAGAATTCTAATAAAAGCAAAAAACTCGTTTAAGAAAAACAAAAAAAATCGATTTTCTCAAAACCCCCCCTCGATTATTTTTTGTTAGTTAAAATCGATCACTAAATGTAAATTTATAAGAATCATGTTTGGAAATGAAAATTTTAGTTAATTTTTTTTAGACGAACTGTGATTATGCCAATTAAATTAACATTTTTCTCTATAAAAAAAACAAGCTACAGATAGATTTTTTTATTTTTTTGTAGAAATTGTCTAGAAGACCCATATTATCAATTAATAAAAAAAAATCGTGGTTGCCAGATGATCCAAAAGAATGACTAAAAATCCAGCGTGTCAAAATGTTCGTTTTTTTTAGTCAATTCTGACTGCAGTTAGACTTGACTTGCTACTGAAAAGGGCCAGCACTCGAAAAATGTGCGGTTTATCAATATCACTCGGTACGATGATTGAAAAATAGACTGATGGAATATTGAATACGTACTAATTCATCAAGAGAGTTATATATAATTTAAGAACAAAAAAATATCTATAGATTATATTATACAGTTTGTATAGAATATATTTCTTAAAAAGTTTTACTAAGCAAATTACAAATAATTCTCGGTCATTTTTTGTCAATAGTTTTAAAAAAGTACTTATTAAATATACCGGTTTCGGTTTTATATAGTCTTATTCTAACTACTTGGAAAACCTGTCCATTTAACTAAAATGAGATGTCTTTTAATTTTATTATTTTATAGTAGTTGAATCGTACTTTTATTATATAGCAATGCCGACAACATTAATTTAAGAAAAAAAACAATACTTTCTATCAATTTTAAGATATCGATAGGTGATTTATTTTAGAATATTTTTTTAGTAAAACCTGTTTAAATATTTTTACGACTTACAAATATTTGTTTAAAAATTCAAGGGAAAGTGCATTATTTATTTACAAGGGAATATGTAAAAGTAATTTTTTAAATTGGTATACTATGCAAGTGGTTCAGCGAAAAGGTATATTAGCAAAAAATACGACTTTTTTATTTTTGCGATTTCCGATGCATTGATTTTTTTTCCTGCTAATATACCTTTTCGCCGAACCACTCATATTATAATTAGTAATAATTAGTTCCAATAAATGTTCAAAAGTATTATAAAACAGATATTAATGAAAGTACATAAGAAAGGTAATTATTTATTTAAAACAAATATTATTCCAGGCAAAAATCGACCAAAATTTTTAAAATAACATAACTGGAACTTGGTTCTGGATAAAGTTAAAATACACAAAAAAAATTGCTTAATATGTAAAAAAAAACTTTATTCTCATTTCAAGATTTAAATGCATAATTAAGAAAAGGATTCTTTAAATCAGATATTCTTATGGTACAATCATATTCTTGTTTTGTGAATCATATTCCATATTTAAGTATATTAATATGAGATCTAAAGGAATACGTTATTCTTGAGAATATCGCATTCCTTCGCATTTAACCAACTCATTTTTGTTTACATTCTAAATTACCCTCGTATTGGCAATAAGTGATTAATGCATCTAGATCTTTATGATTACGAATTCAATTGTTTAGCATATGTCAAGGAATACTAGATCTACTTAAATTGTAGAACGAAAACAATTGATAAATGATACTCATAGATATGTGAATATTTTTACGCATTTAAATTGTTTTGACGTAATTTAAATCCTTGTTTTGTTTAGTTAAGAGGACACAGTATAATACTTTCATTATTTTTGTGATTGTGTGGGTTGCTGGACATTTTAAAATAGACGGCTTTGCGAATTGTAAATCCGCCTTACAATTTTGAAACACAAATCTGATATAAAATATTTGAGAATAGACCACTCCTTTGTCAAACGAGTTAAAAATGGCTCATTTCAAGAAAATTGGAACAATTGTTGTTTTCCTGTTAGGAATTAGTATCAGTTGTCTGCACACGACAACGGTACAAGCGCACGAAATTAACATTAGTAAGTTATTAAGTATAACTATACAGAAAAACTAAACATTATTAATAAACAATATATACATATAGTACATATGTATATAGTATTATTTATAGTATACACGGTGTATTTGAAATAGGGTCCGAAATTTGAAGGGGTGGTTCTACATCAGAGAATGTGAAAAAAAGTTCCTATAAACATGTCTAAAAATGCGTCGTAAGGGAGCTAAGCCCCTTTAAAAGTGGCTAAAAAAATCGGTTTTTATTTAATAAATAAGAAACCCTTTGAGATATAGCAACAATGATTCTGCACGTGAACTAATTTTATTAAGGCCTATCTTCGTATGTTATTTTCATGTACTTATTTTAACCAGGAGGGTGCGAAACGCGGGCGCCTTATCAGTATTTTGTTCCAAACTTTTTTCTGTGTAATATTTTTATAATTTTATTTGTGAAATATGATTCCTCACGTCAAATTTCAAATACACCCTGAATAGTATTTATTTAGCGTATGGGATTATTGCCGGGGAGACCCACCCATGGGTAATTCCAGCGCCTGTTGCATCTTTAACGCTGTTTTAGGTAGTTACTGCCTACTAACCCAGGGGGACTGCAGGCTCACATAACCATAAGACATAATGTATAACAAGAAACGACGGAATATCAAGTCAATCTTTATATGACTTCTTAAAAAACAAATGTTGAAAAAATAAATTTCGAAAAAACAATAGTTTTTTTGAAAAATTAAAAATAAAAAAATAATAACAATTTATGAATGTTAAATATTTACTTTAAAGCGTTCCAAAGAAAATGTTACTTACAATCAGGCTCGAACGCATTGCAACGCCGGGAAAGTATTATGGCGGTCACAACAGATTTTGTTCATCCGCCCTTAGTGGCAAAACTTTAGATAAATTTTATTTAAAAATAATATAACCTATAAATTATAATCATGCTTCATACTATACATTAATACGTATTAATGTCGGATTAAATAAATTTAAATACATTTATTAATATACGAGAGCAAAAAAAAACGATTTTTTTTTCATTAATTAGAAATGTAAAAATGCATCGCAAACCGCAAAAATAAAAAAAATCACCTTTTTTTGCTAATATACCTTCTCGCTGAACCACTCGCATATCAATCAAATGAAAGCAGATTTCCAGATAACATTTATGTGTTTTCGAAATCTGCTTTCATTAGGACGGCGAAAGGTTTAGCAACAAAAACTGAATAAAAGTTGTTGATATTAAGTAGGTACACGGTGCTCTCAAACCATTTTTTTTTTAACTTTCTGATGCTGATTTTAGTAAATAATAATAATAATAATAATATGAGTTTAAGCAAACGAATTTTATTTATTTTAATAAAAAATATACGAAATATTAAAAAAAAATAAATCCCATCGCAGCTCTACTTTTACGTCCAGAAACGGGAAGAAAAAGTTTTTATGAACTTTTTTGCTAAATTGCTTACTAGAGGAGCTATAGCCATTTTTCGTTTTAGGTGAGGTAAGGATTAGGAATCAGTTTCCTCATGTGTCGAATATTTAAAATATCCTAAAAATACCCCATTAAAATCCGTATACGGATGTTAGTGTTAAAACTGCTAGGGTGAGTTTCAAAGGATTCTTGATCAATTGATACGGGGTGAAAAAGAACTACTTACATGGGTTGTTCTCTCGGTGTGATTTTCTGGGCCCAGAATGGTGGTTCTTTGAGATTCCGGTACCGTAATCCTTATGCACTCATTTATGCTATAATTATTAGTGACTGTATTTTCTACAGCGTGGTTTATTCACAGAGGCGCTATTTTTTCATCCCTTTCGAAAAGCGATATAGGTTCAAAGCGAGAAAGGTTTGAAGATGGCCTGAGTATACGCGTTATAGTCTTTCGTTTTAATGTAATCAATTCTATGGCTGCTAAGGGCTTATCCACAGCATAACAAAACATAACGCATAATACATAATGACATAATTTGCTTATGTAAGTCCTCTTCTTCTTTTATCGCCTATTAACCAATCTTATGCGCTTATGTATTAGGTCCGCCAATTGATAGTTTTATGTCATATGCCGTATGCAAATTATGTCAGTATGTTATTATGTATTATGTCTGCTTATGCAAGCCTGTGGATATGCCTTTATACAGGGTGATCAGTAACTGCCATGCCAAAATTTAAGAGGTGATTCTACATCCAAAAATATGAAAAAAAGTTTCTATAAAGGGTGGTCCGGAAATGAGCCCTAAGGGAGCTACGGCCCTTCGAAGATGACATATTGAATGGGGAACAAATAAGGGAACGTTTAGGTATTACGTAACGCTCCTAGGGGGGGGGTCATTTTGGAGTGTTACGTCCATGTTAATGGTATAGGAAAATAGCGTTACAGGGGGGGGGGGTGTCCAAAATGATCAAAATTTGCGTTACGTAATACTTGAACGTTCCCTAAGAGCATCAATAAAATTTTAATGCTGCAGGGTGATTATTCATTTAAAACTGAGCAAAAAAGTATTCTTTGCCTAAACACCTAAATTTAATATTAAAGGAGTAATAGCCTTTTAAAAAGTAACGTTTTTGGTGGCATAAAATGTTACTTCCTCTTAATTACATTTTTTTTTGAAAACGGTTGCTCCTACGGTGTTACACTATATGAAATTTTTTATGTATATAAGAAATCTATATTTTTTACAAAAAATCCAAAAAAACTACACATAAAAAAGTTTGGGGCAAAAATGTGTTAAGTCTCATATTTTTTTGTCTGTCTAGGCACGCCTCTGGATAAATTCAAAAAAATAAATTAACATAAAATATTGCCCTTATTAATACTAGTATACATGCAAAAGCTTGTCGCTCTAGCTTAAAGGGTACCAGAGTTATTAATTAAAAACCTTATTTTTATTACAATTTTAAAGGGACTTATTTTTATTACATTTCCGGACCAACCTTTATATGAAATTAATTGATATTTTTGGATGTAGAATCACCTCTTTGGCATGCCAGTTATTGATCACCCTCTATACTACTTATTTTTCTAGTTTACAAAAAATTAATTTAAATAATGTTTTGATTCTTCCTGCAACTGTCATCTTATGTAAAATTTAAAATTCATCAAATATTGAATAGAAAAGAAGATCCAATTAATAAGATGACATATAAAGGTGAACTTTCACGTTTTTTATGCAAATATAAGACCGTATCGAATTGCATAATAACAATCTCATCATGAAATGGAATTTTTACTTTCAAACTTAAGTTGGATATTATCATTTTAATTTTAGGTACAGTTTGTTTTACAGATTAAACAAAAAATATATACATATCAAAAAAAAAAATATATATATATATATATATATAGTGTGTCCCAGCTAAGACCGATCAATCGTTTTTTGGCGTTATTATTGAAGCTATTGGAATAAATATAGAACCAAAAAAGCAATATTTGTGCCTAAACAAAAGTTTTGTAATGGCTTTTTTTTTCTGAGATACAATTTTTTAACTGTTGCTTTAAATAATAATTTTAAAAAATATTTATAATATTAAACTATTCTTTAATTTATTTACATTTGCTAAACAAATCATATTATTATTAAATTAACTAATTTCTTTAAAAAACTATGAATTTTTTTAATATATTAAAAATATAAAACTATGTTATCAAGAACTATGAATTTCACTTATTTTGATTGCAGTCATTGCATTTTAACATCTCTACTCCTCATTTCTCTGCTCCACAACATCTCTGCTCCATAACATCTCTATTCCACAACAACTCTACTCTGCACTGCGTACTCGCTCAATATCTATAGTGGATTTTTCCTTAGCGGAACAAAAACGTTAAAATTTGTGTTTTCATATTTTAAAATTGTCATTAAGAATGCATTAATGTCAAAGATGACAAGGCAGTAGACCGTAAACCATATAGTGATGTTATGGAGTAGAGATGTTATGGAATAGAGATGTTGTGAAGTAGATATGTTAGCTTATTGGGTGTATACTGACTGACCAAAATTTTTTTTCCGATAGCTCTAACAATAACGCCAAAAAACGATTGATCTGTTTTAGCTGGGACACCTGGTATATAATATATATATATATATATATATATATATATATATATATATATATATATATACATCTAGTATATGTTTTAGGCATGGATCATGCTGTAATTAATACGGTAATACTTAGTGTATCATAATGAATGTGCATAGTTTTTATAAAATAATTTAGACGTCAGTGTACGATTGGTATTACTAGAACACTCGTTTATTATGTCATAATGTCAAACCTGGGTGTCATAGAAGCCCAGATAGTTTCGTAACTCAGAAAAATTGTGTTTATTCTTTTAAAAGCAGAATGATTTCGGAGTGATACCACGTCAAAATTTTATAAATGTGACTGGGTACAAATTTTGGACCATAAATATGTTCAAAAGTAAGTTTTAATATATATTTAAAAAAAAATCTGAAAGATCATTCATCAGTTTATCGAAATTTGTGCTTAAAGAATCTGGTATAAACATTCCAAAGAAACTATTTCTTGCAAAAAAATTGCTTAAATCTCATGCAGATTTGTGAATAATTTTCCAGTTGGTCGAAAATTTGACGGAAATACTGCATGTTTTAATTGGTGATTTGCGTACAGAACAGATATGACAACTGTTTATAATCTAGTGCGTAATACTATGTTCGCCTGGCTGTAGTACACAATCGAGTTCCAATTGAGATCCTTACAATATCTATTACACCACTTTAAACATGGAGTAAATTCGAAAATAAAATCTTTCTGATATATCCGACCGTGAAAGCCAAAGGTTTTAACCTCTGTACTTATACAAATTTATTACTTATGTCAGTAACATTGTCACACACGATAACAACCTATTAATAGCTCTACGTTCGCACGTATAAAATTAAATTTGCGTATTCTTCAATCCTTTGACGTAGTATATCATGAAATTTCGTTATTTTCTTATCAAAATTGGACCATGTTTTAGTAAATTTATAAACATTATAAAACTATTATTGATAAGATATACTTAACCTTAAATAAATTATAATTAAATTTTAGAATTATTTGTTGTTTCTGTTTTACAATATAAGCTTGCGATATATCTGTTGCGATAACATTCTAATCTAAATCACTAAATTAAAAATGTATTGATTTATAGTTGAATCAATAGATTTTATAATATAAATAATTTAAAAATTGTATAGATAGACACTCTATAAAAATGGGGGTAAAATTAGCAAGGAATCTTAAAATTAAATTTTAAGATTCATATGATTTAACCCGATTTATAGTAAATTTAAGTATATCTTTAAATTTACTCTTAAGATTTACGATGATAACATAAGTAATATTAAAGTTTTATCCTAAAATTAAGTTTTAGAATACAATATTATAGCAATTTTAAAAATGTATTTAAATTTACCCCTTAACTTTACGATAAAGTTTAATTATAAAATCATGTTTTTAAATTGCAATATTATTTTAAAATTATGGTATGAAATCGGGAAAAAACATTTAGTTTTAAAGTCCAAAGTTAAAGCAAAAATTTTATATTAATGTAAAATTTTAATTTTACAATATGTTATAAAATTCTGGTACCGAGAGTCGGTAATTTAATTGCTGGGTATCCGTACTGTACATATTGTTTTCAGTATAGACAATGTAAATAGTGGAAATTAAATATCGGATGAAAAAAAATGGGGAAGAGCTACAAAAATATCCGGAATATTAAAATATCTGCAGTGATACGACTTAAATAAAATTAAATTTTATTATGTATGTTCAAATGTAATATTATATGAGTAAAATAAGTATTTACTGTAATATTTTAATATATATTTTTATCATTGAAAAGAAAACTCTAAAGAAAAATTAACTAATTAATTCTAGGTGTTAGTTAGTTAATGGCTCAGATTCAGTTTTGTTTCATTCTAAATTTATAAAATTTAAATTTAAAATATTTATTTATATTTAGAAAATAATTAATTTTGTTTATGTAATTATAATGAAATATAGAAATTCTGAAGTATTTTGTTAGTCAAATAAAATTAGAAATAATGTGGCCGGATGAATAATATTTGGTATGTCATTGGAATTTAAGTTATAGTATAGTTTGTTAATTACATAATTCCATAAAGTTTGATTTTTACAATAGGTACTATTATATAATAAAAAATAAACTAAAACCCACTAATTCATGCGGACCTGACGGAATACCTAATTCAATACTGATAGGGTGTAAAGATGTAATTGTGGAGATCTTAACCAAGTTGTTTAATTTATCTTTGAGCACGGGAGTTTTCCCAAAAATGTGGAAATCATGCTACATTACGCCAATTTTCAAATCAGGTAATAAAGAAAATATCTCAAATTATCGCGGGGTATGTAAACAATCTGCTGTGCCAAAGATATTGGATAGCTTGGTTACAGCAGAATTAACGTGGACGACTAAAAATATTATCAACACTGCTCAACACGGATTTTGCGAGGGAAAATCCACAGTGACTAATTTGCTACTCTATCAGGATTATATACTTAATGCTTTTGAACTAGGATACCAAGTAGATTCCATTTATGCAGATGTACAAAAGGCTTTTGACACTGTTCCTCACAAATTTCTATTTAAAAAGCTGGAAGCATTAGGTATTTATGGTATGCTACTGAAGTGGATTGTCAGTTTTTTATCCGACCGAACACAACAAGTGAAAATAAAAAACTTTGTTTCCTTTTGTATACTTGTAACCTCTGGAGTATCTCAGGGCTCACATATTGGACCTCTCCTTTTTCTTTTATTTATAAACGATATTGTTTTGGTAATAAAATATTGTGAAATACTACTGTTTGCAGATGACCTAAAGTTATATAAGATGGTGCGGTCAATCTGTGATCAGTATCTTGTTCAGTGTGACATGGATAATTTAATTATTTGGTTTAAAAAACATGGTATGACCTTAAACATAAGTAAATGCTACTCAATTACGTTTCATAGAATCTTAAGACCTTTAGAAAGCTATTATGAAATGAATGGTACCCAACTACAAATAGTTGAAGAAATTAAAGATTTAGGAGTTGTCTTCGACAAACAGTTAAACTTCAACAGTCACATACGGGGTTGTGTCATGAAAACCCTACAAATTCTAGGCTATGTTACAAGAATGAGTGGTGAATTCACAGTTGAGACCTATAAACACCTTTACTGCACTATAGTAAGACCTAACCTTGAATACGCAGCAGTAATATGGTCACCATGCTACCAAATCAATATCGATTTAATAGAATCTGTCCAACGTCGCTTTATGAGGATTGCAGGATATAGACTTGGTATAACAAGAGAAAACTTTGTTTATAACTATGCAGCTATTAACGATCGGATAAAGGTTGACACTCTACTTCAGCGTCGTTATAAATCTGATCTTTGCATTCTTAACTCAGTACTGTCTGGAAAACTAGAATGTCCCACTATTTTGGCTAAAATCAATTTTAACACAAATTACAGGACGCGAACAAATTTTTTATTTTATATAGGTTTTCATAACTCCAATTATACATACCATAGCCCATTGAACAGAATGATGCGACTATCAAATTTAAATCCGATGGTTAATATAACTGGAATATCATTAGGTCAGTTGAAATATAGGTTAAAACGTACTGAGCTAGTCATTCAATAGTTTCAGTCACTCCCCGTTAGAAGATATGTATTTTATTTTATTTTCCTACATTCTATTATGTAATCTGATTTTTATGTATTTAATAATTATTTCATATATTTCTAACTTAATTATTATTAATTATTAATTTATTTTAACATATTTAATGTGAAAACATTTTTGTAATATTTAAAAAAGGGGGTATCCCGTAAATAAATAAATAAATAAATAAATAAATAAATATTATATGCACAAAAAGCGGGAATTGACACTTCCCAATTTATGACATGTTTAATATTTTTTCATTGTGTAAATATGTGTTATTTGTAAGAAGTTAGAATAACTTGACGTTTGTCAGTTTATGAAATTAATAGATTAGTTTTCAATCCATAGAATCAATCCATTAAGCGGCAGTTATGGAGTGAGTGTTATTATAAAACTTAAAGTTCTTAAAATTTAAACTCACTATTAGTATCTAAATCTATTTATTAATTTACGAAAAGTTTAGTACACCATAACATCCAACTATTAAAATAAATAATGTTAAAAACTACTACTAACTATATTTAATAGATTATTCTTCATAAATACTTTAATCACAGTTTTGACCATTGCATAAACCTTATCTGATTAATAATTTGATACAGCATTCTTGGTTTGGATGAATTATATTATTAATTCGATTTATTTTAGATTGACATTTCAAGCGAATCGTTTACAGCGATTGACCATTGTTCTTCTACATTAAAAACCTTATTTGCTAAACTTGATGCTAATTTAATAGAAGGATTTCTAGATTCTATAGATATTTGTGTTTTAGGAAATTCATACAATAAGGTACCAGATAACTTCGATCATGGTTTTTCGTGATTCATACTTAGATATTTTACTTATTTCTTTTAGTTTTTACTTCATCCCACCATTTTTTTTTTTTTTTTTTTGATTGGGTAATTTTCTTCTTTTATCCTCAATCTTCTTCATTAATTGCTTTGTAAATAACCAACACATATTTAGTTTTTCTGGTATACAAGTTATATTTTACCATGATTTTTTATTGTATAACCAGCATTTTTCAAGAAATTTTCTATCATTATTTTGATCGATAAGTGACATTTATACAAATAGTTGTCTGTGACGACAATTGCAAAATGATAATTTACAAAATGCAAAATGTCAATTCCCGCTTTTTGTGCATATAATAGTACTTAAACATTTAATAATATTATAGTACATTGGACATAGAAAGATTTTATAATAATTATATGGTACCTACTTAGTTTGACATATTTATATGTATATGTAATAACGTTTTTGAAAATAAAAAAAACTAATAATTATATATAATTGTTGTAAATTAGTTTGTAATTAAATATTATTATTTATTTATTACTTTAATGTTTGTTAATATTTATGGATAAATATGTGCATAATTCATTTCTTTATTAATTAAATCAGGTTATTAAACATTTATTTTATTTATAACAAATTATTTGCAATTTTATTACTGTCTTATCGTTAATAATCACAGAAAAAAAGCTTTATTATAGAAGATAATTGCTTAGTTAAATATAATTTCAGCTGCAATATCATATTAGTCAACCCCAATTAATTTATTTCATTATAAAAAAAATCTTTCTTGTTTCTTTGCTATAAAACGATATACCATATTATAGTACTTTGTTAATCCAATTATTTTGCCACTGGCTCAAATTTAAAATTTATCATACATATTAAATTTATGTAGATCCACTTATTACAAGAGAAAAGGAACTTTTCGTCTCGAGTATAGACAGTTTTCATTTTTAAGACAAGAAATTGTTTAATCTTGTCTTAATAATTTCTCGATGATTATTATTATTATTATTATTTCGAGATAGGAGATCTCGTCTCGCAAAAGTATTCGATAGGCTTTTTTTTCCTTTTATAGCTATTTTTTCAATCGTTGGTAAAGTCTCTGTAAACTTAACCCTAATTTCCAATTAACTGATAGTAAACTTTTTGTCGAGTATTTCAATCAGTTTTTTAATTATGGTTAACTAACTTCGAGTTTTTGTATTATTTTGTTCAGTTGGTAATAAATTTATGAATTTTGAAACATATTTATGAAAAAGAATCAGCAAAAATGCCATATTATGATATTTTTAGTCAAGTTAATAATTTAAATTTATAAAATAAGATGAAAATGAAAAAGTATTTGTCGAAAAATTTAAGTTAATGCACTAAGCGAAGAATATAACTTATGGAAGATTTATTCCTCATCCAACAAATAAATGTTTGCCAGTGAACAGTTCTGGGTCTTCTGGCCTCATCATCGTTGTCATATGCACTGGTACACAAATGAATAGTCCACTTTTAAACATCGTTAAGTCAATTTGGAATAAAATTAATAAATACTCAAAAGGTAAACCCCTAAGGAATTCAGGTGTATAAATTAGAGGAAATCTCTTTAATATCTTGATTAAATCCGAGGAAATCTTATCTTTACCAACCATAGAACGTTTTTTTTTTAGGTAATCTTAAAGAAAATTTCGGTATTACATCCTAGAAGGAATTCGGGTCTTCAATTTTTTTTTCAGCGGTTTACCACTCGTAAATACTTGACAAAAACACATACTTTTCAACCATATTCGCAAACTAACGGGGGTTGCAAGTAGACTACACAAATAATACATTATATTAAATAATTTGATTTAAATCAATGATATTTTTCTGCTTTATGACAAGTAATATCAAATACTAGTTTACTATCAGTTAACCCATACCTATCTACTGGTAACTTTTAATAAAAGTTTAATAATGATTTTTTTTGTTAACCAGCGATTGATATACGCATTTTTTGTCATAACTGGAAGTTAACTATCCACTGAAAAACCGGCTGTTAACGTTGTAAAGCGTTGAAATTAATATTTACGTAATTTTTATCCGTGTATTTATAAATATAAAAGAAGTATTGTTTAAAATATAAAAATTACTTAAAAAGATGAAATTACTGCGGTTTGTTATTTATTCAGTTTTTTGTATTATCGACAAATACAAAACCAGAGCTATTGCGTGCTTTGTGTAACAGGTTTTTCTTTAACGACTATCCATTACTTTGTTAACATATTTTTTTTATTATTTTAGAACATTTTATATCTATAGTACATGTCACTGTTTCAAAACCGCACAAGTATATGTTAAAATGACTTTATAGTTTAAAAACTCAGTTTTTATTTTAGAATTGACGTCAGAAATATATATTTGCATTTATGCTACAGTAATACAATAATTAATTTAATATTTGTAATAATAACTTGATTAAATACTTAAAATTTTAAGGCCTTAGCTATTTTTTTTTTAATTTGTTTATAAACCATTAATATTGTTCTTCAATAGACCTAGGTCAACAGCTGTTGTACCAATGTTGCCAGCGAGAAAAAATGTACTTTTTCCTCAGACACATATTCAGTAAATACTATATTCACAATAAATGTATGTGACAAATTTAAAATAAGCAATGTAGGATCCAAATTAGTATACGTCCAGAATATACCTATATATATAATTTAGAAGTTCTATCATACTAAAATTAGATACCTATATAGAACTTCTATAGATCTATTCAAGTAAAATACCGTATAACTCATAGGCAATCTTATTTATTAAAAAATAATTTATCATTTTATAATAATATTATCTATTTATCTAACTAGCAAGTAATGTTCTTATAAAAAAAAATTAACAATAACCATGGTACTACCATCAATGGTATGTTAATGATTAAGCTAAAATGGTACTGAGATAAAAATCTATAGCTACCGACCCATTGGTTTCAAAAACTCGTTAGCCACTATGGTATTTCAACTAATATATTTTCTTTTGTTTCTAAATGATATATTTATCTCGGGTGTTATCTACATAAGAATAATTAAAGTTAGATTATAATATTGGTGGTCTTTTATATATTGACAGAATAATTTCACTTCGACGTACTGCTATTGTTATCTAGTGGATAAAAATCCGCTTAAATCTAATTTTTTATTTTTTTTTGTGTCTAGCTATAAATCACATTCCTTACCTTTATATTTAAACTTGTCTACTGTTTTATTAAGCACTAAGCAAGTTAGGAAAGTTTCGTACAATGCAGATCTGCATTTTGGAATGGAAGTAAAGTACTTACCTACTAATAAAAGCACCAAATGCTTTGAAATTATATTATTTGTTGCTTTTCCTTGATGTTTTATCAGTAGGTTAGTACTTTACTTCCATTGTTAAATAACAACAAAGTTATAGTATCTACATAAATATAATTACAAATTATAAATAATATAGTATATAGTTTTTTATCTCACAAAGTAAGAATACCACACAGTTGTTTGCCATTTATATAATCCAGTTATTGTTTTTAGCCAACTTTTATTAAGATACCAAATACTAGTCTTTTTTAGCATAGGCGTTTGTCAACTTTTACTAGTATTTTAGTAGTACCCAGACAACATCTTGTTGACTAGATATATTAATTAAAGTGGACCTAATGTTAACAACAGCCTGACAGACATTTTGTTGCGATGTCAAAAAATCATTGAAGTCAAATAGGAAACTTAAAGGCTTTAGCTTAAAGCAAACTTGGATCCAAATAAAAGTGCGATTCTGTTTCCTTTTTTTTAAGTTAAATTTTGTAGTACATCAAAATATAACTATAGGAAGTACTGGCTGTATTCTATAATGTAAAATACCATATTATAGATAAAAGACCAGTAACCCAAGTTTTATTTCGATCACATGTGATCTGTCTCCGCCGGTGAAAGTCATTGATATTATCCTATACTCATGTATATTAAATGAAATAAAAATTGGGTTCCTAAAGTAGGTATCGGTTTTTACTACTGTATCATCAGCATTATATTTTTCAATTATATGTCGCCTTGTCTATTTCAAGACGTCGCAACGTATCTTAAATGTTCTTAATTTGAATGTCTTTTTTTATATGCATCATACAATTTTACGCATATTTGTTGTTGCTGCCTTATGTTTATTGTAAACAATAATTAATTTATAGGTATGTACCTACTACAATGAATACTTTATTACTAATTTAAAAATAATAATTACCTAATCCCTTAAAGATGACATAGGTACCTACTTCAGATATAACGTCTCGAAATAGACAAGACGATATTAATAATATTTAATAAAACATGGCTTTCTATTATTATATAGTATACTAAACAATACTTTGACTGTGCAGAAATCTAAAATATTTACACAAAATTTGATATGGTATTGAAATTTGAATATATTTTATCTAATTTCGCACAAACTGCTGTGCTAATAATCTAGTTTACACCTTTATCATCTATAAAATGGCGTCATATTTTAAGTAAATAAGCAGTTTTGAGAATTTTAGATTCACAGAAAACATGAAGAAAAAATTGATACCCAATTGCTAAATGGAAGTTTTTATTTATAAATAATTAAAGAATAATACCTTAATGTTTTCCTAAATTTGCTGTGGTTATATTTATTATTATTTTCTTTCTAAAAATTAATGGAGACCCCTAGCACAAGCTTAGGCTTATTTAGAGCTCTCCATGACTTGCCGTGTATGGTATCAAATAAAGAAAATAAAATAAATAAATAAAAAATCCTTACTGTTGCAATTGCTGCTATTAATAATTTCTGCTATTAGTAATTGCTAATGCAAAATTTATACGTTTTACCAAATTTCTCCTTCATATACGGTAGGTAAGAAATTAAGTACCGTAGATTAAGGAGCACTTTGGTAAAATGTATAAATTTTGTACATGTTATGCATTTTTTACACATTACCTTTAAATTGTACATATTTTATGTAAAAATAAAATCAACGTCGATGTAATTTTTAGCTTTACGCCTTTTCTGCCAGTAGAAATTGTATTGATATTAAACACCATTTTAGGAGGACGCATCAAAATTCCTGTGGGCAAGACTAAGTGTTTTTTGCATCATTTCACCATTTAAATATTTTTTTTTTCAGACCGTTTTTATGAAAATTGCTTAAGAACTAAAAATTACAGATATTCTAGGTATTTTATTTTTGACTATTACAATACAATACAAATATATTTTTTCGTTTTGTAATTTTACCATCTAAATACCTTCCAAATTTTAAGTTAAGAACTTTTAAGTTTAAAAAGGTGATTATATTAATCTTAAAAGTTATTAATATTTTTATTTAATTAATTATTTATAATTTTATTTAATATTAAATAATTTACTAAGTGACTAAGGTTCCCCAACTAGCATTTTTGGTTGCTGCTACGTGATCATTACCTGCATTGAAACAAATTAAACAGCGGCGAATAGTTACAGGAACGCTATAATTATCTAGTAATTACTAAAAAAATGGGGAAAAAATAGGGAGAACAATTACTATCTTACTACGTGTTTGTTACTTAGTTCGGAACGACTTCGTTCCAAAACAGCTACCACGTAGCCACGTAATTGTGAGGTAGTTATTGGTTACTGCTACATAGATATTTGTCAAAATAGTTTAGCTTTTTTTTGTCGTAGGTGCGATATAAATATTAACTTATTATGCACTTCATCCATTTCGGTTTGGAAGTAAAACAATCTTATAAAATGAATGCATTCTGGTATGAAAATTTCCAGTAAATATTATTAATAATAATTCAAAAACACTAATGAGCCAAGAAAAGTATGTAGTTTTATTGTTTAAATAAATGATATAATTAAAAATTATTTTAATGTGTTGGTATTTGTTATCATTTGGGAATAAAAAACTGGTCACTATTTACTTACTTTGTAGTGAAATTATGCTTAATTAAATATGATTCCAATACTGCGTACTTATTACTCATTAAACTAAATATATGCCGGTTATCTAAAATTTTACTATTAAGTTCTAATTGCATCACTATGGAAATTAAAACTATTATGTATTTTTTATGAGTAGCTATAACCGCGCGATATCTATAATTGCAACTGAAAATTAATCTGTTACTGTTTAGTAATGTATAAAGTTTCAAAAACGTAGTTCTTACGTATATTAAAACCAATTAGGAATGGTTACTTTAAAGTAGGTAACTTTTTATGGCTGCAGCGACGTAGAATTCATAGAATTTATTCTTTTACCAATAAACATATATTTAAGTGTGTTTGACACCATAAAGTTATATAATAAGTAGGAGCTACGTAATTACAACTCATGAATGGTAGCGGTTCCAGATTTTTACTTATTTATTTTTATGTGAAATAAATCAAGTTTTAGGACTTTTTTTTTAAATATTGAAGTAAAAAAATAGTAATTATATACCAGCGAGGAATTTAAGAGTGCGAGGCTATAATAGTCTTCTCTACCGTAGTTAATATATTAGTTTTTTCACTACTAGCACTATTTAACTATTTTTATCCAAATAATAAAATAAATTATAATTCTGTAAATAATTATTAACAGAAATGATATTTCTTGAAATTTTCATAAAAATCAAGTAGCCTATATCAATGACATTTGCTCAAATAAATACGTTGAACTGATGTTTAAAAATTTAGTTTTTTTTTATTTTTTTTCATAATATTTAGCTAATTATTGATTGTATTAATTGGTTATAATTATAATTAATTATATGTAATAAATAAAAAGGTATTTAAAGCTATTTTCTTGGGTTTAATTATTAAAAATTGCACAAAGAACTGGAACATCTAAAGTGACAGAAATTGTTTATAAAATTTACTCCTACTAGGAGAGAAAAAAATATTTTTGCTATGGGTGAAGAAAATTGATTTTACACTCTGAAAATGTTAACAATTACCTAACTGGTCCAGGATTCCGGGTCATATTTTTTTTTGATATAGTCACAAGAATAAAATCAGAAATGTATTTTTTTTAAAGGCTAAACTTTTTTTATTTTCTGGTTTTAGCAAAAAAAAAATTGCTTAAACGAGTTAAAAAAAATACTTTATAAAATATTTCGTTCACCTCAGGCTTCTAATTTTTATTGTATAATAATAGCTTGTAGATACGTGTTATAATAAATTTAAAAAAATATATAAAAAAATAAAAATAAAGTACATATCTATCTAATTGTAATTGGTGCGCCCCTCGGCAAATACTGCTTAGTGGGTTGGCCACGAAGCAATAAAATAAGCCCTATAAAAGTAATCTATTTTAGCACTAAATAGTAGAATATTAAAAAAAAAGTTTTTTTGAAAATTTGAAGCCATGTCATGAACAATAACAATAAAATATGTGTCATTACAAGTAGGTACATGCCAAATTTCCTTTTTCAAGCTTAAATTTGGCACAGCTTTCAATTTATAGATTTTGCACAATAAAGAATACCAGATATGTTTGAATAAAAAATATATATTTATTTTTTCTTTTTATTTTTAAATGAATTAAGGAGAACTATAATTGATTTTTTTTTGAGCTGAAGTTTTACACATAATTGTATTGTATTGTAAGGGGGACATAAAATTTTCCGAGGGGTAAACCGCTGACAAAATTTTGTACACCTTTAGGAGGAAATATTCAAAGATTTCCTCCGGAAAGGAGGAAATCTTTAGAGATTTCCTCGTAACCTTCAAAGATTTCCTCCAGATTTCTTCCAATCTGAATTCCTCTGCGGTTTACACCTCGAAATTTTTAAAAAAATGCGTTTTAAATACCCTACTAAACATGTTATAAGAGGCAAAGAAACCTAATCATCAAAATATAAAACAAAATTTTAAAAAAATACCCTAAAGGGCACTGGGAGTCTCCCAGTGGGAGATAAAACTAAAAAAAATGCTATATCAATTCTTTTTACAGTTAACGAAAATCTCAGTAACCTCACCGGGTGAATATCACCCTGCACAGGAAAAAATAGTAAAATAGGAAATGTATTATTGCTTAGGTACTCACCGTTACGAAACAATAAAAATTTACAAAAACCAACAAAATGTCAACAAAAATGTTTAAAAATAAAACTTAAACACTGTTCAAAACTCAACAAAATCAAAATGTAAAACTGTCACCAACAATCCTCAAAAAATTAAATAAAATCACTTTTTTTGCAATAAAATAGTCACGTCACAAAAAACAACTCACTCTAGAAGACGTAAATGTTTATGTAAAAAAAAGGTTAAAGCAACAAGTAACTTGTTGCTTGTAGACTGTCGCGAATTCACACAGAATTTCAGGTTACGTCGATTCAACGCAAGAGTAGTTGTGCGACTAAACTTAGGGACGGCTCAGTCACCCACTAGTTGGTAGAGTGGTGGGCCTACGTAGGCCATGATTCGTTAACCGGTGAACTGCCTCCACAATAGAGTAAAGTGTGACCCCCCACCACCCACCGTGTAGTGTAAGGAGATTGCACTTGGCTTAGGTGACCCGAGTCATTTCGGGTTTGGTGCTCCGAGGTAGTACAGGGATTTCGAAGATAAGGATATATGTGCGCACTGCAGATCTGCCTATCTTAAATGGTGATAAACCTGCCAATCCTCGTGTTATTACCCGATTTTCGAGTAATTGGAAATGATTCGGGCAACACGAAAAATCGTATAATGGTTTGGCTTTTATTTGAATATATCCGGCAAAATATCCTCGAGATCAGACTTAACGTAACCCCATTACGCGATATTTCGTCGAAATTTGATCTTTCTCTTTATATGGCAAATTTTTTTTAAAGCATTACCTAGGTAACTTAAGTTTGATAACTTTTTTTATTTACCAGTGTATAATCTTCCGTGCAGGGTTTCTAAGAAAAACGTCAAAAGAAAATGCAGAGACTTTAATACTAGTAGTGGAAACCTAATACAGGCAGTGAGCTATTTTGAATTTATTCTGGAAATGTCTGATTATTAGATTGACCTTTAAAAAAAATATATAATTAACACCAAAATAATAATTTAGGGGTCGTCCATAAAATACGTCACACTTTTTTAGGTGATTTTAGACCACCTTCGACCCCCCCCCCCCCATATGTGACGTCACACTCCAATTTTACTAAAAAAAACGATTTTTTCTATTTTATTGAGTTTGTTTAACAATGAAAAATTAAAGGGCATTTTGTAGTAACACGTCTTTTTAAGGGGTCTTTCTACCGTCAAATATAAAAAATATGTTTTATATAGGAAGAAAAAAGATATCATGTGAAATTTTGTAGGTATGTTTATTTATATTCAAAAAATAAACAAAAAATTGATTTTTAAGTGCCATTTCTTGGCCATATTTTTTTTTTTCAAAAAACATAAAAAACGGTGGTCGCCATGATTCCGACCGTTTAAATCGACTGAAAAAAAAATGGGATATTATTCAGTATTGAAGTCGCTATAGCCCGAGCTAAATTAAAATTTTTTGACCCATAAATAACAAAGTGGCGGACGTTTTTCAAAAAATTAAAAAAAAAAACATCGGTCATTTTTTTATTTTTTGGCCAAAAGATTTTCTTCTAGCTCGGGCTATAGCGACTTCAATACTGAATAATATCCAGTTTTTTTTCAGTCCTTTCAAACGGCCGGAATCATGGCGGCCACCCTTTTTTGATGTTCAAAAAAAAAAAAAAAATTGGCCAAAAAATGGCACTAAAAATCATTTTTTTTATTTTTTGAATACAAATAAACACCCACAAAATTTTACAATGATATCGTTTTTCTTTCTAAGTATATAAAAAAAATGTAAAAAAAATATTTTTAAAATTTGGATATAGACCCTTTAAATATACATATTTATATTGACATAGATCTTATCACAAAGAATTTATAATATTTTAAAAACTTTGAGATCAAAATTTTCTCCACTCCAATCTCATATTTTTAATCCATCTTCGTCCAGGGTGAAAACCCATTTTCAGATGTTTTGAATCACTGGCATCCCCTCAACTTTGTCAGTCAGGAATGCAATGGGTATCTACTTCTTCGTTTTCCAATCATATTCCATCTTCATCATCTGAGTTGTCGTCATTCGTCATACTCTGTATTATAGTAATTCTGTAGCACTTCACTAGCGATTCATTTTGAGTAGGTCAATAAAAAAAATTTTGTAACGTCACACTCGACCAAGCCCCCCCTCCCTCCATGTCACACTTCGTCACAAATACCTGACCCCCTTCTCCCCTAAAGGTGTGACGTATTTTATGGACGACCCCTTGGCCAGTGAAATTTATAATATATGAAATTTAGAGACCATTTCAAGAGCTGCAAGTTTGCTCATAACCACTTTTATTGACCGATTAACAATTTGGCTGAAAAATGGAAAAAAAACAATTTCACCTCCAACATGACTATTTTTAAATTGATTGTTATTAATGTATTGAAAAAATGATTCAAACAAAAATTGTTGGAAATTGTCTCCTTAACAAAATTGGATATGCTTTTTTTAACGTATGATGCAACTCACCCCTAAAATTCAAGATAGCTGACACCCCTTACGCAAATCACCCGACAAAAAACTAGCAGGACTGTTCTGTTACAATCCACTACTACCCTTTAAAATATCAGCCCGTGTATATTTATTTCAATTTACATTTATTATTTGACTGGACTATACTAAGAAAACTATCATTTGCTTTACAATGATACTTGACATGAGGAAAGTTCCTATTGCAAGTAATATACATTAAAAAAAAAAAACATTTAAATGTAGTTTTAGATTGAGAGATATTTGTGTTTTAAGTGTCAAAATGTAACGTCAGTTACAAAAAGAATGGCTGTTTGGAGTTAAAGAGCTTAGCAGGGTAAGCAGGTAAAAAGTGCCCCAGCCCGATTTGAGCTGAGTATTTGTGCAAAAGTTAGCTCCCATAGAGGTCAGTTAATTCCCAGATTTTCAGCCCCCAACGACCCCCAGGGGGGTCAGAATTAATTTTTTTAGTTCGACATGAATCATTTTTTTCTCCGGTCCTGCTGATCCGATTGACTTCAAATTTGGAACACATAATAAGGACTATAGGGATAGTCTACAAAAAAAATATTGTCGATTTGCGACTATTCTAACCTATAAAAAAAATCACTTGTATTTTTTGAAGGGCCGAAAAGGCCCATTTTTGGCCGAACACACCCGCCATTTTTTTTTATGTTATGTATTCGTATTCGATCTAAAACATATCAAAAATTTAATTTTTTTTTATGTAGTAGAACAGTGTCAAAAAAAATAAAAACTGCGTCAGGTACGCATTTGTAGTAGTATAGAATTAAGAATATTATTTGGAATAATCGAATTTTTATTTAATATAAATAGGTCCAAAAATTAATATTGAAAATAAATTACAAAAAATGTTTATTCTAAGAAACCAAGCAAAATTAAAATCATAGTCAATTGACGATCATAAAAATTAAAGTGTAAAGTATTTGAAATAGCGTAGGAAGTTTTAACGGGTGATTCTACATGATAAAATATGACAAAAAGTTCCTATAAATATATGTCTATTTAATAACTCAGGAACTCTTTGAGATATATTAACGAGGTTTTGAACGTGAATTAATCCTAATAAGGCCCATCTTTGTATGTCATTTTCACGTACTTATTTAAACCAGGGGTGTGCGAAACGGGGGGGCCTTATCAGTTTTTTGTCCCAAACTTTTTTCTGTGTAACTTTTTTGCAATTCTATTTTTGAAATATGATTCCTCAGGTCAAAACACATAAAAAGGTACTCTTGTTGTAATACTGTAGGATTAACCGTTTTCGAGAAAAGTTAATTTGAAGGTGAAATTTCACGGTTCGAGGACGAAAAATTAAATACTAAAATGTCGAAAACCAAAATTTTAATAATGCAATGTTATTCTACATCAAAAACTAAGAAAAAAAGTGTCCATACATGTAGGTCGAAAAAACGCTTTTTAAAGCCAACCAATTTTTTTTAATGACAACCCCTGTATATTTTTGCATTTTTTAATTCAGAATACAATTTTACATCTAATAAAAATCATTTAATTATTTTTTTGTTTATAAAAAAAACATAATTGACTTAATTTTCGGCAAAAGCGGAATTAAAAGCAAAAAAATCGCCATTTTGTAGCCCTTACAAAAGCGCACCAAAAAGTTAAGAGCGTCCAAGAGGGTTGCCATTTTAAAAAATTAATTTATGAAGGAAAAACCGTTTAAAAAAGTTTTAAGTACAAAAAAATACCGAATGTTGGTTTTTACCTAAAATTTGTAATTTTCCCAAATTAATCAAATAAATTAGATTTTATTTATGAAAAAATTAATATTGTATGTTCATAAAAAAATAAAAAAAAATAAAAAAAGTACCTATTAAAAAAAATTAAAAGTGTTTTTTTTGTATGTAAATTTGTTGCATCCAAAAATGCAAAAATATACCGGGGGTCCCATTTAAAAAAAAAATAATTTTAATTAGTTTCAGACCAAACCGGAAGTGCAAAAAAATTATTTTGTGTGTCATTTTGTAGCCATAGTTGAGAAATATAAGCTTTAAAAAAATTGCTTTGATCGGATTGAAAACAAGCTAATTTTAGGGGGTGTTCATGGACTGAAACTCACCCGGTATAATTATACATACCTTTATAACTAAATAATTTAGTTTTTAGGTTATTTTTTATAGTGTTAAAATTGTTGCAAAAAATTGTACTGTTAACCCAACATGGCAAAAAATTGTACTGTTAACCCAAAACAAAAATACCCAAATCAATCATCAATTTAAATGTATTTTTTTTTTTTTAATTTTAAAGCAAATTAAAAAGAGTATACCTAAGCACACGTTTTATAACACGCAAGCGGATCTTTTTCTAAATTTGTACTCGTGCGCTAAAAACGTGTGTTATAATACTAGTCCTGTAATGTACTATTAATTGATAATTTTCTAAGAACAATCTATTATTTAATTTCTTGGTGTTTGATTCATTCAAATAATACATGCAGAATGTATAGGAATGTTATAATTGCTATGGAATTAAATTAAGGCAACAAATATTTGGAATCCGAAAACTGGTTCTTATACCTACTTTTTGGTATGCTGTCTAGAGTCACTCTGTCTAGAGCCGGTTCTGTTTCCCAGAAAGTTTCCCTATATAGAATGACTCATGCTCACTATAAAAAATTATATTCGTAAAATTTTCCAAATTTTCCTTAGAAGGAAATGGTATGAACCGACATGTAATAGTATATTACATACTGAGGTGGAAAATTAAATTTTCCACCGAGGTTTGTATACTATTGTATTCACAATTTTCACCTATTTTATTAACAATTGTATATTTTATGTTCCACGACAAAACTAACACCATTTATACGCTGGTGAAGTTAGTTACACATAATGTTAAGCCTCATAATATCGATCTGGGTATTAATTTTGTTAAAAATGCCAAGTTTCTGGGTACATTTTGGAGTGTAACGCCCATGTTAATGGTATAGGAAAATAGCGTTACATGAGGGGGTGGGTGTCCAAAATGACCAAAATTGGCGTTACGTAATCCTTGAACGTTCCCTAATGTCTATTGATATGTTAATATGCATGTGTTTTGTTAAATTTAACTTTGAAACATTTTTAAGACACAATGACTTTTTACGAATTCCTAGACATAAGTCGGCTTTATTTGAAAAGTCTGCGTACTTCAATTGTATAAAGCTTTACAACAAGCTACCTAGTAGCATCAAATCAATTACTTGTGCCAGACTATTTAAAACAACAGTTAAAAAAGTTCTTATTGACAATTGCTTTTTGAGTTTTATTCCCACAAATTTAAAATTTTATAATAACTAAATATGTAATAGTTAGGTACTTCTGTTAAATGTTTGTTTTTACTAAGATATCTGTATTTGTTATACAGAGCGGTCCAGTTGAGATATCGACTTCAAATTTGGAACTTTTAAATAAAACAACTTAAAATATCTTTTAGCATATATTTAATACTTTCAGCTCTTAAAATGTGGGCAGGGGGCATGGGGCACATTTTTTTCAATGGAAAGGGGGGTCGTGTAATACATCATTTTAAAGCTTATAAAATTCTCCATTTAACTCCATATTTTTAAATTAAAAAAAAAATTGGGTTTAAAATGGGGTTTAAAATGGGTATTATTGTCAAAATTCCTCTAAAAAAAAACAAATAATTTTTTAAAAATGCCTAATTTCATCATAAAAAATGTTAATTATACTTTTAAACTAATTTTAGTTGACATAAATAAAAATTTATAAAAAAAAACTTAAAAAATCGAATGTTTTAGCACCAAAAATTGAAAAATCAAAACCTTAAAAAACATTTCTAAAAAATTTATAAATGTTAGTTTAAATAGAGAATTTTATAAGCTTTAAAATGATATATCACACGACCCCCCTTTCCATTTAAAAAAATGTCCCCCCATGCCCTCCTGCCCACATTTTAAGAGCTGAAAATATCAAATATATGCTAAAAGATAGTATAACTTGTCTTATTTAAGAGTTCTAAATTTGAAGTCGATATCTCAACTCGTTCAAAAGTTAAAAGGTGGGGTGACTTTTGGATCGCACTGTATATTATTTACCCACATATTGTTTAGTCACATATGTACATTTACCTATGTTAAAATTCTGACTTTTACCTTGTACCTTGTACCTAAATGGCAAAATAAGTCTATCTATATATCTATCTATTATTTTTGTTCTATTAATTCATGAATTGATGAATGGATGGCGATCTCCTGTAAAATAAAATAAAAAATAATTTTTATTTAATATTAAAAATTTTAAAACATATAAATAGATTACATATAAATATTCATTCGACATAAATAATAAATATTTCTCTAAAAAAGTATAAAAACGTTATGTATTTACTTCGTTAAATTACAGGCGGTGGCAGCACTTACCAGTGATCTTTCAGAAGTGACAGTAAAATATTTTAGAAATACGAAAATATTGCAATTAAAGTATCTGATGTTATTTTAAAAAAATAAGTACTTAACAGGTTAACGACCAGCGCTAAATTTTAAAAATTTATTCCTGGTCCAGAGGATTGTTTTGGTATGTTATGGTACACACGGTCCGTGCAGAAAACAGGGTGTGCAACAATATTGTAGACATGGTCGTCAACCTGTTAAAACTATTTTTTCCATATCATTTTAATACTTTGAAGTTTTTGACATATCTGAAGTAAAGTGAAGTTAGTCACAAGACAGTTCCCGACCAAGGGATGGAAATGTGGTGTCCCAAACTTTTTAGGTAGTAGAAGTTAACAATAATTGATTTTCCAACTTTTAGGACGTAGCGTTTTTTATAGCATACAGTAAACTAATATTCTTTGATTGTTGATAAAAAACTCAACTTTTTTACTGGTATGCAAAAATGTGCAAAAATAGACATTTTCTGACCTTTAATTGTTAATATCTTAAAAACCACACCAAATCGACAGCAGCAAATACATAGATTTTGCTTCTATACAACTGTATTAACTGAAAAACTTGACAGTCCTCTGGATGAGCCAGTTTCATGGCAAAAGTTTCATATCACTGGACTATAGTTTACACGTAGAGCTAACTACCGGTATTTATAAATTCCAACAGCAGTCTGTCCCCTACTGTCAAGTTGTTTTAGAGAAAGAGAGTATGTTATAAATACCGGTAGTTAGCGCTATGTGTAACGTAGTTAGTATCAACAAATAATATGTATATATTCTAATAGTGTATGCGCATTGAACTATTAATATACATACAATTTTCTTATCTTAACGTTTTAAATCACTATAAGAAAAAATATTTACCACAAAAAAATTACTGGACGCTCTAATTATGGCATTTTTTTGTTTATCTTGCTGGCCTTTTCATTTGTTGCTTTTAGGTTTACAAATTATAAATGGCAATTTTGTAACGCAGCGGTTAATCTTTGGTGCAGAAAACTATTTTACTTTTGGAGATATAAGCACTTCGACAACTTACCCCTGCGACAACTAGCCCCGGCCACCCCTACTTTTTAAAATTTTTCTTATTGGAATATACCTTTTTATGTAAAAATACACAAAAAAATATGTGTGGTGTAATATCGCAGGACTAACCGATTTGAAGATGCATTTAAAAGTAAATTTTACGCATCAAGAACCAAAAATAAAAAATATATATATAAAGCCAAAAACAAATATTTGAATAACCAATATGATTAAACGTTAAAAACCGAGAAAAAAAATTCCATACAACTTGGTCTAAAAATTATACCTAAGGGAGCTATGTCATTCCTATCCCTCTGCCACAGACACCTTATTTATGAAACATTACCACAGACACGACGTAAAAATTAAGACCCCCTTTAAATAATTTAAACGTCGAACAAAATTTTTAAAGTTTTGACTTATTTATCGTTAAGCTTGTTCTTTATAGCTTCAATTATTTAATTATAAATGCAGTAGAACATAATATTTAAATGAGTTATTTATATAATATAATTTGTACTATAATGTTATTTTTGGTTAATTTTGGCTAGGGAAATTTATTTAAATAACTTGGTAGCAGAAAGAAAAAGAATATTTATAAGATTACGTATTTTTTACGCCTCCAAACATTAAATGAACACGTGAAAAATCACTGTGCAACATACCCACTTCTCCGATCGGATTTGGGGTTTAAACTGAATGTCCGAAAGGTACTGAGTTGGGAGAACTCATAAATTGCATACTATCGAGGCGTAAAATCTATGCCGTGTCTGGGTAAAGGGTCATAACTTCCTTAGGAATGATTTTTGGACCAAGTTATGTTTGTTTTTTTTATGTTTGTTTTTAACCTCGTACTATTCTACTTTATTAAGCATCCCCTAAGTCCAGGACTTGTGTGGGCTAGTAGTAGAGGGAACCACCGGCTTTAATTGACTTTCGAACCAATATATCTAGGGAGTACGCCTTCGCCAAATTTCAATTATTAATTAACTGAAAAAGGCAATCGGTGCCAGTGAGGTTTGAACTCACGATCATTAGATCAGTGTCAGGCTATATCGATGCCATTGACCACTGAGCTAAATCTCCCAGTTGTATAGAATGTTCTTTTTTTTTTCGGTTTTTAATCTTAAACCACCTCCCAGTATTAAAATTTTTGTTTATGGCTTTATAATTTTTTATTTTTTAATTTTTGGTTTTTTATGCGTAAAAATTAACTTTTTTAAAAGTCCTGGAAAACCTTGAAAACCTGGAAAACGCATGGAATTTAGATTTCCACCTGGAATACCTGAAATTTAACATGTTTTTCTTAAAAAACACGTTTTTTACCTGGAATTTTGTAATAGAACCTGGAATTTAACATACAAAAATATAATTTGTTTAAGAAAAATTAAATACCTTTAGCACAAAAATTAAAGGATATAAAAAACATCCTAAATTTTTAGGTGGTTTTAAAAGCCTGTAACTTGGCGAAAAATGGTCGTAGAGCAATGATAAAATAGTATATTACGCACCGAGTACGCGAACCTAGTTTTTTAGTACACGAGAGTGTAAAGCCGAGTAAACAAAGTACTTTTTTGTTTTTTTTTCAACCTCAAAGTATCCCACAGAAACCCCCAAAGAAACCCTCAAACGTTTAAACCATTTTTTTTTTCATTGTAATCCGAATGATTGAAATTGTCACTTTTGATAAAAATCAATTTTTCTTATTTTTTTGTTCATTTTTTGAAAATTTTTTTCGAAAAAAATTTTATTTTACAAAATTTACAATCATTTACCCGAAATGATTTTATTTTTCGAAAAAAAAAATCGAAAAAAAAAAATATTATTTTTAAATTTTTGGTTACTTTAATATCATTATTATATACTAAAACTATTTTACTATACCTGGAATTTTAATATTTATACCCGGAAAACCTGGAAAATACCTGGAATTTGAATGTCAATTTTTGGTGGGAACCCTGCATACTCGGTTTGCCCTCAATGTCTCGGATTTTGACCAAACTTGGCATAGTGGTACCTAAGCACTCCATCCAAATTTTTTTTAAAACGGTCCATCCGTTCACTATACTGGGTGTCCCACCAAGTTCTTGAAATGGCTTATCTCCGTTATTTGAAAAGGTATTAAAATTTGCAAAAAATAGCATTAAATCAAACCCAAAGAAGATTTTACTGATTTATTCAAAACCGCCCCTTGCTTACCCACTTCCTTGAAACTACCCCCAACTTCTGTTTTTCAAATAGCACCCCCTAATTCTTATTAAAGACTATGAAAGTGAACTTTATTCTGAATTCAACCATTTATTATAAGTGGTATCTTAGATTTAAAGGGGCTCTAAATAACAATTATTTATTAATAGAAGGGTGGTATTTAAAACAAAACTGTGTGTAGCTCCAGGAGAATGGGTTGTTATGAGTTGGTTTTGAAATCAGTTTTCTTTTTGGAAAATTTTCTGGTTAAATTTAAAATGAAATGTACTTTCATATTCTTTAGTAAAATAGGGGAGTGCTATTTAAAAAACTAGTTGGAGGTGGTGGGACGTTATTATTACTAAATAATAATTGTTATTGGAAGCCCCTTAAAAGAATAAGATACTATTTATAATACATGGTTTGATTCAAAATGAAATGTAATTTCATATTCTTAGATTAAAATGGTGGTGGGAGGTGTTATTTGAAAATCAGAGGGTGGGGTGGTTACAAGGGAGTGAGTAAGCAATGGAGGGGAGTGGGTTGAATAGGTCAATAAAATCTTCTTTGGCTCCCATTTAAAGCTTTTTTACAAAAAAAAAAACGGAGATATAACTTTTCAAGAACCTGGTTGATGGGACACTCGGTATCGTGAACGGATGGACCGTTTTGAAAAAAAATTGGATTTTGCTTAGGTACCATAGTGGTACCAATATGCCAAGTTTGTTAAAAATCCGAGATATCGAGGGGAAACCGAATATGTTGAGAAATATCAGAGATATTTTCTAAAAAACACATTTTTTTCAAAAGCGGCTCTAACGATTTTTAAAAGTTTGGTCTTATTTTTTTAATTAGAGCTCATATAACAAATTCCAAAAAGAAAAACAAAATGGAAGTTGTCATGTCATTTAAAACTTCTTCTAGAACACCGTGTATATTTATTGTATTAATCACAGTTATAAGTTATAATAATAATAATAATAATAATAATAATAATAGACGTTTATTGCCCAACAGTACAAACCATACTGGACATTCAAATATTTAGTACAAATCATTAAAATTAATCTATATAAAACCTAAAATACATCTTAAAGTAGAAAAGTTTATATCACACAATTGAGAGATATCATTGAAATTTTTACACATTACATATATTGGCGACTTATATAACAAGTTGGTATTGGCTCGGGGAACAAAAAATGTTAGCGAACGGCGCGTCGCATTTGGTACCAGAAAGTAAATTTGTGATAAGAGATTGCTACATTCAATCCTATTATGTATTAAATTATAAAGAAACGTTACTGATAAAATATTATAACAATAAGTAGTAAAAACTATATAAAATTAGTATAATTAATATAAGTAGAATTCAATATTTCAATAAACTTTTGACCCCCCTTATGGAAAATTGTTAGATAACTGACATAACCAAATTAAAACTATTTACTAATTATTTTTGCCTTTTTTTTGTTAAAAATAGGTTTACAAGCGAATAAAAAATAGCGTATGATACACGGGCGAGAAATATATCTCGGTCTTACGCGATTGTGAATATCGACTTACGATTCGATTCACAATCTCCGCATGCGACCGAGAAACATTATTTCTCGTCCTTGGATCATAATCAGTGATCGGACTTTGGATTTTTTAACAGGTCCGCATTAAGGAAAACAGTATAATTTCATAAAACGCAAGATCATTTAAATTGTATTTAAAGTAACAAAAATACATTATTATTGTTATGTAATTCTTGGTTTGTTTAATTTTAATTTCATTTAATTTTGTTATTTTGTCTAATGTATTATTTTAAATATTTCTGTGAAATCAAACTAATACCTAATAATACCTACCTTCAAATAAAATAAAAAGTAAAACAAAAAACAGTGTGTACATAAATATGTTTTTTTCCTTTTTTTAAGATAAGCGAACAGACGAGCGAACAGATTTCAATATTCGGTGTGATTCCTAGGTTGTTAAATATAAAATAGAAATTAAGGGAACGTTCAAGTATTACTTAACGCAAATTTTGATCATTTTGGACCCCCCCTGTAACGCTATTTTCCTATATCATTAACATGGGCGTAACACTCGAATTTTTACTATTTTGTACAACTAAAAAAAGGAAAGTGATCAAAATTCAAAAATATTTTATATAGAAATTATGGTTTGCAAATATTTAAAGACATTTATAAAAAGAAATGAATGAATGAGAAGAAGCCACTTGGGTTGAAAATACACCAATAAAGCATATTATGCACCGAGTACGCGAACCTAGTTTTCAGTGAACGAGAGTGCTTTTTTTACGAAATAGTTTGCGTATACTATTTTTCCTACGACCTAACACCCAAACATCCCAAAACCGCAAAAATGATCTTAAAATTACTTTGCCAATTTGAGGTTGTGTTTGACGTTTACTAATTTTCTGACAGCAGATATGTAAAATCAGCTAAATGTCACTTTCCAACCATTATTATATGCAACGAGTGAAAAATAGGCACTAACTACTAACTAGGTCGTAGGAAAATACGTTTTTCTTTGTACCACATCGGTAGACGTGGAAAGGTCATTTTGTTTACATAAATGGGTTTTAATACAAAAAGACTACTTCAAAAAATTTAGAAAATATTTTAATAATTTACTTTGAAAATAAAATACTTAAATAATTTCTTACATAACGCTTTTATTTACTATAGTAATACCAAAAACAATATCTGTATACGATATAAGTAATATTATTAGTAAATACTAAAAATGCGGACCTGTTAAAAAATCCAAAGTCCGATCACTGATCATAATATACCATTTCAGACTTGTACTTTAAAGAGTTGTATGTTGTATAGTAAGAATTGTAACGTATATTAAAACTAAAATTGTCTGTATTATACAAAGAAGTATATTTTACTACATGTGGTATTTTATATTTGGCGAAATTTCTATCAGTGTATCATTGCTTAAAAAAAAAAGTTTTTAAATCTGGAAGTAAATATATTCATAATAACCTACTTTTATAATACATTATTATTAATCAGCAAGTACTTAGGTAAAAGACAAGGTTACTTTTTAATTGAGGGTATTTTATTAATTTTTTTCCTTTTATATAATAAAAATAAATAAAACAAGCCGCGAAGATATGTAATGCTACGCATTCCATTTATTTATATTATTCACATTAAATGGTATATTGCATTTTTTAAATTCTTAAAACATAATAATTTTCAAAAAAAAAAATTAAAAAAACATTTTTTTTTCAACTTTTTGTAACAAACGAAAAATTATTTAAAAAAAAAGTTTCAAAAAAATTTTTACAAATTTTTAATTTTTTTTTTTATTTTCTTTTGGTAGAATTTATCCTTATAATAAAAGTAATTTTTCCGGAAAAAATTACGTTAATCGGAAATTTCTTTCAGCTTTTTTCGATATCTTGAAAAGTTTAACCCCCCATAACTTTTTTGTTTTTGTGGGGATTATTTAAAGAAAGGGATCTTCCCTTCGTAGAAGTTAATTTTTCCTGAAAATTTCAAGTCGATCGGATTATTCGTTCTTGACATCAGACAGACAGAAGCGTCTGTCGAACCGACGGACATTTGAAAAAAAATGCTTATTTTTTCATGAACCAAATTTATATCCAAGATTTTTTTGTCTATGAAAATTTTGGATTTTTTTTTAAAATTCGAAACTACCGTATATTATTCTAGCGCAGGCGCCGTGAATAATATAATAATAAAATTAACTACAGAGACCACCGGGGGATAGTAGCGGTTTGTTTAAAAATGGACTACTTTGTAGTTTAGAAGACCTATGTGTAGCACCGGGCTGATTTGTAGCGGTTGAAAGTGTCAATGACTATTAGTCATCAGTTTTTTGGCTGCCGAAAAGATAAAGAAAATTTTAAAACATCAGCTTCGGTTGAAAGTCTTACGGTTGGTGTTTAACCCTAAATATCTCAAACCATTTAGACATTTATTTAACTCTTCATGAGTTACGCTAATTTTGGTTACAAGATTGGTCGCGCAGGCTACATTTGTAGACCATTTTATGTTTTATAGCAAAGATTAAAATTAATGATTACACTACCCGACATGATTTATATACTATTGATGAGATATATAGGGTCTACAAGTATTTTTTCTCCTGATTTCAAATCCGTTTTTAGAATTCTTCCATCACGTCACAATTTTGATATACAGGGTGTTTTATAATAAAAATAGGCATTTTTTTGAACGTCGGGAGATTTCACATTTTTTTTTTTCAAATTTGGTACACATGTTAAAAATTTGTGTGCTTTTCGAATATTTAAAAAAAAATTTAAATATCGATTGTCATTTGTTTTTTATAATAAAAAGAAAAAGTTTTTTCGTTGCCAAAATTTCAAAAGATGGAATTTTTCGATGTAACTAACAAAAAAACACTCTGTATTTATATGGCTTCAATTTGGTTTCAATTTTTTTTTGAAGGACCTTTTGGAAGCGGCACAATATCAATTTTAAGTCAATTATGTCAGATATTTTAACAGCGTTTTGCATACTTTAAGAACAATAAGTAGGCTTTGTACAAAAATTTGACGTTTTAAGTCAAGTTAAATTATTCAGTCTAGTTAGATGAAACGTTGCAAGCACTCTGTCAAAACATCGGCACTATTGTACACTAAAAAAAAACATATAACATTTTTTATAGGGCTTAAAAAGAGCTTTTATTTAAAATATAACTTTTTGAAATCGGGTTATAAATATGTGAAATATGCTAAAAAAACCTTTTACTGCTTTAAACGCCAATATCTCGAAAACAATGCGTCTTAGGAAAACGTTGTTTATAACATTTTTTGACCAATTTAAAATTATCTTTTATATAAGGGCTAAATTAACCAAATACAATAATAATTGCCTTAATTATAAACAAAAAACGCTAAAAATAGGAGTTTTACCCTATTTTTACCCCCTTACCCCCAATCGCTTACCCCCAAAATCTAATCAGCGATAAGAAACAATATGCAAAAAACCGCAAGTCGATATCTCATGTAGAAATGGAGTTAGAGAGTTTACACCCAGACAGACACAGACAGACAGACAGACAGACGGACGCAAAATTTTTTTTTACTGCTTTCGACTCAGAATGGTCTAAAAGGTCGAGAAATGTGAAAAAAACGTGGTCAAAGATTTTGACTTTTCGGCGAAGATTTCAATACATCGGCACTCTTAGTAGCACTAAGTACCGATGTAATAAAATAAACAAATAAATGATAAAATAAGGTTAAATAAGGTTAACTTTTTAAACATAAATAAACTGTATCTTAAGAAGTAAATAGAACATTGACTTAAAATGTCAAATTCTGGCCCAAAGCCTACTTATTGTTCTTGAACTATGCAAATTGCTGTTAAAATAGCTGACATAACGGACTTAAAATTAATATTGCGCCGCTTCCAGAAGGTCCTTCAAAAAAAAAAAATTGATTCGAAATGAAGCCAGATAAATACAGAGTGTTTTTTTCATAGTTACATCGAAAAATTCCATCTTTTAAAATTTTGGCAACGAAAAAACTTTTTCTTTTTAATATAAAAAACAAATGACAATCTATATTTAAAAAAAATTTTAACAAGTGTACCAAATTTGAAAAAAAAAAAATTTATAAATGTAAAATCCCCCGACATTTAAAAAAATGCCTTTTTTTGTTATAAAACGCCCTGTATATGAAAACTGTGACGTGATAGAAAAATTCTGAAAACGGATATGAAATCAGGGGAAAAACACTTCTAGAGCTAATATATATCATAAATAGTATATTTCAAAAGTTTCAAATTGTCGGGTAGTGTTATAAATAAGACTAAAGTAAATCTTGATTATTACATGATTATCCTAACTTGAAATTAAAACAGGAGAACATTATACAGAGCGGTCCAAAAGTCACTCCCACCCCCCCTCTTAACTTTTGAACCAGTTGAGATATCGACTTCAAATTTGGAACTTTTAAATAAGACAACTTAAACTATCTTTTAGCATATATTTAATACTTTCAGCTTTTAAAATGTGGGCAGGGGCATGGGGGCACATTTTTTTAAATGGAAAGGGGGGTAGTGTAATACATCGTTTTAAAGCTTATAAAATTCTCCATTTAACTTAATATTTTTAAATTAAAAAAAAAATTTGGGTTTAAAATGGAGTTGAAAATGGGTATTAATGTCAAAATTCCTCTAAAAAAAACAAATAATTTTTTAAAAATGCCTAATTTCATCATAAAAAAATGTTAATTATACTTTTAAACTAATTTTAGTTGACATAAATAAAAATTTATTAAAAAAAACTTAAAAAATTGAATGTTTTAGCACAAAAAATTGAAAAATCAAAACCTTAAAAAACATTTAAAAATGTTAGTTTAAATAGAGAATTTTATAAGCTTTAAAATGATGTATCACACGACACCCATTTCCATTAAAAAAATGTCCCCCCATGCCCCCTTGTCCACATTTTAAGAGCTGAAAATATCAAATATATGCTAAAAGATAGTTTAAGTTGTCTTATTTAAGAGTTCCAAATTTGAGTGGATATCTCAACTCGTTCAAAAGTTAAAAGGGGGGGGGTGACTTTTGGACCGCACTGTATATGCTGGCGACTCTGTAGCAGCTCTTTTTCTCTTTTTATCTCTCTCCTTTTCTCATTTTCTTCTTCTCTTCTTCTCTTCTTCTCTCCTTCTTTCCTTCTCTCCTTTACTCCTTTTCTCCTTTTCTTTTTTTCTTCTTCTCTCCTCTTATTCTCTAATTCTCTCTTTTTTCATTCTCTCCTCTTCTAAAAATAATTGTTATAAAAAAACTAAAGTAAATCTTTATTATTGCATGATTATCCTAACTTAAAATTGAAATAGGAGAACAGTAGATGTCTTGTCTCCTCATTCTCTCATTTTCTCATTCTCTCATTCTCTCATTCTCTCATTCTCTCATTCTCATTCTCTCATTATCTCATTGTTTCATTCTCTCATTTTCTCATTCTATCAGTCACTCATTCTCTCATTCTCTCATTCTCTAACTCTCTCATTTTCTCATTCTCTCATTCTCTCATTCTCTCATTCTCTCATTCTCTCATTCTCTCATTCTCTCATTCTCTCATTCTCTCATTCTATCATTCTCTCATTCTCTCATTCTCTCATTCTCTCATTCTCTCATTCTCTCATTCTCTCATTCTCTCATTCTCTCATTCTCTCATTCTCTCATTCTCTCATTCTCTCATTCTCTCATTCTCTCATTCTCTCATTCTCTCATTCTCTCATTCTCTCATTCTCTCATTCTCTCATTCTCTCATTCTCTCATTCTCTCATTCTCTCATTCTCTCATTCTCTCATTCTCTCATTCTCTCATTCTCTCATTCTCTCATTCTCATTCTCTCATTCTCTCATTCTCTCATTCTCTCATTCTCTCATTCTCTCATTCTCTCATTCTCTCATTCTCTTATTCTCTCATTCTCTCATTCTCATTCTCTCATTCTCTCATTCTCATTCTCTCATTCTCTCATTCTCTCATTCTCTCATTCTCTCATTTTCTCTTTTTATCTCTCTCCTTCTCTCCTTTTCTCATTTTCTTCTTCTCTCCTTCTTTCTCTCTTATTCTCTTCTTCTCTTATTCTCTTCTCTTCTTCTCTTCTTCTCTTCTTCTCTTCTTCTCTTCTTCTCTTCTTCTCTCCTTCTTTCCTTCTCTCCTTTACTCCTTTTCTCCTTTTCTTTTTTTCTTCTTCTCTCCTCTTATTCTCTAATTCTCTCTTTTTTCATTCTCTCCTCTTCTAAAAATAATTGTTATAAAAAAACTAAAGTAAATCTTTATTATTGCATGATTATCCTAACTTAAAATTGAAATAGGAGAACAGTAGATGTCTTGTCTCCTCATTCTCTCATTTTCTCATTCTCTCATTCTCTCATTCTCTCATTCTCTCATTCTCTCATTATCTCATTGTTTCATTCTCTCATTTTCTCATTCTATCAGTCACATTCTCTCATTCTCTCATTCTCTTATTCTCTCATTTTCTCATTCTCTTATTCTCTCATTTTCTCATTCTCTCATTCTCTCATTCTCTCATTCTCTCATTCTATCATTCTCTCATTCTCTCATTCTCTCATTCTCTCATTCTCTCATTCTCTCATTCTCTCATTCTCTCATTCTCTCATTCTCTCATTCTCTCATTCTCTCATTCTCTCATTCTCTCATTCTCTCATTCTCTCATTCTCTCATTCTCTCATTCTCTCATTCTCTCATTCTCTCATTCTCTCATTCTCTCATTCTCTCATTCTCTCATTCTCTCATTCTCTCATTCTCTCATTCTCTCATTCTCTCATTCTCTCATTCTCTCATTCTCTTATTCTCTCATTCTCTCATTCTCTCATTCTCTCATTCTCTCTAAATCTTTATTATTGCATGATTATCCTAACTTAAAATTGAAATAGGAGAACAGTAGATGTCTTGTCTCCTCATTCTCTCATTTTCTCATTCTCTCATTCTCTCATTCTCACATTCTCTCATTCTCTCATTCTCTCATTATCTCATTGTTTCATTCTCTCATTTTCTCATTCTATCAGTCACATTCTCTCATTCTCTCATTCTCTAATTCTCTCATTCTCTTATTCTCTCATTTTCTCATTCTCTTATTCTCTCATTTTCTCATTCTCTCATTCTCTCATTCTCTCATTCTCTCATTCTCTCATTCTCTCATTCTCTCATTCTCTCATTCTCTCATTCTCTCATTCTCTCATTCTCTCATTCTCTCATTCTCTCATTCTCTCATTCTCTCATTCTCTCATTCTCTCATTCTCTCATTCTCTCATTCTCTCATTCTCTCATTCTCTCATTCTCTCATTCTCTCATTCTCTCATTCTCTCATTCTCTCATTCTCTCATTCTCTCATTCTCTCATTCTCTCATTCTCTCATTCTCTCATTCTCTCATTCTCTCATTCTCTCATTCTCTCATTCTCTCATTCTCTCATTCTCTCATTCTCTCATTCTCTCATTCTCTCATTCTCTCATTCTCTCATTCTCTCATTCTCTCATTCTCTCATTCTCTCATTCTCTCATTCTCTCATTCTCTCATTCTCTCATTCTCTCATTCTCTCATTCTCTCATTCTCTCATTCTCTCATTCTCTCATTCTCTCATTTTCTCATTCTCTCATTCTCTCATTCTCTCATTCTCTAATTCTCTCATTCTCTTATTCTCTCATTCTCATTCTCTCATTCTCTCATTCTCTCATTCTCTCATTTTCTCATTCTCTCATTCTCTCATTCTCTCATTCTCTTATTCTCTCATTCTCTCATTCTCATTCTCTCATTCTCTCATTCTCTCATTCTCTCATTCTCATTCTCTCATTCTCTCATTCTCTCATTCTCTCATTCTCTCATTCTCTCATTCTCTTATTCTCTCATTCTATTATTCTCTCATTTTCTTATTCTCTCATTCTTATTCTCTCATCTCTCCTCTCACTTAAAGCTGTCAGCGCGTCATGGCTAGCCAGACTAAGAAATGTATGACGATAAATTTGGATGCGGTATTGTGCCTCTCACTTGCACATATCCTTACGACGTTTTAGACATTGGGATCCAAACTGCATCAAGATTAATCTTAATATTTATACCTGGTATGGGTCTAGGTCACAATGGTATTTCAGGCAATGAGAAAGCGGATGTGCTCTCTAGACTCGGGGCCACATGCATGGTACCTAAAGGAAGCAAATATCTTCATGCCTTGATACATGGTTGGAGAAACAAATATATAATTAAATATTAAATCATGGCTACTGTTGAATTGCAACTCCAACATGTCAAAAATGCATTGCAGAACATCAGCAAATTCAAATAAACTTTCTAACAGAACATTATTAAAATATATAATAGAAATTGTTTTAAAAACTTGCCATGCTCATTGTACAATTTATAAGAACATTCATAACAGAAAGTAAAGTCTATAAAGTCGATATTTCGCCCAGCAGCTCTATTCTTGACAATTCGCAAAAATATTTAGCATACGCAGTTGCTATGGTAGAACCAATCACATATTAGCTTCCTTAGCAACAGCATATGCGAATTATTTTTGCGAATGGTCAAGAATAGAACTGCAGAACCGGAACCTTTAGAATCAGTACCTTAATTGGGTTCTGTTAAACTTGTAAACAATAGTCATTTAGCAAGAAAGTTGTAAGAAATATTTTTAACTCAGCAAAATATTTCCAAGGAACGAACGAAAACACAATCACTAAAAGAATAAAGTAGTCTCAAAAGCCTCATCAAACAAAGAACGCCCTATGAAAATTTTTAAGAAAAGATCCTCACTGAAGCAATCCGCTAACGATTAAACTGAATATTCACACTCTTTTGCCGAAAACTGGCAAAGCCGCAGGTCAAGATGGCATATATAGCAAATTTCTGACAATTCCGCTCCAACCATAAAAATCTGATTAGCTTAATTCTTTACCAATTTGAACGAGGGTACCTTCCTATAAAATTTTGAAAAACCAATAATTACCATACTTGGGCCTGGTATTCCTACAGACCAATCAGAGATCTAAAGGTCAATTGCTCTACATAGCTTCTTCCTCAAATTCATTAAAAGACTAATTTATGACCAAATACCTTATAATAATATTATTGGTTGTCCATAAGTACTAGTTTCATAACATGTGTTATGAAACGAGTGCTTTATACAATTTTTTTCTATTTTGCTCTTAAATTTTTAAAAACTTACATTTAAATTGATGACTGATTTGGGGGTTTTTGTTTCGGGTTGACATTACAGTTTTCGCCATATTTAAAATTCTAATAACAAATAATATTTTGATATATTTTATATAGTATATTCAACTTCAAAATGAAGCAAGTGTAAACAAACGCACGTGCAACAACGGATTTAGTGACAGGGTAGGACTCAAAACAAAATATTTCTATATAACGGTCCATTGCAATGCATTGAACGCTTCATCGCAAGTACTCACGTACTGACCTGTTTAATTTTCTACATCGCTACTCTCGTAACATTCGAGTGCTTTAACCAATGAAACCACGCGCCAGCTGCCACATGCACGATTCTATTGTTTACTTCCAATGCATGTTGAAGTTGAATATACTATAGTCTTCTCTTTTTCACTGCAAGTAAACAAGCCACAATTTTAACACGGTAAAAAATATCCTAAACACAAAATTTTGTAGAAAATTAAACTTTAAAACGAAGTTGACATTTGTACGGAAAACGCCAAGCGATAGATAGGCTTTTATCTGATGCCAACCCAAAAGAAAAAAAAAGTACAGACCTCTAATGGGCCTATAAGAACACGCAAAATGCTTGTGATTATGAGCTTATAAGAGCACCAAAATAGAATAGTTATTTTTTCTCATTTAATTAATTAAGTACCTATATTTTATGTATATCTTATTTTTTTTATATACTTAGTTGTATTTGTATTATTTCATAGTTTATTATTATACTACCAAAGAATATTACAGCCTTTGGTCTCACAATAAATATCTTCTACCTCAAAATTAAGCGATCAACAGTTACAGTTACTGTACTCCAGAGGTCAGGTAGTTATACCTATAAATAATTCAGCGATTTTGATTTTATGTTTATTTTGTAGGGTATAGAGCCGCAATTAAAAAAACAATTTTGTGATCTTGAATTCGATTTGGAACTGTCTTTTTTTTATGTATTTTTGACAAAATGCAGATTTTTTAAAATATCTTAAGACCGGTGCACCGCGGTGCATCATAGGACCAAAAACGTTCTATGTGAAAATAAAGAGGACAATTATTTTTAATTTTTAACTTATAAATTCGAAAAATCTATGCCAGCATTCTTAAGGATCCAAGAAAATAGGACTTGTTACATGTAATTTAAAAGGTTTTTTTTATGCTTAATACACTGCTGATTTTCTATCGAAAGTTGGTTTACTGAATCTCAAGATAATGTGACACAAATTTTTAAAATTTGTAATTTTACAAAAATTTAAAAGAAAGCGCTAGATAGATTTTTTTATTTTCACCCAAAATGGCATACCTAATCTACTCATAAAGAAAAATTTTGGTTTTTCAAAAAAAAAAAAATAAAACGCTAAAAACCTATAGTGTAATGTTTAAAGCGGTGCTGTAGATTATTTATTAAAAAGTCCTAAAAAAAATACATAAAAGAAAAAATATTGCAAATTTGGTGCTCTTTATTTTCATATAAAACGTTTTTTATACTAGGATGCACCGATCTTGACATATTTCGAAAAATCAATTTTTTTCTGAAAAATAAGTCAAAAAAATGACAGTTCCAAATCGAGTTCAAGGTCTCAAAATTGTACCCTTCAATATGGCCGGTGACCATTTAGCTATTAAAAATGTCACATTAATTATGCTTATGTCATATTTAATTCATTCCTATCATAACTATTATAAATGCTATAAAATTACTTGTTACATTCTCTAGATACAACTATCTACATTGTTTAAATAATTCTAAAGTGGCTGTGTGCTAATAGAGAACATAAATTTATTTTATTTATTAATGTGAGAATATAATTTTAAAAAATTTTGGTAATATAAATGTTTAATTGTATAAATAAATATTTTAACTAATAAAGGTAAAGGGTAGTAGTGGATAGTAACAGAACACTCCTGTTAGATTTTCACCTGGTGATTTGCGTAAGGGATGTCTGCTATCTTAAATTTTAGGAGTAAGTGCGGTTATCTCGCTAAATATGCATCTTACGATAAAAATGTATATATTAAGGAAAAAATTTTCAACAAGTTTAGTTTGGATCATTTTTTTATTATATTATTAACAATCGAGTTATAAATTTTCAGCCAAATTATTCATCGGAGGATAAGAGTTGTTATAAGCAAACTCTATAAGTTTTATACAGGGTGTTTCAACGAAGCCGAGTCGGTCGATATATAGTAAAGTATTCACTTTAGAAAAAAACTTTTTAATGAGAAAAGTTGTATGGTTTTAAAAAAGGCACATTTTTTAAAATATTTTAAAATATACAGGATCGTCTTCTTAGCGTGGGTAACATATTTTTTTTTAATGGAATGTTATAACTTTATTTCGATGTCATATTGTATGAGTCTATTATTTATAGTTTTTGATATATATATATATATATATATATATATATATATATATATATATATATTTTTTTTTTTTTTGAGAAAAAATGCATTTTTAGTGATAAGATAAAACCTTCTCCAATTTCTTTATTTATCTAATTACTTTATGTGCAAAAAATAAAATATTTTATACAGGGCGTTCAAAATAAATATTCAAACTTTTGGATTTTCAAACATATTTTTAAATGGAATGCTATATTTTTTATTCACTAGTAGAACGAAATTCTGCATAAATGATATGATAGTTTATAAATTCCTTTAGCGGTTTTTAAAATAATTGTGTTTAAAAAAATAAAGTTGTCAATTTCAAGAATTTAATTTAATGTTTTTTTAACAAGAAGGCCGTGGAATTTTTTAAAATCATTTTTACACTAGGATAATATTTTTTTTAAAATAATTTATGCAAAAAAATAACTAGCTTGTACTCAACGCTAACGAGAACCATCTTTAAAACTCGAGTCCGTTAATGAGTTGACTCCATGATGTATTGGTTTTGGCGCTATCCACAGGCTCGCATAACCATAAGACATAGCTTAGTGCATATCCACAGGCTCGCATAACAAGCATAGTACATAAGAATGCGATACCGTGATTGGCTTACAAGATACAAGTCCAAACCCGGAAAAAGTACACGGTAAATGACTAGTGCGGCTAGGTTTTTTTATGAGCGGTAAAAGGTACTTACAGTAACTTTTGGCACGATATTTTTTGGCGCTATTCCTTACTATGTGGGTGTTACGAGACAACAAAGGGGGCAAAATACGTAAACATTGGTAATAATTTGAAGGCAGCTTGCAAACAAGGGTGCTAAATAGTTCTTTTGACCACTGGTCAAATGTCCATTCGAATAGAACACAATAAATCTAAAGAATCATTGAAATATATACTAATTTTATGGATAAAATGATTTAATGATTTTGAAAGATTTTTACCTGCACATGGTTTTTCGACTATTTTGGAGTAAAAAATACTGCTGCCAACAATACTTTGATATCATATGTTGGGGTGAGAAGCCAAGTGACATTTTTACAATTTTTTTAGGCCTGGGAATAGCCTAAAAAATCTATTCCCATGCCTAATAAAATTTCGTTAAAAATGTCACTTGTACCCTAGCATATATGTAGATAGATGTAAGATCTCGTTTACATAATATGTAGTGTGTCTCCGGATTGGTGAAACGACTCTTGTGAAAGTTAAAAAATTCTCGATTTAAATTTTAATTTTTTGGGGTTTATCCCTGCTTGATTAAAGATTAATTTCTAGCATAATTTTAATTTTGAAAATGTTCAAAAAAACAATTTTTCTGTAGAATAAAGTGCCTTTTATGTGGCAAATACAACAAAAAGTCATTAGGATAAATTGTGTAGAATCAACATCTAGGCCCCTATACCAAATTTCAAAATCCTTGGCCAACTATGATTTTTCATTTTTTTTTTATTTTTACCAAAATCGTACCTTTTTATTTAGAAAAGTTGCTTTAAATAAAAACGTAGGTTAGTAGAAATTAACCTTTAATCAAGCGGGAGTAGAGGTTGTACCCGAAAAAGAAAAAATTTAAATTGAGAATTTTTTACCCTTTACAAGAGTCGTTTCACCACACTGTACATACTAAAATAACTAAATATTATTATAATAACTATCTACTAAGTTAAAGAAATCTGTCTTCGTATAGTTTTCGAGATTCCAATCCAGCTTGTATACTTTCTTAAATATATACCCTGGTAAAAAGAAAAAGCAAACCAATAAAATTCTTCATATACTAAAAACCTTATTCAAACGAACAATTTATTATGGTCCATTGTAAAATTAGCCATACGAGAATCTTTCTTGAGGCTTTCATCCAAGGGAACTTTAAATCTTTTGTTAAAATTTTGTAAAGGAATGGGGCACGCGCGCGTTTTTCTACAAAATAAAACTTAATTTATGAAACGAAACGACATATGTTCACTGTTTGGATTTGCCTTTTATTGTGCATAGTTTAAGTTTTTGTATTGAAATGTCCCGACTAATTTATATTGAAAGAAAATACCGACTGAAATATATCCAGCAAAAAAATACCCAGAAAAATTATTCCGGGTAAAAAATATCCGGATCCAAAATATACTGTCAAAAAATAGGCGAAGCAAAAAGATATCTTAATGATAAAATATTTCTGTCCGAAATATTCCGAAGAAAAAATCACTCCAACAAAATATCCAGGCGCAGAAGATGCGAAAATTTTGGTATTATTTTGGGATAGTTTGCTTGGGATTTGTTAAGATTGAGTTTTGGTTAGGATTGGTTTGGATAGTTTTGGGGGTTGGCTGTGTTTGATTCTACCTAATAAATAAAACAAATTTAAAATGTATAATAAAAATTATAGTAAATTGTATTAACAGAATATTTTGTTATCGGGATATTTTGTCGCACTATTTTATTCAGAATATTCTGGACCAGGATATATTTTTTCTCCTGGTTATTTCGTTACTATTTAAATTTTTTTTAGGTTTTATAATTTATTCGGGATATTTTGGGTTAAAATATTTTTTCGTGACCGGTTTTTAATGATTTTTCGTGGGTACGTGGGTACGTAAAAAATACATTTCTTGCCATAATATGGCAAATCAGTATATTATACTGATTTTTCGTATAAGCAATTTGTTCTATAATCCGCCATGTAACTTTCTGTAAAATAACATAGTCCTTTATTGATAATTATAAATTGTTATAATAGGTGTAAATCAAAGTAAATTTATGTAATTTTAAATTATTTTATTTTACATTAATGTTATAGGTTTGTGTAATTTTAAATTAATTCACAGCACTTTACAATATTTTACCAGTCTTTTACATTATTTTACAATTGAAGAGTGCAACTATGTTTAGGTGTAAAACTTTGGTCAGTACTTTCCAATTTTCTTTTCTTATTTTAATAAATGCTAAAAACTCTTTAAACTTTTTTATACAGGTGAAATATAGGCTTTCCACAATGTTTTCTTGTAATAATTTTTGATTTTTTATGTATATATATGTGCATATATATGTTGCATCTTAATGGTATACTTTGTTGTGTTATCTTTTTTTTTTTTGTGTTTTTTTATGTATAAAGAAACATTGTCATTAAATTTTGGAATTAGGGTTCAGATCTATGTCTTGGAAATTTTGTACTTGTACACTTTTTCTTCTTAGAAATCATTAAATTTTGTTCACTGAATTATTAATATTAAATCAACCAACTATCTAACTAAATACTTAACACATATAACTCTTAGTACTACTTTAGTATTCTTTGTTTTATCTTATATATTTTGCTTTAAACTTAGAATCAATTAATAGGTACTATCAACTACGTACTATTATGTTTATTTAATTTTTTATTATGCAACCAATAGGTTTAAATAATTAATGGAAATGGAAACTCTCAAAATTGCACATTTAAATGTAAGGACGTTAGTCGGACATTTTACTGATTTTAAAAATACCCTCCTGCACGCTGATTTTGACATTTGTGTCCTTAATGAAACTCGACTTGATAACAGTATACCATCTGACAGTGTTTATATTGACGGATATCGTTTCATTCGTTCTGACCGCAACAGGCAAGGTGGGGGTGTCGGTGTGTATCTGAAGCGCAGCTTAAATTATTCAGTATTAAAAATTGGTGGGGACATTGAACAAATATGGCTAAAAATTCATGCACAGGATAACGATACAGCAATAGGTGTAATATACAGACCGCCTGAAATTAGCTATTTGCGTTTTTGGGAATGCTTTGAAAGTACTTACTCTGATATTATACCCTATGCTAGTAATATAGTTTGTTTAGGGGATTTTAATTCAGATTTGTTAATATATAATAGTGAAAGCAAATTTGTGAATAAAACATTAGATGGACTAGGGTTAAAGCAAATTCTTAATCAACCTACGAGAATATTTGGTACGTCGGCAACGCTAATTGATTATATTTTAACTTCTAGTGAGAACTTAGTATCAGAACCCAACGTGCTTCACACCGATATTCATACAGATCATGAATTAATACACTGTAAATTAAAGTTAAAAATTAATAAAAATTCGCCTTTATTCAAGACATTTAGAGATTTTAAAAACTTAGACTACGAACAATTTAAAAATGATCTTAAATCCATACCATGGAGAAATATATATGATATAAATAATATTGATGATAAAATTGATTTTATTAATAGTAATATTACAAGTTTGCTCGATATTCATGTGCCCTTTAAAACCATTAGAATTACTAAAAAATATGCCCCTTGGCTAACTGATAATCTCAAAGAAATGATGGCGGAACGAGATAGAACTCTTAGTCGGTATAAAAGAACTAAAAGTAACGTGGATTGGCTATCTTACAAGAATATTAGAAATGCTGTTTGCTTAGCGATAAAAAATGAAAAAAAGGTTTTTTATAACATAAAATTAAATAACTGTAACTCTAACAATGTTTGGGCGAATATGAAGTCCCTCAATATGCTTAGTAAAAAGTCATCTTTATTGCCCGAAAATCTTTTCGATGTCAATAGCTTAAACAGTCATTTCATTAACTCTATTCCTAAGCTGGACAAAGATGAGGACACTGTTTCTTTTTATAAAAACAATACTAAAATTCCTAATAGTCCACAATTGCATTTTGAAGAAGTACCTGAAATTGATATTTTAAAAATTATTGATAACATCAAAAGTAAAGCTATGGGTTGCGATGAAATCAACATTTTAACAATTAAGTTGTGTGTGCCTTATCTTTTGCCATACATTACACATGTAATTAATTTGCGCCTAAAAAACTCAGTATTTCCTTCCCTATGGAAAAAGGCGCTAGTTATACCCCTTCCAAAAAATTCAGATCCAACGAGCTATGACCATATTCGCCCTATTAGTATTTTACCGACGTTTTCAAAAATATTAGAAAAAGTAATACAGTCACAATTACAAAAGCACTTAGATTTGAATAATATAATGCCCAGTACTCAATCTGGCTTTCAACCAGGGCATAGTTGTGCTACTGCCCTACTCAACATAACAGATGATATTTTTTCTGCCACCGATCAAGGTCTTTTAACCATCCTAACAATGCTAGATTATACCAAGGCCTTTAACTGTATTAATCATGATACCATGCTTGCTATCTTGCATTATATTGGACTTTTAGAAAGTGCAGTGAATATGTTGGCTAGTTACCTAAGTAATAGGTTTCAGGCTGTTTTCTATGATGGTAAAAAATCAGGTTTTAATAAAATATCTTGTGGTGTGCCGCAGGGGTCCATTTTAGGGCCTCTACTTTTTATTATATACATTTCACACTTCACTTCTGCATGTCTTTCTGCAGTACAACATTTTTATGCTGATGACAGCCAGTTAAAAATCTCTTTTAGACCAGATGAGTCATCGCAAGCCATTGCTGCTTTAAATTTTGATTTGAACAATATTCACGAAATATCAAAAAAACACTGCCTACTATTAAATACTAGCAAATCAGTCTCTATGCTGTTCGGCAAAAAAAATCTTATTACAGATTTTCTCACAGATCATAGTGCCAGCATAAATATGAATAATGAAATAATTAGATTTCGCGACGATGTAAAAAATCTAGGTCTAACCATGGATGCGGACCTACGTTTTACTAAGCACATTTCAAACTGTTTAAGTAGAGCATATTTAAACTTGAGGCTTTTGTACCAAAATAAAGAATATTTAAACAAAAAAAATAAAATAATGCTCTGTGAAACATTAGTCTTGTCACAAATGAATTTTTGTGACGTTATCTATGGGCCTTGTCTCCTCGCGTCTGATCAACATCGCATTCAAAAACTCCAGAATTCTTGCTTACGATTTATTCATGGCATTAGGCGTAACCAGCACATCAGCCACACGGTTAAATTAACTGGTTGGATAAATATGGAACACAGAAGGTTTTTACATTCAGCTGTATTATTTTTTAAGATCCTAACTAATAAATCTCCGACATATCTATACAACAAAATTAAACCTAGGTCGGATGTACATAATGTAAATATACGCTTCAAAAATACTCTGACACTTCCCAAACATGCTTCTGAAATTTTTAAACGGTCATATTCTTACCAAATTACTAGTGTTATAAATAATTTAAATTTTACTTTTATTGGTCAAAAACTTTTATGGTTTAAAGCAAAACTGTTAAAAATCTTGCTGATGGAAGAAATCTATACCACGTAGATTGGTGTACTGTTGTCAGTTTGGAGGTGTAGGTGTTTTCTTTTTTTTGTGATTGGATGTCTCCATTAATGCTTTCTTACTGCTAAATTTGTAGTGTGTTTTATTTGTATTTCTTTATGCATAGTTGGTTGCTCACATATAATTCTCAACACGGTTAGATAGGTTATGTTATTGTTTTAGGTTATCTTCTGTGAACATTTTGTATACATTATACTCATACGGGTTAGATGTAAGAATAGACGTATGATTGCAGGTCCTAGCCTGCCTGTAGTTATACGTACTAAATCTCGCCCATAAAATTTTTTTGTAATTTACTATTTACATATTTTTAATAAAGACCTTTATTATTATTATTATTATTATTAACATAAGGGTCTAACCCTCATTTTTGCGAAATACGGTTTTTGCTTGAAACGGGTACTACTTTATCGCTCTAGTTAATAAAAATTCCTAATATGTTACTGGAAGTGGCAAAAAAAATGCATTGGAAAATAATGTTAGGGGTGCAAATTTTGATAATTTGTTTTTTTTTTCATCCAAATATTTACCTTTAACTGTTCCCAATTAAAAAAGTTTATGAATATTAAGATGATAAGAAATGGTATAAGTTTGGGCCCTTATTTAAAAAAATTTTTGTTGAATTCTGCATAAAACGATGGAAACAATCAAACACTATAAAAATATAATTTATATTAAGTATAAATATCATTGAAAAAAAATTGAATTACATTTTTGCTTCACCTGTAAAACAATAATTTCAATAGTTGTTTCTTTGAAAAATAATTAGTTTGATATCGTAGTTTAAATGTTTAAATAAGATGACAATTTTAGACCAAACGAAAATTTTTTGCTGTATTTACTTTAAAAATTGTTTTTTTTATTTTTATTTAATCAAATTGAAGATATCAAGTCCTAATTTAAAAAAAAAAACTTCAATTGGCTTACCTGGGATATAAAAAAAAGTTATGAACCCGGGACATAAATCCCCTTTGAGATTTTCGACCATATAGAGATTTAGATATTTTAGATAAAAGTCAAATAATTAGAAATTTTTAAATTGTCAATGTTTTATTTACTAATTTTTTATACTTTTCGTAATGAACACAAAAAATAGCTTACACCATGTCGTTTACCTTTTTCAATGTAATCGAGCACTTTTTTTTTTACTCGGTAGTTGCCTCTTAAAAAATATGCACTCTAACACACACTAAAAACAGGGTTCGCGAACTACTATACTCTATTTCATTTAACTATTATGGTCTGTTTCTTCAAGCAAGATAGTGAATTAAAAATCGCACAGTAATAGTTATTTATGGTACTAGTGGGTAAAGTAAGATATTGCCCATGAGAAAATTAACCTGCGAGGCGTCAGCCAAGCAGGTTAATTTTCGAGAGAGCAATATCGGTTTACCCATGAGTGCCATACAAGGTTTTATCCAATAAATAGCTTAGGAATTCATATTTTTATTAAAAATTTTAATGACATTTACAAGAAAATAATTTGACAAGTGACAGTTGAGTGGGTAAAATAAATAATTATCCACTCAATAAAGTAAAAGCCACGCGGGGGTTATTATTGAGTTTATCTATTTAAAATAAAGCTAGTAATTGTCTTATTATCTGTATGTATTGGATAAATACTTTTATCCAACACCTTTACAGTAACACCTGTTTTGAGCACTATTTTAAATGTCAAAAGTGAGTTTTTTCCACTAGTGACTAAAAAATTTTTCACCCACTCTTTTACCTACAGCTTTTGATCTCACCCTAATTAGTTACATACCCTATTAATTAAGTATTATAACTATTCTATAAATAGAAGCACGTTAACTAAACCATAAAAACTAAAGAAAACCCCAAATTATTCTTTAGTTTTTGAATAAAATACTGTTTTTATGAAAAATTCTGTCATCACCGCGTCCTTTTTGACGTTTGTAAGAAATGTAAAACTAGCAATTGTTTATTTTTAATAGGCATACTTAGGCCATGGCTACCTATTATTTTAGTATTAAGAAAACTTAGACTTAATATTTTTGACATAATTTTTCGCAAAATTATAGATTTTTATTTAAAAATAAAAGGTGTTGGATAAAATTAAATTTTCAACTCGTGTATTAAGTGATTTTATCCACTTAATACACTAGTTAAGAAAATAAATATTACAACAGGATTGAATACTATATGTTTATATATAGAATATAGTAATACGCAGTATATTCGCACATCCATTATTCGAATCTGTTTTGAAAATATTCACTGTGCGGTTTTTAATTTACTCTCTTGCTTGAAGAAACAGACCATAGTGACTATTTAGTAATTTTAATTTTTTATAATTGGTGCCTAATATTAGTTGGTCTGACTAAGGTTTATCTATAATTCAGAATTGAGCAAAATGCCTTTTTACACCAGAAGATCTACTTACAAAGCTAAACTAAACCTAGTAACCTTTTTAGTTACTAATAATGAAATTAAATAGGGTATATATACTACTATTTTAATTCAGATATTGCATTATCTCGAAGTTCTTTCTAAATCCAAAAATGCCAGCCATAAACGGTATACTAGAAGTATACCAGGAAATGCGAAGCATTATATTATATCTTCACCTGGGTGTCATTAGTCTTGAAGGAAAGCTGCTTACTAAAGCTTACCCTTAACGTTTACATCAAGTTTATCTTGTCTCATCTTATCGTTATAATCAGTGTTAACGATTTTTTTCTGTGTCATACAAGACTGTTAACAAAAGTTTCCATATGTTCTTAGAATGATATAGCACCTCTTGAATATAACAAAATCTTAAACAGTTTTACGCAAAACAGTAACAGTTATTAACTAAAATTAGTTAGTGCCAATTAACAATAACTTTGCTTTGCTTTGCTTTGCCGTGAGTGGAGTAAACTGAATCTAGCGAGTCATTTAGGGTAATAAACTCTCAACGTTTTATTTTTTACAAAACCACGAAGCTCGATTCCCTAAAATATTACGGGGCCATCCAGACCTTCCCATCATCGCTTCGTCGTGTTAGCCGACACTAGTCCATGCAAGTCCGGGACCAAAAATCTAAACTGATCCCGGGACCAGTCCTGTGGTCCCTAAGTCCTAAAAAATGTTATTAGATTTTTTTTAATGTATTGTAGTACCTATCTGGTACTTACCAATTAAACAACAACCCCTGAATACCTTCTTATTGCACTATTCACTGTAAAATAATAGTAATTGCGAGGCTATAATAGTCTTCTCTACCGTGGCTTATATATATTTTTTTTTACTAATAGCGCATTTATTCTTATTATTTAACATTTTTATATTAATAATAAACTAAAATGTTTGCTGGATCTTAATTAAATGCTCAAAAACAAGTAGCCTTTGAAATCGCCATTTCTGAAAACAAATGAATAAATTGATTTATTAACTGAAAGTTGACAGTTCTATTGAACTAGATCTAGTGGGTTGCATTTTGATAGTTTTTAAAATGTGTAAAAACATTGGTAAGTTGTTTATTTACTGGATAATATGTTATATTCTATTATAATTAATTCATTTATAATATTTTCCATGCTCATTTTTTATCCAATGGCAAAATATTGTTGCATTTTGTCCATTAAAAATTATAAGCAATGAAATGTCTTTGCAGTTAAGGAAAATCAAGTGGCAGGTATCAATTGTTTAAAAAATTTACTCCTACTAGAAGAGAAAAAAATATTATTGCTATAGGTAAAGAAAATTGATTTCACAGTCTGAAAACATGATAAATAGTAGTATGTTCTAAAGCTAGTAGTTGAAGAAAAAAATTAAAACTGCTCCATCTATTGTTAAATATTTAAACCTGATATCTGCCACAACAATCTGACATAACCTTCAATTTTTGCATTATAATTTGTAAATATGTGCTAAAATTAAATAAAAATCTTTTTTATGTACTGATTTGATAAAATTATTAAATTACATTAATTGCTTTATTTAAAAATATGTGTTTTGTTGCATTTACAATGCCGAGTCACAAAAAACATTGTTTTTAACCTTGTCCACAGTTTAAAGCCATACAGTGTTTCATATTTGCAGTCGAAGAAAAAGTATAGTCTACAACACGTATGGAATAGTCATTCCGCGCTCGCGGGACCGTCATACTTGCCTGCCGGCTCGTCTGACAAACTTTCCGCTCGCGCGGAATATTGTCTATTCCATACTAGTTATAGAATATACTATTCCATTCATGTTGGAAGTTGAATCTTCTAAAAAAATATAGGGTTGACCGGGGCTAATTGTCACACTTTTCATTCAAAGTCAGTTTTTTTTCTTTATTTTTGCTTGTTTTTTAAATTGGCCAAATGGGAATTTTAGCTGCATGTTTCAGTAATATTATTTAAAGAAAAAACATGGAAAAATTTATAGGCTATTATAGTTATAATTTTTTTTGTGAAGTCTTGAGAAATCCTACAACTTGCCCAGACACGGGGCACGTTGTCGCAGCACTTAGAGTATATTTTTTTAAAGAAATATAAAGGCATTTATAAAAATTATAAATAACTAATAAGACATGTGCCTCCCCACAAGCCGATTGGTATTTAACTTTTCACTCTTGGGCCAAAATTGTTAACTTTGTAATTAAGTAATATTTTTTCGATTTTTTTTAATTTTCTTTAATTTAATATATTATTTTATGTGCTATTCAACAAAGTTTCACTTTTTAACAGTTTTGAATAAAGAAATGCGAAATTGGAAATGTTATACCATGAACATATCTCCAGATCATGCAACAACTAGCCCCAAGCCAAATGCGACTAGCCCCAGTGGTAAATTTTACGTTAGGTCTCAAGTACTTTCTAATTAACGAAAAAACACTTCTAAATGATAATATCAACAAATAATATACATCTTAAACTATTATTATACATGCAATTTTCTAATCTTAATGTTTTAAATCACTCACAATAAGAAAAAATATTTACCACAAAAAATTACTGGACACTCTAATTTTGAAATTTTTTGGTTTATCTTGCTGCCCTTTTAATTTATTGCTTTTAGGTTTACAAATTATAAATTGCACTTTTGTAACGCAGAGGTTAATCTCGGTTTGGTGCAGAAAACTATTTTCCTTTTTGAGATATAAGCACTTCGACAATTTACCCCTGCGACAACTAGCCCCAGTCACCCCTACATGTTTGTTCCTGAAACTGTGAAGATTATACTAAGGAATGAGAAGCATTACAAGTCTTCACTGCTTATTTTTAACCATTCCATGGGCCAGAATTTTTTTTCCTCGGCCAAAATTCTGTAAATTGGTATGTAGGGGTTTTCGAGGTCGCTGAATTCAAATTCAGCATTAAAAATTAAAAATGGCCGAAGAAAATTTTGATTTTTAACGGATTTTGATAAAAATTGGTATATAGGGGTTTTTGAGGCCCCTGAATTCGAATCCAACATTAAAAATTAAAAAATCAAAATGGCGGATCCAATATGGCGGAAGAAAATTTTGATATTTAACGGATTTTGATAAAAATTGGTTTGGAATTTCGCCCCCGTTTGCCCCCCTTGCCGCACCGCAATGTTCACCAAAAAGAATCCGGAGCGATAGCTTTTAGTAACATACCTGTATACCAAATTTCAAGCCTCTAGCTTAAAGCGCTCTTTAGTTATCGTGCATAATAATGTCTATGTGACAGACCATATGTATATTATATTAAATAAGAAATATGCGCTAAGGTAGAAAAAAATCGAGTTCTCCTAAAAATATTAATTTGCGCAAAAATGCGCATACCTACCACGATTGCCATAGAATAAGCTACAAATTGATGTATATAAGTTTAAAATTGGTTGCGTTGAGCCATGTTGACTGTTAATGAAATTATGCAGTTTCGTATAAATATGTAATTTTTCTGATAAAATATTATGGTACTCGGACAAATCCTTAATTTTTAGAATAAATTTAACATAGTTGTGTTGCTTTAATATTTACTAATCAGCACATTAAAAAAACAGCAAACATTTTATTTGATTTACAAATATATTTAATATTTGAACTTAAGAATCTTACAAAAAAATATCAAATTTTTTAAGTTTGAACGGCTGCCCACAAAAAATTTTTTCTTCAAGCGTACTAAAATGTTTATATTTTATAACTGAACACACTAGTTAGAAGTGATCTATTTTTTTACAGTAAAAAAATGAGTTCATTGTTGTACGCCGTAAAAAAAAGTTGGTTAGCAAAACCACCACTGGCGGCAGCACTCTTTGACTTTGATGACAGCCAAACTTCAAACTTGTTTGTTTATTATGTAAACAGGTGATTGACTCGAGATTCTGTGCAAAAACCTTGTGTGAAATTGATTAAAAATGATTGAAGAAGAATATATGGTTTATACACCTACAAATCTCTCTGAAATTGCAAATGCTACATTAGACAAGTTACCATCGAAATCGCGAAAAGTGTACGATTTAGCCTACGAAAAAAATTTAAAATGAGCTAAGGAAGGTTTAAGTTTATTTCGAAAGGGTTTTATTGGCCTATTTTAGTAAAAAAAACATACTTTATTACTGAATAAATTAAATTCAAAAATTATTATTTAAAAAAATATATATAGGATGCTTGAAGAAAAAATAGTATGTTTCACTCAGAGGAAAAGTGCCTTTTTTTACTCGTCTGTAGTTTCCGGACTCCGCTTCGCGTCGTCCGTAAATTCTACAGACTAGTAAAAAAAGCTTCACTTTTCCCCTTAGTAAAACAATATACTATTTTGTTTTATCGGCAAATAAATTTGGTAATATATGCCCCAATTATCCCTAAATTAAATGCTTTTATTCTTTTTAGGAAAATCAAAAGTCGATTTTCGTTAATTTTGACCGCGCAAGAAAAATTCTGGCCCATAGTGCATTCCTCATCATTGCTCTAGAGGAATGATAGAAAAAGAAAATTAAAGCTTTGTCTCTAGTTTTAAGATCCTGAGATAAAATATTTTTAACATTGACCGTTTTTGAGTTATCATAAAAAAATCAGCACTAAAAAAAAATTCTAATTTTTTCTTGCCTTTTAAAAGGTCCACGGTCTACAATAATTTTTTTGTCATTTTTAATTTGAGGGCTAAAAGAGCTTTGTACGATGATTTTTTGCTATGTTACCGGAGTTAAAAGCAAAAATGACACTTTTAAATTTGATAATTAATTACTGGGAAACTAATGATCCTACAGAAAATTAAAGTATGGCTCTGAAAACTTTAAAGTATCCTCTATAAGATGTCTTTATTGTTTATTGATGAAAATATTTTTTTTAATGCGAGAAACTTGATTTAAAAAAGGTAAAAAATTGTGTTTTCTGGACTTTTCGCCTGACATGGAATTACATTGCAAATAATGGACTAATGATATTTTTTTTTCTCAACCTCAAAGAACCCCAAAGAAACCCTCGAAAGTTTAAACTGCTGCGATGTTTTTTTTTTCATTGTGATCCGAATGATTAAAATTGTCACTCTTGATAAAAATCAAGAAAGGACCAAATTTTCTTTTATTAATTTTTTGAGAATGTTTTTTTTTTCAATAATCCATAGTTTTGTCATCAAAAAATCAACATAGAGTAATAAAAAAATAAAAATAAAAAAATTCTAAAAAAAATTGTTTTTTAAAGAAAAAAAAAATTTTTTCAAAAAAAAATAGTAAAAAAAAAAATCGAAAAAAAAAATTTTGTGTAAAAATATATTTTTTTTTATATTTTCAATAATTTTTTTTAAAGAATCCTCTATAAGATGTTTTTATTGTTTATTGATGAAAATATTTTTTTTTAATGCGAGAAACTTGATTTAAAAAAGGTAAAAAATTGGGTTTTCTGGACTTTTCGCCTGACTTGGAATTACATTGCAAATACTTGGAATTACATTGCAAATAATGGACTAATGATTTTTTTTCTCAACCTCAAAGAACCCCAAAGAAACCCTCGAAAGTTTAAACTGCTGCGATGTTTTTTTTTTCATTGTGATCCGAATGATTAAAATTGCCACTCTTGATAAAAATCAAGAAAGGATCAAATTTTCTTTTATTAATTTTTTGAGAATGTTTTTTTTTTCAATAATCCATAGTTTTGTCATCAAAAAATCAACATTGAGTAATAAAAAAAAATAAAAATAAAAAAATTCTAAAAAAATTGTTTTTTAACGAAAAAATTTGTTCTTCTTATTTTTTTTTGTTTTCGTTTGAAAAAACATTTTAGGTAATTGCAAAAAAAAATTGTAAATAAAATATTTTCGAAAAAAAAAATTTTGTGTAAAAAAAAGTAAATATCTTATTAACATAACATTAGATTAGTGACATTGTATAACATATTAAGTAAAAAAAAAATATATATATAATCAGGTAATAATATAAAAACTTAAATCTAAATAAAAATATTTTATTTTATTTTTTTTTTTATATTTTCAATATTTTTTTTGTGATTTTGTCTAAAAGTACTTTTAGCTTGGTTCTTCCTCTTTAATTTTAGCGCTAAAAGAGCTTTGTACGATGATTTTTTGCTATATTACCGGAGTTAAAAGCAAAATGACACTTTTAAATTTGTTGTTATGCGAGTCTGTGAATATGCCCTAAGGTAAAGGATATAAAAGTTTTGCTTGGTTATGTTGACATGTAATGCAATACAATGCAATACAAAAGTCTTACCTCCTGACATATTTAGCGCCAAATTAAAAAAATATATAGTATATTTGGATATACGATAGTTGTAAGTATAAATTTAACTTGTTTGCTCAGATGAAAACGTGTCCTGCTTTAATATATTATAAACTGAAAAAATAGTTCTATTTTTTTATGTTTAAAGAACATGCACTCAATCATTGTTTTTTGGGTCAGGGACAGATGCATCGCGATGTTCTACAAATAATAATATGTAATTTTAATAAAAGCATAAAAATGTTTATACCTGCGCTAAGTTTAAGAGACTAACTTGCCTACAGCAGGATAGAGATGAGAGTTGTTATAAAAAATAACTGTCCGAAAAAAATAATGATTGTTTAGATTTAAACCTTAACTAAAACTAATTTTTAGTATTTTAACTTACTACAAAGTAATAAATAAAAATTGTAGAATAAAACAACTACAATCAAATTTTGGTCTGTTGTTCCAATGTGGTACAGCCATTGTTTGCTTTCAAGCATAAAAATAACTTGTTAAAATTTAAAGAACATCAGACAGAGGCCCAAATAATAGTGTTTTAGTACCATCCTAAGTTATATTTATATAAACAGTATTTCTTTGAAAAAACTTACTTATTTAAATAATATATAAGGGATACCATTATTGTGCTTCATTTTAGAAAATACTTTATCTGAGACCTGCAACTTCCAGTTATTACAAAAATAACTGCAACTTTGGAATTTAAACAGGACACTATGTATACTCTAGAACCGTATGATAGGGATTAATTAATAGTTCAATAGAACCACTTTTGATAGTTTTAAAGTTATTTAAAGATAATAATATGTTATTTACTATTAAAAGCCTTATACCGCTTCATATGAAAAAATTGTATTAAAATTAAACCGGAAGCCAACACTTAGAAAAAGAGACTGCTTAATAATTAATTATTTTAAATAGTTTTTTAACTTACCTTTAAATAATCAATTTTAAAGTAGTTGTTCCGTTCACTTAACCTTTATTCTTAGGATTACATCCTTCAAACAATATGTCTCTTGAGCGCCCAATTATTTTTTTTACAACTGGTCGTTCCAGTTTGTTCTCTACTTTTTCAGATTTTGGAGCTTTAAAATATTTGAATTGCTTTATTTTATCTGCGGTTAGATTTTCATGATGATTTGCATTATTGACATTATTATTATTGCATTATTTGCTTTGCTGAATAACAAAATACACAATAAAAAAACTTTTAAAATCCGTACTGAACATTTTAGTTTTCTTGGGAGGGAACTAATACAGCAGCACCGACGAATTTGTCACCATTGAATTTAGAAAAAGTTGCATTACCTTAAATAATTCTGTCTTGCTAAGCTGAAAGGTCCTATCTGTGTATGTTAAACCTATGTAGATAGGACCTTTCAGCTTAGCACGGCAGAATTGTAGAAGGCTGCTGCAACTTGACTTACCAGTATATTATAATCTATAATTTGTTTCTTTTGTTTTGTTTGTTTCTCGTACTATCCTACTTACTTAAGCATCTCCTAAGTCCAGGACTTGTGTGGGCTAGTAGTAGAGGGAACCACCGACTTGAACTGACTTTCGAACCAGTTTATAGGGAGTGTCCGTTTCACTTATCGCCTTCGCCAAATTTCAATTATTAATTAACTGAGAAAGGCCAGTGGGAATCGAACTCACGCTAGTCGGCTTGCTATCCACATGCTGGCCCACTACGCTGTGCCTCCAAAAGAAATGTTAAGGTGCCTGGGTTGTATCAACGTATTCTAAATCTACCCAATGCCTGACAACTAAAAGTTTTTAACTACACAGTACACACCGTTTTCGAGAATAGTACACTATGTTGGAAAATGTGTATCCTAGGGTTTTTGAGGTTGCTGCAGCCGACTCCGAGGTTAAAAAAATAAAATTTAAAATGGCGGATCCAATATAGTGTTAAAATTTTTAAAATTTCAATATTTTTTGCTGAAAATTAGTGATTAAGTATTTCTCAGGTCGTTAAAACCAAATATGATGTGAAAAATTCAAAATCAAAATGACTGATTCAATACGGCGTCATAACAGACAAGGCGATATGGTATTTTTAAATGAGTTTAGCTACCTCAAAAACACTTAATCACTAATTTTTGGCAAAAAGTATTGAAATTATTAAAAAAATCGACTCCATATTGGATCCACCATTTTGAATTTTAAATTTTTAACATCGTATTTGATTTCAGCAACTTCAAACACCCTAGGATACTAATTTTCAAAAATATTATGTAATTTTTCAAGATTCTAATTGTCTATTTTAATAAGTTTGGAATTAGTTATATCGAAAACTGTGTGTAGTAGAAAACTTTTAGTTATTAGGCTAGTAACTATAGTTTTAGTTATGCCTATGGGCATAAGAATCTAGTGACAGAACACAGCTGTTGCCAAAATATTGTCTTAAATCAAGAATGTATGATTTGAATATAACGAAGAGAAGTTATTCTTCTTTAAAACAAAATTGTCTTTAAATATGAAAGGATAAGAATATGGTATGCAGCATTGCAGCATACCTTATGCTTGAAAGGAGAATATATTCTCAAATATGAAAGTTATATACAAATACAAATACCATATTCTTGATTTAAGACAATAATTTTCTGTGTGCACTTAAAAAAAAGAACAAAGGGTTTTCGAATTCTGCGGTATTAATAAGCTTAGGGTCACGTCATCTGTGTTTAGTTGGTTAGAACCATACCTATGACTATGGTTCTTGGTCGTCTATTTTTTGTCTTATTTCCTTTCGAAACGATTCAAAATAGAGCAAAAAAAGTCCAAGAAACAAAGTTAAACATGAAGTGACGATAGACAAGCTTTGCTAAATTTTATTATTTTGTCTTAAACGCAATAATTGTGTAGTTTTTTGTTTTTATTATTCTTTAGTAGGTACCTCTGGAATCTTTTTACTTTTTATTTCTGAAAGAATTAACAATCTATCTACCTATGTTACGTTTTTTTTATGTGATATTTTACTGTGCACGGTGGGCCAGAAAACAGGGAAAAAAATCTGAATTTTTGCATACGACTATTTTTGATGCCGGTGATTTCGAATAAAATCACGAAAAAAATCAAAAAAAAAATTCTGCGCCATTAGGGTGGTCCAATTTTTTTTAGATCTTTCTAAAAATGGCTTCTTTTGATTATGTTGATGTAGAATAATGTCCATATCTTAAAAATTCAAAATGGCAGTCAATTAGATGCATCGGTTTTTGAACCATAACTGTATTTGCAGGAAATTAGGGCTATTTTTAAAAAGAACCTAAAATAAAGATTTTCACGAAAATAAGGGATAAAATTTATTTTTAGGGTTGATCATATCTTTATCATATTAAATGTAGTATTTATTCAAAAATTATGACTTTACAAAAAAATAGCCCTAATTTCGTGTAAATACAGTTAAGGTTGCAAAACCGATGCGTCATATTAACTCCGCCATTTTGAATTTTTAAGTTATGAACATTGGTCTACATTGGTCAACATAATTAAAAGAAGCCATTTGACACATTTTTTGGAAAGATCGAAAAAAAAAACATTTTGGACCACCCTAATGGAGTCGAATTTTTTTTTTTGTAATTTTTCGTTATTTTATTCAAAATCATCGGTATGCAAATATTCAGAATTTTATCCCGGTTTTTTTTTCCTGGCCCAATGTGCCGTGGTCTAGAAAGAATTTTTAGTTCGGCTTTCATAATTATGATTATAATCATAATTTAATTATTTTGAGCTTTGTCATCTATTTAAGAGCAAATTTAAAAAAATCTATGCGTTTTTGAGGAAAAAATGATTTTCATTTCTTTTGACAAATAAATATGAGATTTAAAAATTATTTATGAGATATCAGATTTTACGTCAAAAAGTGAGAAAAAAGTTTCTATGAACCTTTGTGCTAAATGGCTTCTTAAGGGATCTAGAGCACGTTTAAGGGGCATATTTAGAATATTATTAACTTCATAACTCAGGAACGGTTTAACTTATTGACTTAAAATTTGTACTATAGTATGCAATCAATAAACCTTATTATTTTAGGACATAAAAAAAAATAAATTTTTAACCAGGAGCGGACTTTTTACAGAGAAATTAAGAGACACCCATTACCTACGCCCCTGGTCAAAAAGTTAATTTTAATAAAACGTTTGTTTACATTTATTGGTTCTATACTACAGTAAAAATTTCATGTCAATAAGTTAAACCGTTTCTGAGATATGATGTGATAAATATTCTAAAAATGCCCTTTAAAAGTAGGCTAGCTCTCTCAAAAAGCGATTTATGAAAAAAAACTTGGGTTATATGAAAGTTGAGCTAAAAATTGTTCTTAGACCAGTGTGATTTAATATCACATCTAAATGTATGTACCTATGTAGCTCGTGCTATAGAGAGCTTTATAAATTTATGCCAAGAAAAATCGCGCTTAAAACGAGACCGTTAAAATGAATTAAAAAAGGTAAGTAAACGAACACAGGCAAAAGAAGATGGATCGGAAAAGATTTAGGTATCTTTTAGTAAAGGAAGCACGTGGATACAATAGAATTTTAAGCAGATTGTAAGTTCGTTCCAAAAGGTAAGTAGGTACTAGGGTGATGAAAAAAATCAAAATGATATTTTTAGGGGGGCCCAAAGCGCAACTTATTCTATTTGGTGTAGAAAGAAACTAGGTAAAATTTTATTCAAAAATTTAACAAAATTTAGAGATGGCTCAAAGAGCTTAAAGTTTAGAAGGTTCCACTTTACATTACATTACATTACATGTTTGTTTAACCTCGTACTATTCTACTTAATTAAGCATCCCCTAAATCCAGGACTTGTGTGGGCTAGTAGTAGAGGGAATCACCGGCTTGTACTGACTTTCAAACCAGTTTTTATAGGGAGTGTCCGCTACACTTACGCCTTCGCCAAATTTTAATTAATAATTAACTGAAAAAGGCAAATCGCCGCCAGCGAGAATCGAACTCACGCTAGTTGACTAGTAGACTTGTCAGGTAGACCACTACACCAATCATCCCATAACTACCTTATAGTTAGTGTATTATACCTATAAACCCTTAACCGATCTTCTTCAAATTCATATCATAGTTAGTACTACTCTATAGTACCATATTACCATATTTTAATTTAAAAAAAAATCTCAACTGTATCAAGTAGAGAACTTCGAATGATTTCCAACCCCCTGGTTTCAGATATTTTTAAAGCAATTTTATTGATTAAAATAGTTTTATAACATGTAAAATTTATTCTTTTTATTCCACTTAAAATTTTTTAAAATAAAATAATTTGACTGACTGTCATGACTTCATTACATAATATGTAATGAATACTATTTGTTTACATAATACTTCATTATAATATATATTTCTTATGAAAAAAAAATAGGCTAAAATCCTTGAAAAATAGCGAAAAAACGACTAAAATTAGTATTTTCATGACCGGTTTTTATCCCAATAGCTTAAAGTTGTAAAGGTTTAATACCATAATTAATTAGCCTTTATCTCTTTACAACTATAAAATGTTAAAATTTTTGGATAAAATTTTACTTTTACACTTTTTACACCAAATAGAATAATTTGAGGCCCCCCAAATAAAAAGGAAAAATAAAAAATTTGCAATTTTTGCATCACCCTAGTAGGTACTAGTCATTTAAAAATCTGGCTGTATTACTTCTAAATATTTACAACAAAGTGCGTAAGGATACTCCTGTCAAAAAATACTTTTATCTGTTCATTAAAAAAAAAATAAATATAATTTTTACTTTCCCTGGGGAAAGTCTTGTGTTAGTAAAAAGAGTATATATATTTTATTTTTTTAAGTTTCTTAACGTATTATATCCAAAAAGGATGATTTTCTTCAAAAAAATTCTGTCTGTCTATCTGTATGTCTGTTTGTCATTTAAGACTTCAGATTTGAACCATATATGTTCCTTTTCCAGTTCTAGGTTGGGATTGTTTTTGGTAAAAATCAAGGGTAAAGGCAACTTTCTTAAAAAGATTATTTTTTCAAATTTTCTTATTTTTCGAAAAAGAAAATAAAATTTTTCGAAATTTTTTGTTTTTCAAAATAAAACATGGTTCTTAAAAAAAAAAGGATTTTTTGTTTCAATCTTGCAGGGGCCCCTAGGGGAAGCATTTATTTTGTCGGGAGCAATATTTTTTAATAGTTTCTACCCTTTTGGCCAAAATTCATACACTTCATACCCCCTTCTCGCTTTATTAAAGGCTGTAGAGATTTCATATTTTGGCTACCCCTCTTAATTGGAGGGGTGTTAGGGGGGATTGCCAAAATACTAAATCTATATATCCATAAATAAATATTCAAGATCCGGGGTATAAACTCGGGTATAATGTGTATGAATTATGCTACAATTTGCTTACGTAATACTTAAACGTCCACTTTGACCACCCAACCCGATTAAAAAAAAACTCCCAGCTTTAAACTGTACTGGTTAACCTCTTTAGTACCAGGTTTGCCATATGTGGCGAAAAGGATTTTTTCAAAAAAAAGTATCTACAGTGGTGCTCTATATACCAGTTTTCACTAAAACAATGTAAACAATTAAAATTAAGTAAGAATTTTTTTATTATCAGATTTAGTTTGAACGATCTCAAAAACCCTATATGCCAATTTTTATGAAAATATTGTAAAACAAATCATTTCCCCCTCCCGTAGGGATGTTTGGTTTGAATATTCATAATATTTTTAATATCATACACCAACTTTCAAGGAAATATTGAAAACATTTTAAAATTATTGTAGTACCTTAAAATCTACAAAATTTCTACGCCACTGTTTTTTTTTTATAATATTTATTTAGGAAAAATATGTGTTTGATAAAGTTCTAAAATATGAGGAAAAAAAACTAAGTTATAAATATTTCTTTTTGCCAGACCTGGGACTGAAGTGGTTAAAGGACCTTACCTGTGTTCCAAATTTAGTCTTTAGCTTAAGGCTCTTTTAAGTTATCGTGGTTACAAATTTTCCCGGATAGACCGACAGAACGACAGAAAAAACGACTGACCGATTTTTTTTTAATAAATCATATTTTTGCATATATACAAATTAGAGAAACGTAAACAAAAAGATCTATTTAAACTTTCTGCTTATTAAACCTTCATTATACGTATACCATCGCAGCCAATAAAAAGTCCAAACCAAACCAAAAAATTATACATAATAAAACCAACATGACGAGATTTACACAGCCACACAAAATAAAAAAAGGTAATATACCTTTTTTGAAACCATTGTATTCCTATGTATTTTGGGGTGCGGAATCAAAATAGCACGTGATACAATTAGTTTTCGAGATAACCTCAAAAAAGTCGTACTGTTACACTTGAAAATAACGCTCCAAAACTAATCAGATAAGGTGCTGTTTTACCTCAAATTCATGTTCAGCGTCTCAAAATATATAGGAACACAATGGTCTTAAAAAAAATCTTGACATTTTGTTTTTGTTGCTACGTGAGGGGCCACAGAAACTAAATAAAAGGTCAAAAACTTTTTTGGGGACCATTGTATTACATTACATTACATTACATTTTGTTTAACCTCGTACTATTCTACATAATTAATCATCCCCTAAGTCTAGGACTTGTGGGGGCTAGTAGTAGAGGGAAACACCGGCTTTAATTGACTTTCGAACCAATTTATAGGAAGTGTCCGCTTCACTTAAGCCTTCGCCAAATTTCAATTATTAATTAACCGAAAAAGGCAAATCGGCGCCGATGAGAATCGAACTCACGCTATTTTGGGTAGTAAACTCGTCAAGTACGACGCGGTAGTCCACTACACCAGTCCTCCCACATATTCCTATGTATTTTAAGGCGCTGAACCCGAATTTGAAGTTGGGACACCCGGTATATTTAGTTTATAATTATATAATATTTAACAATGTAAACTAATGACTTTAGCAACAAATGCCTACATTGTTCTTTCGCAAACTAATTATTATGTTATAGCCCAGTTTTATTAAAAAAATGTATTTGATAATCGCGCAATACATTATCAAATACAGGGTGATACAGAAATAGGGTACACAGGGCCATATTGAAGTTGTCACCCTTGTAAATACATAACCAGCCACCACTTCCGCGAGAAATACAACCGTGAAGTTACTGAATTTAGCCGTTTAGTAGTTGTAGCGGTCCGATGTCGAAAATACGTTAAAAAAAAATGCTAATACAATAGATTTTTTTTTGTAGGTATTTCAAAAAGCTCACAAGGTTAGAAATTGGAAAGAATTTTAATTTATTTTATTAATTTAAATTGCAATCTTTTTTTAGAAATAGGTACACTGATAAAAAAAAAATGTTATTACCGTCTGTCTTTATATGGCTAATATTTACCGTAATTTTATTAAAATTCATTTAAACATACTATACGCTTGATATCATTTATGCAGTATTTCATTGGTTGTGAAACGCACATTTAAAAACAAGATTATTTTTAAATGTGGGCTTAACAACCAATGAAATGTACAGTGTACACTTCTGTTGTTGTGTACAATGTACAGTATACAATTCCGTGAAAAACATGTTCACGTAAATTGTGCATTTTAAAGGAGAAATAAACATAAAAAAAAATAATCGTTAAGCAAAGCATACCGAAGAATCAAATTACATTTTAATGTGGTTTAATTAAAAATACGGAAAAAAATACTGTCAAATCTAAAAAACAATATTATAAAAGTTATATGTTGATGTTATAATTTTTTCAGTGTATAGATAGAAGAATAAGAGTTTAAGTTTTTATAAAATTTGTAGGGTCCTTAAATGGCTCCAACGCTTACTATCTTCTACAACATATTAGGTGCACAGTCAACCCTTGTTCAATGTAGAATTACCATGTTTAAAAATATCTTCACATCCTGTAAAATCCTGTAAAATCCAAATGTCAAAATTTAAACAGTAATGATTTTAAATTTTGACAAATTTTTGATAAAACTTAACCGAGCAATACTAGAGTAAAATCACCCTGTACATTTGCAGTGAGTGTTTTACAATCTATCAGGAGCCAGTTATTGAGTCCATGGACTGCAATTATTACGCCCGAAGGTGCTACTACATACGCGCCACGGTATTTGATTGGAAATTGAGAAAAAATATGATTTGTGGTAAAGACCCAAAGGCTGTTCATTTGATTGTTTCTAGTTCTGCGAAATTTTATTTCTACAGGAATGTGCGTTAGGTGATACGTGGAGGCAGATTGTTTTGCAACGATAAATAGATTATTGGCGATTTCATTATTAATATTTGTGGTATTTCAAAAGTAACCCCAGAAAACCAGCTTGAGAGACTAGTATATAGCATCCTAAACTTGCTTTCATATACCAATAAAAATGGAAGAAATTATTGAGACCTTCAAAATATTTCTCAAAAAAATGAAAAATGGGTTCTATAATTGTACGTCTAAAAGCACTCATAATTATTACCAAGCCTAATATGTATGCTATTTTATGTTTGTGGCGCCATTTTTTTTAAGGGTCGCCAAGTTGGGTAGAAACCGTCAGGGACAAAGCTTTTTTTTTTGAGGGTGCCACCCTGGGGGCTGAGCCCCCCTAGATTTTTTTCTGGTTACGGCGCTGGGTCGATATGATTATACTCTTTCCAACTTATTAGTCTTTAAGCAATTTTTATCGCAGGCTATAAACAACAAACAACAAGTTGATTTTATAAGCAC
>OY294045.1:38533635-38572346 GCA_958510825.1 Brachypterus glaber
ATTTTATAAGCACAGATTTTCAAAAAGCCTTTGATCATCCTTAAGTAATTCTGCAAAAACTAGAATCCTTTGGCTTTTATAGAAGTTTCATTATATTTTTTTTACATATTTGTTTGATCGAAAACTTATAGTTTTTTATAACGGTTATTTCTCTTTTGCTTTTCCTACATCAGGTGTGCCACAGGGTTCCTATTTGGGGCCTGGATATATAGACTGCTGTTTGCTGACAACTTTAAATTTTACGTAATCATTAACACCATTAATGACTATATTTTTGCAAAATCAAATTAATAACTTGGCTAAATGGTGTGAAGGCAATAAATTAAACCTCAATATTAAAAAGTGCAAGTATATATCCTTTACAACTAAGCTTAATATTACTGACTTTCAATACAGCATTAATGGTGTTAACTTGGAGAGATGTCATGAAATGAAGGACCTTGGAGTAACTTTTGATCCCTCACTATCCTTTTCTAAACATATAACGCAAGTATGCTCTTCTGCCTCAAGAATGTTGGGATTCATCATACGTAATTCTAAATCTTTTAATAATACTCTAAGTCTGATATCGCTTATGTTAGGTCCAGACTGGAATATGCTTCTCTTGTTTGGTACCCTATTTATAATGTTCACATTGATGCTTTAGAAGCTGTTAATCGACAGATTCTAAAAATTTTATTTTATAAACGAGAGGGTACCTATCCCGAACAAGGATATGATCCTGTGTGTTACTTAGATTTAATATACTTTCTTTCTACACACGAAGAGTAAACTTCTCTCTTAGCTTTCTTTAGAAGCTTCTACACAATCAAGTGGACTATTTAGACCTACTTGGTCAAATAAACTTTAAAATCCCTAGATTAGTATCACGTCATGAAGAAACATTTATATGCAACTTTAGTCGAACCAACGTCTTACTTAAATCACCTTTAAATATCATGTGTAGAAATTATAATAATTTAAGTAACTCATCTGATATTAATATTTGTTCTTTAAATTCAATTCTATACACAGAAAATCTATCAAGTAGATTACAGTGTATACTTTAGTTAAGATTGTGTATATAATTATATATATATATATATATATATATATATATATATATATATATATATATATATATATATATATATATATTTCCTTTCCCTGTAAATGGATTAATCTGTTGGGTTAATAAAGATTATTATAATCGATACGTACATGAAGAGTGCATGGGGCTTACTAAAAACGACAAATTGTTATTTAAGTACCCAAATTGTACCTAAAAACAGCTAAAATTGTTATTGTGCAACAATATTTTCTTATTAGTTTGTTAGTTTTTTTTCCTACGATCTAGGTCGGAAACTGATAGTCAGCTGATTTTACATATCTGCTGTCAGAAAACAAATGAATGTCAAACACAAAGCGTCAAATTAATATAATTAATTTTAGGAAAATTTTTGCGTTTTTTTGATGTTTAGGTGTTAGTTAGTAGGAGAAATAAAATACGCACCTACGCAAACCTATTTCAGTGCATTTCGAGTGCTTTTTTTACTGGGGCCCGCCTTGTAAAAAATACTCTCTTGCACTGAAAACTAGGTTCAAGTACTCGGTGCGTAATATACTATTTTATTCGATTGTACCTAAAAGAGCCAATTTTCTTATGATAAACCCGTTCGAAAAGTTTTCCGGCCTAGGCCGCAAAAGTAAAAAGTCGACGTTCATTGGTTGATTGATGGTGAAACTATTGACATTTGAATTCTAACCTAAAATTTGTTGTCAAAAATACGAATATATTTATTAATAATGGAATAAAAAAAAGTGTATGATACACGGACGGAAACTGTTTTAGGGATAAAAAATCGGGGCAACCTTGATAATATTGAAATATTATACATACTGTGTGCTTTGCTGGTACAAAAATTAGGGTTGGTGATGTTTCGTAATAAATTAGGGATCCAAACGAATTTATTTGATTTTAACAAAGAAAACCTTTAAAAATAACATTGTGTAATTACCTAATATTTATCTTCTTCGTCCATTTTTTCGAACTGACGTTTGTGTCAACTATAAATACAAAATTTACTGTAAATATTAATAAAATATTTGGAAATGGAGTGCCAGAATGAGATACATGTAGCAATGGAGGAAAGCGAAAATTTTAAATTTGGATATGAAATTATTGTAAACTGAACACATACGATTTGGAACATTTATGACAAAATTAATGGAGAGCCCCTAGCACAAGTCAAAAGCTTATTTGGGGCTCTCCCCTTCTCTGTAGTAAATTATACATAAATAAAATAAATAAATAAAATAAAATAAATAAATATTAAATTAAAAAAAAAAACATTGAAATCGCGATAGCCGTGAAACTGGCTTTTCGCAATTGATTAAACTACAAAAATAAAACACCCATTTTTAGACGCATGGTTTTAAATTTTAATTTTACCCACCAAAATTATGTTTGGTCTTCCAAAAAATAGTGTATATACCTCACGACTAAACGTCCCTTACATTTCTGTTTCCCTTGCTCGCTACGCTAGCTCAGGAAACACTCATGCTGTGGGACTAAAACAGCCACGGACTACCCTTGGTATATAACTATAACTATTTTTGAAGCTCTTGCAATTTATTTTTTTACCATATAGTATAAAGATAATATTTTTTTTCCACTACTAGCTTTAGAACATACCATTATTTATCATGTTTTTAGACTGTGAAATCAATTTTCTTTACCTATATCAATAAAAAAATTATTAAAATTTGACATGCGGCTTTTATTTTTGATTATGAATCTATTTTTTAAATAACTTTTTTTTATATCTGTTAAGGAAAGGTAAGTTTACCTAAAAACTTTTTAATTTTTCACTAATATCTGGCGCCACCTACAATTTAAAAAAAAATATTTCAACAAAAATTAGTTTTTGCTCAAGCAGGGCAAAGTCCCAAATCAATTTTTCTTAATTAAAAAAAAAAATGGTCATTTTGTGGTATTGTCAAGTCGATCCGGGGACACACTGTATAGTATAAAAAATAAAATGTCTTAAAATGGTAATATTTGGCTCACCTACCTTACATTTATTTATTAATTTGTTTAAATATTATTTATAGAGTCCACAACCTATTGTGCGGAATCCTATACACATCTGCACAAAATAAACGTTTTCACATATTTCAAGGCAAATTATGTACAATGTTCACATATAAAATGTTTTACACGTTATAATAAAAGTGAATAAAATATAGTGGCACATGATTTTATTAAGCTCAGTTTGTGACTTTTAATGCTAATTTAGAATGTAGACACGAGATTTAACGGTAAACATGGGGATTTTCTGATCTATTTCAAATATTTTATGTGACAATTACGCAAAACTTAATACCCTCATCTACTATTCCCACTATATCTACATACATATAAACAATACATAAATATAGCTTTATTTGTAACATTTTTTTTTAATTTTAGCAGAATTTTGCAGGATTGAATCTAATTCTAAAACAAGCGGTGAAAATACTTTGCTTCGCATTTTTAATTATATTCTTCACGTAACACAATTCGACTTTATAAAACAAAATTTTCATTGGTTACTTCGGAAAGTAAAGTAAAGCTGATTTAAATTATTTTATTTAATGTAACACAAAACGTAGATCCCAATTAAAAAAAAAATATGGGGACGATGCATTGACCCACCGCAATAAGAAAAAAAATAAGAAAAAAAAAACTGCTGCCAACAAAATAATACTTTCCTCTATAGGTCTTGCTTCAATAAAAAAATTTTTTTTGAAAACGAAAAAATTTTAAAAAAAAAATTAAAAAAAAATAGGTAGATTTTTTTTTGTTTCCAAAAAAAATAAAAAAAATACAAAAAGTTTCTTTTTTCGAAAAAAAAAATTAAAAATAATTGTTTTTAAAAAAACTTGTTTTTACCCCCTTACTCCACCCTGATTTTTACCAAAAACAATTACATCCTAGAAAATTGGATAATAAAACTATGGTCTTTAGCCAAGCTGGTAATAAGGACTACTGCTGCAAGTAGACATAATTTTTTGAAAAAGACTCTGAATATGATAAATATATTCCATTTTCATGTCTATTATTCACTTTCCAGTCATTTTACACTAAAAATATCAAAAATATCAATAAACAAACTTGCAGCAGCAAGTGTGCAGTCACTGTGATTTTTTAGTGTCTGTTTCTACAGATTAAGTGATGTTTCAACATAGGAACAATATTTTATTCAATAGTTGGTATCACAGTCTACATGATAACGTTACTTACTGGTTACCCGTTTGTTACCACTAGGCTACAAGGTTAATAAAAAATGATTAAAAGGTGGTATCAATATGGAACCACTAGCCCACAAAGGGTTTAACATTTAGAAAAAAAAATAAGAATTAAAATTGATTGATAGTTTAGCCCAATAATTAATTTTCTACATTTTGAAAAAGAGAGAACTATGGAAAATATATCGATCTGACTCTCAGAGAGCATTTTGTCCAAAAATTGACGGGATTTTGCCCGAGTGCAACTGTTCCAAACTTAACCATGGTGACTATAGAGCTCAGAATAACTCGTTAAAGCTTAAAATTGATCAATCTAGGAAAACATATGAAATGAATCTGTTAGACTCAGCCGATAAGCATTTTTAAGCGCACATTAGACGTACTCTAAACTCACGCCTCACCCACTTTACCCTTAAATCAAATGGATTAGTTATTACTGATGAGGGAGAAATAGCCGAAACCTTTGCTGAACAAATCCAGAGATTTTTTACTGAAGAAGACTTGGAAAACATGCCCACACTAGATCCTGCCACATTTTCCGATAACTCCCTAGAACAAATCAATTTTACCCCGGAAAAGGTAGAAGCTGCAATCAAATCGTTAAAACGGGATTCTAGTCCAGGGAAAGATGGTATTCCAAGTATCTTTCTAACAAAATGTGCCTCCACTCTCTTCCTTCTACTGTCAAACTTATTAAATGCCATTTTCGAAAAGGTTGAATTACCAAAGGACTGGAAATCTGCGGTTGTAGTACCTTTCTACAAAAGGGGAAACAAACTGTCCTCCGAAAATCGACCGATTAGTTTAACCAGTAATTTGTGTAAGATTATGGAAAAAATTATAGCGTCCGAAATGACAACTTTTCTACTTAAAAATCATGTTATACCTTTATCCCAGCACGGTTTTTTACCAGGAAGGTCAACGTTCACAAATTTATTGACTAGACTAAACGATTGGACTTCTGCAGATGACCTAGTAGAGCCCACCGATATGTTTTACTTAGACTTCATGAAAGCATTTGATAAGGTACCTTTACACAGACTACTCTACAAATGCTGGCATTTTGGAGTAAGGGGCAAATTATTGAAACTTCTTGGTGACTTTCTTCAAGGTCGGGGTTTTTGTGTCAGGATAGGCGATTTTCTATCAAAACTGCGAGAGGTACTCAGTGGCGCCCCCAAGGATCTATATTGGGCCCTTTACTGTTCCTAATGTTTATTTGCGACCTAGCATCCTGTATCAGATGCAAGAAATTTTCATTTGCCGACGACTTAAACTGCCACTGTAATGCTAGCACGCAATCCATGAAACTTCAAAGAGACATAAACGCAATAAAGGAATGGACAGTAAAGTGGCAGATGCCACTGAATTATTCTAAATGCAGCATTCTTCACCTAGGACGTACAAATCCAAGGCACCCATACTACATAGGTCCAACACAAATTAGCGTTTTATCAGAACAAAGGGACTTGGAAATAACAATAAGTGAAGACTTTAAATGGGAAACCCATATAAACACCATAATTAAGAAGGCAAATAGTTTTATATATCTTATCTCCAAAGCTTTTAAAAACCCAAGTTCTGATATGATACTCAAAATACACAAAACATACGTTCGCCCCAAACTTGAGTATGCCCAAAGCCTATGGAGTCCCTACTACGCTAAAGATATTGATGCTCTCGAGAAAGTGCAGAGGAGAATAATCAAAATTCCTGCTGATCTCAGGGATTTGTCCTACGAAATCCGACTACAGAGGCTTAACATACCCACTCTATGCCAGCGAATGATTGCGAGGTGATCTGATTGAAACTTTTAAAATAGCTAATGGTCATTACACATGCAACTTCGACATCTTTCATTTCGCTCAACACAACCAAAACCTCCGAGGTCACAATAAAAAACTTTTAAAAGAAAGGTGCTCCAAATTGCTAGGAAAAAACTTTCTATCTAATCGAGTAGTGTATCACTGAAACATGTTAAGTGAGGACACTGTGAATGCCACCTCAATCAATCAGTTTAAAAATCGTCTGGACAATGAAATGACTGCATGGATAAATATATACACTACACTTTGTGACATATTTGTTAAGTTATTTCAATTTTTTTTTTGCTAATTAATTTTTATTTTATTTTTATTTATTTTATACATTATTTTATATTTTATACTTTAAGTTTTATGTGATTTTAACTGTGATTATTTAGATACTTACTTGTGTTTACCAACTATTTAAGAATAGCATTTCATATATATACAGCCTCATCGGCCCTGCCGCTTACTGTTTGTAATAATAATAATAATAATTTTATGAATTATATTCTATACACATTGTATGATTTTATTTACTTTGATTTTAATACCTTGTCTTCATTTACCCTGATTTATTTTGTTCATAAAAATTGAGAAAGCAATGATGATTTGCCATCAAAGATATTGATATTGATAAATATATACTGACAAGTTTTAAATTGTGATCGTTCCATTTTATTATATCTTTATAACGTTATTAACATCGGATATCTCGATAACAAATCAGTTTGTGAACATACGACTTTTTGCATAAGAAATCCATTAAGTTTATATCGACATAAATACGTGTGACTGTATCGTTTTTCGCTCATCTTTATTTTTCATATTAATAGAAGATTTAACTTTGACAATTTATATTACCTCTTAAATATGTTTTTTTAGTTACAAAAACTTGCCCAAAGAAATTAAAATTACATTAAGAAATACTAATAAATTATGACAGAATGTCAAAGTCAATCAAAATGACAAAATTAAACAATAGTTTATTAATTTATTAGTAGGTATTTCTTAATGTAATTTTATCCACGGCCGTGATTAATAGGCCTATTAATCACGGGTCTATAAAACTAAAGCGTTTAAAATTTAAAACGACTGTGGATAAAGTATAGAATTCTACTCGCGTATAATAGCTATTATTCATTCGTGTCCCAAAATTTACCCTTATTTCAAATTCAAATTCAAATTCATTTATTTATAGCATTACATAAGTTTACATATATTTTTTTTTTGCCTAAACCTAGGTTTGTGTGCAAAAAATATTTCATTAATTTATATAATAATTAGTGAGCAATTTAAGTAGTAGTAAATTAAACAAAAAAGAAAAAAAAAATTCTTTAAAAACGAATTCATTTTAATTCTAAGAAGACGGAAGGGGATTTATCTGTTATGCAAGACGGATTTTGGTTATAATAGCAATTATTATACGCTCATTGAATAATATACTATTAATTTAATAATTTATTTAATATTTTATAGTTGTTTTTATATTTAACTATCATAATTTTTATTAAACATAGCTCTGAAGAAGCCCCAACAGTAAGGGGCAAAACGTTGGCCGTATAATTTTTTGAGTATATTTAACAGTGTTCTTAAAAGCAGGACTCCCAAATAATATACATGGTTATTTAGTAATAGGTTCGAGTAATTTAATAGGTGATTCTACGTTAAAAAATATGAAAATAAGTTCCTATAAAGGTTGGTCTCTACTCTAACAAGTAGTTTTTATTTAATATGTCTGGAATCCTATAAACCACAGTAACGAAGTTTTGCATTGATAAAGGCTATCATTTCATGTAATTTTTATTTAGAAACAGGGACTTGCAAAATAGGGCGCCAATGTCACTTTTTTATCCCAAACTTTTTTATCAGTAGATTTTTTGACATTTTCTCAATAAAACATTAATCTTAAATTAAAAATACATAAAAAAGATTCTCTTTATGTAACACCATGGAACCAACCGTTTTCGAGAAAATTGCAATTAAAGAGGCAATTTCACGTTCAGTATCAAAAATAGGAACAATACACCAATAAAAATTTCAATACTGCAGGGTGATTCTACATTAAAAACTGTGAAAAAAAATCTCATATAAATCTAGCTCCGAAGATAAGTTTTAAGAGTACTACGGCCTCTTAAAGAGTAACACTTTTTAACAGTAGCTCTCTTAAAAGCAAATTGTGTATATTGTTTTGGGGATTTTTTTGTAGTTTTCAATGTAGAATCTCTATGCAGTATTTAAATTATTATTATTATTTTTTTTTAGTTCCTATTTTTGATGCTCAGAACGTAAAATTGACTCTTTAATTGCAATTTTCCCGAATACGGTTGGCCCTACAGTGTTACATAAAGAGCACCACTTTTATGTAGTTTTAATTAAAGATTAATATTTTATTAAGAAAATGTCAAAAATTTTACGGATAAAAAGTTTGGGCCAGAAAAGTGACATCGCCCCCCCATTTTGCACCTCCCTGGTTAAAATTACCAAATAAACATTACATGAAATCAATCAATGTTAAGGCATGTGAAAAAATTTATTACTGTGGTTCATAGTCTTCCAGAAATATTAAATAAAAACTACTTTAAATGTACCCTTAGGAGGGTCGTAGTGCTTATTTCCGGACCATCCTTTATACGAACTTTTTTTTATATTCTTCAATGTAGAATCAGGTCATAAATTTTTCGAACTTATTTCTGAATAATGATGCACATAATTATAATAATAATTATAATTATAGTAGAAGAAAATTAAATTAGGTACACACGATTTTACCTATTGACACTATGTCTGATTACTCTTACAACTTTAATTTATTACTAATTAATATAAAAGCCACTGTCTTCACTGCCATAAAACTTTTACTGTATGTCATTAAATTTTTAATTGCCACCAAGTATTTCGGTATAAAAATTCTGGAGTAGATGACTTGTTTAATACAGAGGTTAAAAAAAAAATAACTATAAAGATTGTAGGTACACTCAGAAACTCGCTATAGTATTTTTTTTGTTATTGGTAAATAATAATTTTTATTATTAAAAAATATAACTTAAAGTCAGCCATTTTCGCTAAGTTGGCCATCGTTTAAAAACAATACAAGCAATGTGCTTTTTGACACTTCTTTGAGTATCGAAATTAAATCATCTTAAAAACAAAATAGAAAAAAACTAATTTCTGAATATCACTGATAAAAACGCGGGTAATTCCTAAAATGCCGTTGAAAAAAGTCTGAACAAACAAGAAACGTCTGCAAAGAATAGTCTTTATAAAACCTTAAGAGTGAAAGAAAGGTCCCGCATAAGAATAGGGCACGTGGATACATATGAGGGATCAAGGCATAACACTATGACTATCTTGTTATTCTTATGCAGTTTAAATAATCTTGAGGTACGGTTTTTATGCAGTTTATAAATTGCTTTTACTTTTAGATATAAGTATACAGGGTGATTCATTAGCCGGTTTACAAACTTTGGCAACGAAAAGTAGATTATATTTTATGAAGAAATGTTCTTATAAACGTAGGTCCTATCTTTCTTCGTTCAGAAGTTATAGCGTTTTTAAAAATTTTAGTTGAAAAACGTAGTAGACATGATTGAATTGTTTGTTTATGTCAACGGTCGGCGCCACATTTCGATTAGATAAAGAGAGAAGTTCTACAAGGGAGAAAAAAATATAATTATTATAATGTTTTAAAATAAAATTATGCATATTTTAGGTAAGAATAACATTTTAAATTACATTTTAAATAGCTAATGAATACCTAATATTTATAATTTAGGTATAAAAGTAAAAGAAGGTTTATTTTGAGAGTAATTCTATATTATTTTATTTATTTAACATTTTTTATGCCCCTGTTTTTACCCATAAAGTTATTATAACACTTTTTTATTTTATATCAGAAATTGACCTTCATTACCCTGATTAAAATATCCATTTTATGTTTTCCATCGCTTCTTCAGAAGGAATTCTGGCAGAATAATTTTGCATACAAATTTGGTCTCTGATTTATTTGTATGACCAAAAAGGCGAACAAAAAAGCGTTAAACTCGGTTGTCCTCGATAAAAATCGTCAAAAAATATAATCTTTACCACCCTCAACATGTAACTTAATACCAGATAAAAAAATATATATAAGATATACCGGTAGTGACATTTGAATGTAAATTTTAACAGAATACATTGTGGTTCTATTTCTTTTGTATTTGTCAGATTTAGGGCAAAATGACCATTGTAACTAAGCAGTTTATGTTTATTTAGTCCATTGAATTATTTCTCCTGTGTAAATTTAATCCAATATACCTAAAATAAATCTGAGCTTAGATTTTGTATGTATGTATTTTTGATTTTTTTTTAATTAAGAAGTTTAAATTCAACCTCCATCCCGGTAATAAAAATGTATAATGTAATAAAAATGTCTGGTAACGATTTCGAGAAAAAGTCAATAGTGTAATTTAAAAAATCAAGACGAGTGTCCATCGAAATATTTCGACTCTGGTTTAAATGTTTGTACTATTCAAACACCTACCACTTAAAAGTTTAAAGTAAGTACTCTACACACACAAAGTCGGATTACCTATGGGCCGGATGAGCCACTTGCGCAGGGCCCACCACCTAGGGGGGGGGGGGCACCGAAGTCTGTTTGGGTAAAAATGTAAATATATACAAAATACCTAATAATTTATAAAATCATCGATGCTCTGAAAGTACCCTTAAAGAAATCATGGGCTCATTTTAACCATTCCCTCCATTTTAAAATATTTTGCATTTTTTTAAACATCGCGTCGGCTATAAAAAAGCATCATACATGGAACACCAATAAAACCTACAAGGGGGCCATCTATAGTTGGGGGCGATGTGGGGAACCTAGTTATGTGAGAAGTCCCATTTGGTGATATTGCTTTGAAACGGCAAAAAATATGTTCATTAAATGCGCAGCTAAGATCTTAAGAGAGCGCCTAATTAGGGCTCTTCGTGATCGAGGCTCGAGGGGGCCCAAGCTTGAGGGAGGCCTGCGTCACAGTTTAACAATAAATAGTGTATTTATTTATACTCCCCTCAGAACGATAAGGGCTCCAAAACGAGCAAATATGCAGAGCCTTTTTCAAGTGGACCATAGACCTTTAAATTCGTAAAAATTTTCGCTTGGTTTTCTTTCGTTTTTTTTTATTTAATATTGTAAAACTTAAACGTATTTTTTTTTGACAACGCCGCTTGAGCCTTATTGCATTTTTGTAAAACTTGAAATTGTAAATTGAGGTTTAAAATTTAACTATCAAATTTGTAAAAACTTTTGGCAGCGGCGCTAGAACCCTCTTGCATTTTTATGAAATTAAAACACTGTTCTAAAATTAAAAGTCTTTTAAATTTTTTAACGATTTCGCCTGCGGCGCTAGGGAATTTTAACTTTTTTTTTTTAATTTGAGCTTATAAAACTTAAGCTTGAAATTTGTAAAAATTTCCGCCTGCTGCGCTAGGGCTTTCTTATTTTTTTTTAAAGATTGAGATTGTAAAATATTAAATTTAAAAAAGTCAGAGATTAACATAATTCGTAAAAAATTTCCCTGCGGCGCTAACTTGGTCAAGGAAGTGCCACTTCGGCCCCCGTACAAGTGCCTTAGCTACGGCCCTGGTTGGGAAAATTTGAAAAATGGGGTGCCCGGTTAAAAAGTTTTTTCGGGCCCTGGCTGGCTCTGTCCGGCTCTGCTAATTATGCATCCAGAAGAGGGCCCTGAAGCCCCAAAATTCAATCTGTATTTTTTTTAGTTACTATAATAGGTTTAAAACTTGATAATAGGGAGCCCCAGATATTATGTGGCCCAGGGCCCACTACAAGTTAATCTGGCTCCGTACACACAAGTTATAAAAAAGCATTGTCAATAATAAAAACATCTGGCCTATTCTGGGGATTATTTGAGGCGTGATACTAAGGTTAACCAACTCTGTATAATGCGTCTTTAAAATCAAAACTCTCGCAAGAAAAAGTTGACCGTAGACAAATGGTCAAAACCAGATAACCAATTTCTTGTCTCGAAAATCAGGACTTAGAACTATAACTAAGACGAGGTTAAAGTTCTCGACGTTCGTAAAACACTAGTTATGAAGCACGCAAGTAGGTTCTTACTTCTTTTTTCACCACGTACCATTATTTATTATATATTTAATCCAAAAAATTAAATCTCTGCACCTTGAATAATAATTATTTTTTCTCTTCCAGTAGGAGTTAATTTTATAAAAAATTGATTTTTAAATGATTTATTTATTGGAGAATATGAATATTTTTACATTAATACAACGAGGAAGAAGTTCTTTATATTTGGCAATGAAGATTTGAAGTTCGGCATATTTTTAAGTATTTTTCAATTTTTTTAAGACAGAATATGACACAAAAGACTTTTACTTACTTTTGCTGAAATGGTAGTGGAAGGATGGTATAAAACATAGACCGAAAGAATTATAAGGAATGATTTAATTAAGTTTGAAGTACCTGCAAATTTTTTGTTTTATAAACTGTCTATGATATAAACTACCTATTATTAGGTCTTAAGTTGACAATAAACAAAATAAATAAAAATTACATTGTTTAATAATTTCTGTTTCAACAATATTTTGCTGTTGGCTAAAAAATTAAGATGGCAAACATTATAAATTAATTAATTATAATAGAATATAACACATTATTTATTAAATTTATAAGTACTTTCCCACATGTTTTCATACATTTTAAAAATATAATTTTTAGTGAACAAATTAACGTATTCATTTGTTTTCAAAAATGGCGATTTCAAACGCTACTTGTTTTTTTATTGCGGTTAATTAAGATCCAGCAAACATTTTACTTTATTATTGATAAAAAAAATGTTTAAATACTAAGAATAAATGTACTAGTACCTAGTAACTTTTATTCAAAAACAAAAAATTTTTGAATGAAAAAAATAAAACCTAAATTTAAAAGATAACTTATTTTTTTAGGGAACGTAAATTTTGAAAATGATAGTTGCGACGAAGAAAATTTTCTTTTTTCAGCTCATCGGTCTATCTCTTCGAGAAAATTTTTCAGTACGATAACTCAAGAACGCTTTGAGAAAAAGACTTTAATTTTTTACCATAAGTATACTTAAACACGGTGTTTGCAGTCTTATAGTATATATGTAAGACGATTCTACATTACACAACATGAAAAACCAGCATGGAAACATAGGTCCAGAAACGAACCCTTAGAGAGTTACCACCCTTTAAAATTGTACTAAAAATAAGGTTTTTAATCAATAACTCTGGTACCCTTTGAGATAGAGTTACAACATGCGTGCATGGATACTAGTATTAATAAGGGCAATTAGTTTATGTTAAATAAATTTTATTTTTGTGAATCAATCCACAATCCTAGACAGGCAAACACATTTTTGCCCTACACTTTATGTGATATGTGATTTTTTTTTTAATTTTAAGTAAAAAATATAGATTCCTTGAGTAAAAATACATCAAAAATGTCATATAGCGTCTCACTGTACGAGCAACCGTTTTCAAAAAAAAAAATGCAATTAAGAGGGAGTAACATTTTTTGCAGCCAAAATTGTTACTTTTTAAAAGGCTATTACTCCTTTAATATTAAATTTAGGTGTTTCGGTGAAGAATTCATTTTTGCTTCGTTTAAAATGAAGAATCGCCCTGCAGCATTAAAATTTTATTGGTGCTTTTTTTGTGTCCCATTCAACTTGTCCTTCGAAGGGCCGTAGCTACCTTAGGGCTTATTTCCAGACATATGTCAAAAAAAAAAACTTTTGGATTACTTTCAAAAACAATAGGGATTTCCCCTCGTAGAACTTGATTTTTCCTGAAAATTTTAAGTCTATCGGATTATTCGTTCTTGAGTTATCGTGTTTACAAAAATCGTTACATCAGACGGACGGACAGGCTGATATTAAAAAAAAAGTTTCTTATTTTTTCATAAAACAAGGCGCTGTCAATAGTATAATAATGAAATAATGTTGCCTTGGTTTTAGTAGCGGCTTGAAGCAAATTTTTCATTTCTCGTTCCGTATCTTTAACAACGGTTTTTCCTTTTTTGAGGTTAGGCCACAATTTATTAACTTCAATTATTACTGTGTGTTTTGATTTCTCGGGATGCGCTTTATAGAGCTTATTGTACAATAAACCGAAATCCGACATGACCGTCTTTCATATTCAACTTTTATCGCGAAATATAGCACTTCGAATTCACAATTTGTCAGTGCTGCTATCTTATGGTAAAACCATGAAGCAATTCCGACCGCCAATATATGATTAGATAAATTGATATTGTAGACTGAACTATTCTAAAAAATTCTGCTTATTAGAATGTATAAGTCATTTTGAGTAGATCAATAAAATTTTTGGTTAAACGTCACACTTGACCAAGCCCCCCTCCCCTCATGTCACAATTCGTCACAAATGCTCGACCCCCTCCCCCTAAAGGTGTGACGTATTTTATAGACGACCCCTTAGGAGGTATTGCATGTTCACGGTCGATTTGTAATTTTAAAGTAGCTATCGTATAATCTTAACCCTTAAATATGTGCTTCCACTTTTATAACCTTACCTACCTCAGTTTCTACCTAACCCTATGCAGAGCTATGAGGTGGTCTTTTATTATTAACATGTTGTATAATTAAATAGAAAACATAATTGTAAAAAAACAAAGAATTCAAGAAAATGTCGTTTTTTATTTCTTTTGATGACATTTAAGACCACTTTATTTAAGGGATTTTTATTCATGTAAATAATTATCATATAAACTAACTAATATAAAGTTTTGGTAATTAAATATACCATTGCTCTCTTGGTTAATTACCACTGAACAGTGGTTATTATATTATTCACAGCGCCTGAGCTAGAATAATATTATACGGTAGTTTCGAATTTAAAAAAAAAATCAAAAATCGCCCTAGACAAAAAATTCTTGGATATAAATTTGTTTCATGAAAAATTAGGCAATTTTTTTTAAATGTCCGTCCGTCTGTCCTTCTGTCTGTACTTCCCTCTGATGTCACGATTTTTATACACGATAACTCAAGAACGAATAATCCGATCGACTTAAAATTTTCAGGAAAAGTCAAGTTCTATGAGGGTAAGATCCCTATTATATTTGAAACTAATCCCCCAAAAAGAAAAAAGTTATGAGGGGTTAAAATTTTTAAAAAATCGATAAAAGCTGAAAGAAAATTCCGATTAACTTAATTTTTTCAGAAAAAAATACTTTTATTATAAGGATCAATTCTAAAAAATTCAATTTAATAATATATATGACTACGCTCACACAATTTTAGCTTTGATAAAGCCCCCAAAGAGGGGAGAAACGTTAGCGATAAAATAAAGTGACGCATTAAAACCTGCCAAAAAATCCGACTTTTATTACAAACCAGAAAATTACATTCGAAGTTTGGCAAAAAAGTCCAAACCTATATGGTATTTACCTATAACATTCTTTTTTCTTTTTTCGTAAAAAATTGATTATTTTTAAATTTTTTTATCTATTTTTTTTTTTTTTTGAAAAAAAATTGTTTTATTTTTTTTTAAGTATTTGGCAAAATGCAATATACTATTTACTGTAAATAGCATATAATGGAATGCGTAGTATTACATATCTATGATATCTTCACGACTTTTTTTACATGTTATGTAACTTTTTGTTACATCTTTTAAAAATGTAAAAATATATTTAATTTTTTTTTTCAGTAATGACTTTTTATGTTCTTTTTCATAAGCAGTAAATAATCAGTTTTTAATTTAATTAAATTTGCTTTATGTTTTATTTAGACTACACCATACCGCGTATAGTAGTGTGTCTTGGCGCGCCATAGCGTGCCCGATTATAGTTTAATAGAAGTGAAGTAATTAAAAATATACAACAGCTCCTTCATAAAGAAACGCGCGGCTAAGACAGCTTCATTAATTATTATAGTATAGGTACGTGAGGTAAAGCTATTAGGTAAACCTATTAAGAGGCCCCAGGGTTAATCTGCGATTCATGGGGGTACTCGGTATGTGATGTATGTACGTAATATGCAATTAATTTCGTATATTTTTTAAACTCTTTTATTTTTACAACTTAAGTAGGCAAAGCAAAGACCAACTCTTTAATAAATTATATTAAAAAATATTAGTTATTACTTACGTAATAAGGGGCTGTCCATATATTACGTAACACAAATTTTCAAAAAATTGACTCCCCCTGTGTAACAAACTGCCACATTTACCAACACCCCCCCCCCCCCCCCCCCCGTGTAACGCGTAACAATATAAAAATTTGTATTTTTTTTTCTAACATATCTTGATACAGAATTCTGCATAATGCAAGACGGTAAAAAGATGGTGTAAAAATGATACATATTTATTATAATAATACATATAGCACTTAATGTACTTAAACGAAAAAATCACTCAAACTTAAAAAAAAAATATTCATAATCAATACCACACAGGGAAAAAATACCAGGTACTTCTTTTACACTGAGTGTCGCATATAATACGTATATTGTTTATGCACAGGTACACAAAATAGTACACACATTGGTGTTCTGTGAGTACACATTCCGGGCGAAAATCTATCATCGCCGATGATTCATCGGAAAGATCAAGCAAGAACAGGGCCGTAAGATCTTTTTTTAATATCAATGTCAACAGTTTTTTTACTGATTACAATATTATTTAAATATGCATAGTTTCGTCAATTTTTGTGTGAAAAAGAGAATTATGGGCCACTAAATAGTAATTTATGTTGAAATAAAAATACATCTGCCAAGCTTAGGAAATAAACATTAAATTTATTAAATTCCGTTACGTAACGTTTACCTAGACCCCCCTCCCCCCTGTCACAAACTGTAACAATTTCTCTGCCCCCCCCCCTAGGCGCGTTACGTAATATATGGACAGCCCCTAAGTAATAAGTTGGCAACGATTAATTGATTGCTACCTCACTAGTGCACTAGTGCACTGATTTAAGGGTTTCACATTAAACTTACGAAGCTCTATTAATAACCTTATAAGTCGATTTATGCATAAATCCACAACCATGGTTGTTTAAGCTCGTCAGTTTGAGAAATACTTTTTTTTAATTTATTGTCCATGATCCAATAATTATTAATAATATTAACGTATTTCTCAAACTGACGAGCTTAAACAACCATAAATCGACTTTTAAGCTTAATTATAGTTAATTATAATAACACGGTACAACAGAAAAAACATTTCTGACATCGGACCAATTATTTAGGTCAATTTTAGACGTAACGTGGGTGAGACAATTATTGCCATGTTCCTAATATTGCCACCCCTATTAAACTTGTTATTTTGTTCTCTGGCAGTATATCTGTTATATCGAAATGATTCATGTAAATGTGATGTATCTGTATCCAGTTGGTTATGGCATACTCAAAAATGCAATTTGTGTTTCGAGCTTTTCCACTATAAAAACTTTTAAAATTGTTGCCAAGAACGTAATGAGTTAGGCACAAACATGCACTTTCTTGGTCGACATTGTGTTTTACTCAATAAAGAAGCATAAAGTTAATTTTTTGAGATTTTTGTATAAGTAGCGGTGTTCCTAATATTTCCATGCGAAGTAGTTGACAACAAAAAAATTAAATAAAAAACAACAAGAAAAGAAAGTAACCAATAAATTAGAGAGTTCTAAAGCCTAATATTGTCAGTATGCAATCTTTTTTAAAAAGTAATATTTTTTTTAAGCTCCTGCAGTTTGTTTAGTTTTGACCCATTAGTTTAAAGATATGTTTATTGTTAATATAGTGAAGTTTCAGGCTATTACAAATAAATTTGAATGCAGTAAAAAATAAAATATCTTAACATGGCAATAATTACGGTCACCTCAGGATTTTTTTCTATACCATAAAGTTACTTTAGTTCACAAAGTTTTTTTTTATGTTTCCTAAAGTAAATTTTTATTTAAATGTGAATTTATTTAATGTTTAACATATTGGAGGTAAGACTATAAAACATTTATATAATTAATATAAATAAATATAATACATAAGTTTATAATAAAAAATTATAGTAAAAATATTTCTTCCAAGCCAACAGTAGACGGCAAAGTTCCCATGACACTTGTGGCATTTCCGCGCTGGATAGCCAAACTTATTCTCTGTACTAAGTAGGATTTGCTTCAAAAATCTCCGGTTATTAAATTTAGTCTCTTTCCCAAGTCGATGAGATTCCTCACTCCAAGGTCCCAGGGTCTCGATTGCAAAAGGAATAAAGATGTAACCTGCATCAGTTATACCATTATATATTCTATACTTTTTTTTTACAGTATTGTTCGCTGTTCCCCCAGTCTGTTTTTTAGAAAACTGTATATTGGATGGGGCAAGGGTATCTGAGCAGGTTCGTCCCATACTAAATGAGAACCCTGATACCATGGAATTAAAGTCATCTCATCGACTCTTTTCCCATCCTCTCTGAATAGACCTACTGGTTCTAATACTGAAGGAACATTGGCTGTATTTAAAGCTTTATGAATTATGATATTAATTTTTTTATGATGCGAATTTCGTCCAGCACTTTTTAAACAGGACAGCCCATGAGTTCCTTGTCTGTCTACTCTTTCTCCACAAATACAAGTGTGGGGTTCACATATATTGCAACTCAATCTTAAAGCGACTGAAATTCTGAAAATATTGTTGTTTAAGGGAGTTCCCAAACTTTTACATGGTAGTGTATTTAACCATGCACCAGACACAGGCGACTTCGATGCAAGATATCGAGCTTTTTCCACGTCTGAAGCAAAGCTAAAACTATCACATATTCTAATGACGTTGATGTTGTCCCAGTGTTTTTGGAATTCAGGTTTTACTGGAATACTACTATTTAAGTTGTACCAGACTTCCAATGGTTTACTGTATCCACCGATCGAAACCAAGTCAACTTCTTGAGTTTTTGACATAAAAGAATTGACTAGGCCAGAAACAGCCTGTACCGAAGACAGGAAGGCAGGCAAGTAGACGTCTTTAACTTTTCGTATCCCAATTCCACCATCTTTAATGGGTAAGGAAGCAATCTAAAGTTGTTTATCATCCATTTTAAAATTTACCAACTTTTCCAAAGTTGTAAAAATTTCCTTGACAAATAAGTCTATTGTTTCTTGAAAATCACTTAAAGGTGTGGTTCGAAGCAGGTATGTGAGCTTTGGAATTACCAGACAATGGCGAAAAAGATAATAAGCAGTGTGGGCGTTTAAATATTTTAATCTATCAAACAAAAGTTTAAGTTCTGTGAGTGTTTTCATCATAATAGAATGAGTGGCTTGTGGAATCAAAGGTGTGCCCAATAAAGTAAGATCATTAGTTGTAACTCGAATTCCAGGACATACGTTTTCAAAAGATTTTACCACAGATTTATTAACAGAAGAACAAAAATAAATTTCACACTTCTGTGGATTTATTTTTAGTCCCAATTTATGGCAACTTTCAATAATATTAATGAGGTCGGTAAGTACCGAATCGGGAGTTCCTCCGACAGTTAGGTCGTCCAAATACCAAGCATTCAGCTCTGATATAAGTTGTACAATTACAGGCTGAATTGCAAGGCAAAAGAGCATGGGTCCTAAAGTTAGTTTTATCATTTTTCGGGTAATATAATACTAAAAATCCCAAAATGTAAAAAAAATACAGGTTTTAAAGACATGTCATAGTTGACATATTTGTACAATAAATCGGAAACGGTTTAAGCTTCAACCTGGTATAAAAACATGGAAGGTTAGTAAATTAGCTAGTTTAAACAATTTTTCTGTTAAATGGAGATGAAGAGGGGGAAATCAGTATTTTCTAAGATGCACTCTTACCAAAAAATCTGTAATTCCATATTCAGGGACTTCTACATGTAAAGCTAAATCTTATTTATGCTAAACGCTAGATGGGTCTTTTTTTTATTATCCTTTATTCGAGTTTAGTAAACTCCAAAATATTTTAAATGTTATTTTCCTCGTATTACTGGATTTCAAATGTAAACTCGGCGCACTATCTATCTGAGTAACACATTGGATCAAGGGAGCTATAATTAGTGGTTTAAAAATGACTGTTAGTGATATTTTTATTGTCTATTGTGCTTTTAACAATTTTTGGCATTTAGATTAAATTAACTGTCATGTTATGTCTTATAAATAATTATGATGAGAACATGTCTTTAAAACGAGAAAGTTTGTTTAAAATTATAATAAACGCAAGATGATCATGAATTAATGTGCTATTAAAATAAAAATTTACATTTTAGGAATTTTTTACATAAAACTATAATATTATAAATCCAAACAAGCTCATCTATCTATAAACTTAAAATGGGATAGTTTTCAAATTTTAAATGTTATTAAAATTAAAAAATGAAAATTAGTTTAAAATAATAGTTAAAGTAAGTGATTTTATTCATATTATGTAAAATATATAATAATAAATTAAAATTTTACTTTCTAAAAAACTTTTTAATACTCTGAAGTTACTGGCAGTAAATAAATTATCTACCCCACCACCCTCTGCTTGTTTTATAATCCCGAAAACCTGAGCTAGTGATACCTAAAATAATATTTTTTAAATAAAATTATGGATGAGTTTTATACGAACTTACCGAAAAAATCTCTGCTACTGCTACTATGAAACTTTTATTGCACACGGCATTATATTGCTTTAGTGTAGTAAAACATTTGTAAATTAATACTTTAGTTTTGTTTTTCAGGACCTTTCTCGTTCTTTTTACCATTATCTTTCTTCTTTTCAAAAATTATTATTAGTGCGTTCAGGTAGGACGATCTCTTAACTCTTTTGACTCCATTGCTAACTTCACGGCAACTGTCATTATCAATATCGTTGATGAAAATTGACATAAAGTTAGCAATGGAGTCAAAAGAGTTAAAAGATCATCCTACCCGAAGGCTCCATATGTTTTTTATTTTAATATCAAAATAATGATTTAAATGTCAAAGTAATGTTTTCATTGACAAAGAATTTAAAATACAAGTTAGTCCAACCTTATATAGGGGATTAAATTTATCCTACTAACAATAAAACAAAAAACAAATGAGAATCAATAGATAATGCGCGGAGTATAACTTTCATAAAAAATGTATAGCAGAGGAAGAGGTGGCTAGTGTTAACAGGGGCAAGTATTAACAGTCAATTTTTAGAAAAACTACATGCACCAGACTAGCAAGGGGCCCTAAGATGACGAATTGGGTAAGATTATGAATCATCTATAACAAGCGAACGTCAACAGTTGGAGCAACAGTTGCAGTCTGTGGTAACTAGAGCGCCAAATAAGAGCGCTGGTGTTATTCCTTCCAAAACGAAGTTGGTCTGTGTACCAACTTTAGTGAATAAAATGTTATGGGTGAGTGTTGGCCTGAAATTTCTATATACACTGTCAACATTATTATATTTTAAAAACCTTAAATTAAAATCAAGTTTCAAATTAAGATTTGTTAACCATAATGATTATTATTTAAACAATATCAGTCAAGGCGGATAAGATGAATACCAAAAGCGGGTAACGTGACGATACTATAATAGACATAAATAATATCGATGTAGACGTTTCGAATGAAAAGGACTGTCTAATATGCGGGGATATTGGTAAAGATAATGAGGTATGGTTTTAATGCTTAGATGCAAATTATGAGCCCATACTTACTGCAATGAAATAAGTTCAAAAGGAACCAAAATAAGGATTTTGATTTGTGATATTTGTGAAAATTAAAAAACCCTAATTATCCTAACAAGTTTAACCTATTTTTCTTATTCTTATTTTTGTTTTTGTTTTTAATAAAGGTTTTTTTTTAGGTTTTTTATCCTTCGTCAACTTACCGTCTCCTGGTGGTAAGATGACTAATTTTACATTTTTTTATTAATTTTTCAAGAAGAAAATCAGTAATTAAAACAAAATAAAATGTAAAAATTAGATAAACTATTAATTGAATTACCACATTCTAAATAAATAAAATATTTAAATAAAAACCCTATTTTATACAAACCATCAATATGTCCGTCAACTTAGGGCCCCTTCCCATACTTTCGTTTAATATTACCCTAAGCGACAAAACACCGAACTTGGTGCCAGAACTTTGTACATACATATGTGGTCTATACAATTGACTCACTTTTTGGTCATGTAGTAAAAATTTGCTCTTATTTTTTTTTTAATTCAGTTAAAGTCTTCGATATATAAAATATATATTAATAAATAATAGATACAGTGGGTTAGGCTAAATGTGACACCCAGGGTAATTGTGACATGTCCTGTTATAATTCTTTTAAACAAGTTTAAATCAAATCGAAATTTTACGCGAAATATTTAATACTGTTCAAAACCTAATGCCAGGGTTGGATTGGATATAAACTAGTTTAGAAGAATTATAACAGGACATGTCACAATTACCCTGGGTGTCACATTTAGCCTAACCCACTGTAGATAATTTCATTGCTTCGTGAGATAGGATATACTTACCTTATTTAAATGTAAAGTTATGGGAATTATACTTAAATAATACCTAAAAAATCATAAAAAAATCGGTTAACGGATTTGAATATAATTGTTAGTTAAATAAACTGCCGCAGTGTTAACTTATAACCTAGAACCTCATTTAAACTAGTAGTGAAAAAAAAAAGAATTTATGGAAAGAGAAATAAGCAAACAAAAAAAAACAAGACACAACAAGAAATTAAAAAAAAAGATAATAAAAATAAAAAGTCAGTAAATGCCAAAAATTAAAAAAATGTCCAATTTTTGGCCTTTAAACCTGTTTTGTAAGCTGAAGTTGATTTTTATACCAACTAAAAAGCACCATATAATAAAGGATTGGTGCAAATTTTAGCCCAATCGGAAAAAGTTTTCCAAATTGTTCCAATTCTACGCAAAAAAAAACATGTTTTTCGTTATAAAAAAAATCCTTGGCAGATTTTTTTAATTTTTGGCTCCTTTTACTAGCATTGGGTCCCTGAACACGAATTATTATGATTGGTTGATGGAACGGTAAATTTTGGTTATTTCCGTTCTGGGGTCACTGTGGCAAGTGTTAATTTTTGAAATATTTTTTTTTTAATTAATTTTACATAAAATCTCTAAAAGTTAATTTTTTTATTTTTTTTACTAAATGATAGCTGATGGTTGAAATTTTTATATTCTATAAAATAATAATACAAAAATTAATTTTTGTAGGCAGTACTTTTGCAGTGCTTACCCCCCCCCCCTACACCTAGTATAATACTGAATTGCAATAGCAATTAAAAAAACCTTATCCATACCTCTCAAGAACTTGAAATAATACATTAAACACAAAGAAAAATACCTCATAAAATACACTTATTTAGTAAGACCTGTGGCGATCCACCTGTTGGCTAATAGCGGGAGGTCGTGCTCCGTTTCTTTCTTCTCCTTATTCGTGAAGAAGAGCCAGTAAACAGTGTCTGTGACATTAGTAACACAAATGTTTCAAATACATTACCTTTCTGTTTTATATAAAATCCACTTTAGGAAGTTTTTGGATAAAAACTGACACAAAAATTAGTTTAAATAATTATTTGGTGGATCTAAATATGTATTATTATCGAATTTCCAGACATTAACTATTTTTAAAAGAAACTAAATAGCTTATCGCTTATATAATAATTATTTACATAACTAATGAGGTAAGTGTGATATCACCCACGAGAAATAATTGACCCACGAGGCCCGCCTGGGCTAAGTGGATATTATCACCTACAACATTTTATCAAACGCCTTCATGTTTTAGCTTTAAAAAAAAGTAGTTAATTTATCACTGCCCAGTAAAAGAGCTTTCCCATTTTTCACCTTCTCTCGTGAAATGAATATTTCATTATCAGATTCACTTTCAGCAACCTCAAAAACCCCAATATACTAATTTTCACAAAAAACTACACCCGCCCCTCAGGAGATTAATTCAGAAAAAATCTAAGATTCAGTTTAAGCGACCTATAAAAGTGAAATTATACTAGTTTTCACGAAAACCACACCCCGCCCGTTAAGGGGTGGATTTAGAAATTAATTATTCATTTTAATCCTTTAAAACCCCAATATACCAATTTTCAAGAAAACTAGCGTAAAACGTACATATACGCCTATAGCGGTGTGAAATAAATATCATATTAAAAGTATAAACAACGTGAAAGGCGGAAAAATTATGTAGAAATTGTAATTACTCTTGAGGGTTAAACCAAATTTTGATAACTTTAGGTAAACATGTCACGAGAGGGACAAGATTGACAACAGGCCACCATGTGGTACAATCCTCACCCATTACCACTTCCTGGTAAACGCTTTATTAGTTCGAGAAAGCAATACCATTGTTCCGTATAAGAACGTTTGCGGCAGTTTTAGGCAGTAATTTATTTGGGTGCAACGTATAAATACGCCCACAGCAGTGGAATGATATTCGTATATATACGCCCGCAGCAGCTAAAGGGTTAAGTAATCCTGCTGAAAAATTATTTTTTTTTATTTTAAGATACTAGCTTTGAAACATTATTATATTAATATATTAACAAAATATAATTAATTATTATAATAATATTAATAATTATTGAAACATTTAAACTTCAAAAAGTTTTATAAGATGCGCATAAGATGTCAAAAAAGCGTGGCCAAATGCAAAAATGGCGTTCCAAAATAGAAAAAAAAACTAGAATTAAGAGATACGAAGTTTAAAAATGTATTAATTTATAATTAATTTATAATCATCTAAGATAAGACGTTACTATTTTCCTTATATTTTTTTATTTAAAAAAAAATAGCAGCTGAAACTTATTTTTTAGATGTAAATTGATAATATAAATCGTTTAAGTCCAAAATCTCACAATAAAAAAAAAATGAGATACGACGTCCTGAAATTTACAAGACGATATGTAAAAGTTTTGAAAATATTTGTTTTTATAACAAAACGTGTATGGCTGAGGTGAGAGACATTACCTATCGACCTCGTCGACAGCTTTAGGTCATCTAAATCACGTACCACTGCTGCTTCTATGGAAGTTCAAGTAAAGTGTTTAACATACGAGATGAAGAAGGTACTAATCATCATCTGCGTGATGCAAGAATGATCATAGACTTAAAATTTATTTTTATTTTGATCATTAGCTGGAGAAAAGTCTTTTTTTATTTAGCTTTCAAAGTTAAATTTATAAATAAAAATAAAGTTTATTGCCTTATAGGCAAACTGTTTAAATCTATAAACAAATTGCACTGCTCTACTGCAGAATTTTCACAATCAATGAGAAAATCCCCAACCAAAATGACATATAGCTGCAATTTCATGCTTTTTTGCGATCATCAGTGGCATATATTTGGTGTCGCCATCTAATTATAATTTACAATGACACTTGGGGCGCTGGGGGCAAAATCTTGAAAGGAATTGTACATGTATATTTAAAGGTATGTTTATTTTTTATTTCCAGTTAAATTGGAATATCATTATAACTTTTTTGAAAACCCATTAATAGGTATATTGCATTCGGATATGATGATCCTCCCTTAATATCTCTGAAAGCACCAAAATATCTAAACTCTACAAAATAGGTCAATTTAATTTTTATCAGAGTACCTTAAATCTATATATTTGTACATTGTAAATTTTACCCCGAAACCCTCAACTACCACAACTCAAAAATCTTGAAAAGCAACCCTCTTACTTTTATACCATGTACTTATTAAGAAGTATCAAAGTTGATTTTAATAAAGCCCTAAGTTAATTTTAATAAAAATGTAACCTGCTGCTCAAGTAAGGGGTTGATCAATCAATTTTTTTAACTCAATAATAAATGTAGAATGAAAAGAATAACCTATCATGGCACCTGTCAATGTTTTTTTTATTATTTATATTTTTTATCAAAATTATTGCTTTTAATGAAAAAAAAAATAATGAAATTGTTTGGAATGGATAGCAAATATGGAAATTTATCAGTGGAAAATGAGGCAGTTTTTTTGGATTTTTTTTTTGAGATTAGCTGACTGTAAAATACCTATAAAAATATTTCCTAGAACGACAATAAACCATTAATCTGTAATTTGTTTGGTCTTTAAGAAACAGGCTCAGTGCCTATGGCTTATTTATCTAAAATTTGAATTAATTTGAATGGATAATTGGGGGAGTGAGTCTCTGCTCACTGATGCTGATTTGCATCTGTCATGAATTTTTGGGTGTTGCGACGAGGAAGGTGGGAGGGGGATTTGGGGGGATGGAGTAGGGATTGGAGGGAGGTGTGGGGGGAGTGAAACTAGTTCACTGGTGCTGGAGATGCACCTGTCCTGTGTTTGTGGGCACCATTACTGGTTGAGGACATTTTTGATCTTTTTGTAAGTGTAGTGGATTTCATGATCGTAATCTAGAAAATTTGAGATGAGGGGGTTTGGGTGGTCTAAATTGTCTTGTATAAAAGACTTACTGTATCGGATGATTTCCGTTTTTAGGAGGGGCATGTCGAGATCTCTGTGAATTTGGTTGTTCCGCATGAACCAGGGGGCATCAATGCATATTCTGAGTACCTTGTTTTGAAAGGCCTGAAGTTTGGCTGAGAGCGTTTTTTTAAGGGTGATTTTGTTCCAGGCTGGTGCTCCATAGAGGAGTACTGGCTTTAGAGTTTGGTTGTAAAGTAGAAGTTTGTTTTTAATTGATAGGGGGCTCTTTCTCCCTATAAGAGGGTAGAGTTTTGAGAGGCGGGTGTTTGCTATTTGGAGGGTATTTTGGACGTGCTGATCCCACGTAAGATTTTTGGATAGGGTAATGCCAAGGTATTTGGCATGGTTTTCCCAGTTAATGGCTTGGCCGTTTATCTGAATGGGTTGGGTAAACCATTAAAATTACAATTAATATTTATTAAGGAAATATTTTTGGTTTAACACAAAGTTTTATATATATATATTTGTTTGCTCTTTAATTTAAGAGTATAAAAAGTTAACGTAGTAGTAGTATGAGGTTAAAATTTATAATTTCAAATTGTGCAGATTTACGTTGCCCTAACGATAACTTAAATCACTTGTAGAATTTGGATATTATTATTAACAATTTATTAAAAATTTAAAGCTAAATATAATCCTTCAATTTAACTGGAAATCAAAAAATAAATACACCGCTGGATAGTCAATTAAAAAAAATTCAAATGATGTATCACACAACCCACCCTTTCATTTAAAGTATTGTTCCCCCTAGTGTAGTTTAAAATATTAGAATGTGTCATTTACGTAAGAAGTTTGTATTATACAATATGTTCCTGGGCCTGTGCCTGTTCCAAATTTTTATTCGATATTTGTTTTTTGCCCTCTAAAAATAATATAATAAATATTTATTAATAGATATATATTATTATATCATATCATTTAAAATATCATCATAACTGTTTGTCTAAAAAATACTTATCTTAATGACTCTAAAGTAAAAAAATCTATAAGAATTAAAATAAAATATAAAAATATTTCTGTACTTATATCTACATAATTTATAACAATATTTATTATATGGATCAGACGGTAACTAGATACATATGTAAAACATTTAAATATATTTAAAAATAACAATAAATTATTTAAATAATAATTTATTCTTCTAAAAGAGAAAGCCTAAATTGTAATATATCGTGTCGGATAGTTAAACTATTTTCAAAAACAAATGACTATTTGCCGCTCATTTAAAAAACTAAGATATTTTCGTAGGAGTTTAAGAACAAACATATAAGGGGAATATGGTTTCAAACCACACAGTATCCAAGCTAAGATTTTTTGTATGCCTATTTTTTAAAAATACCGCCAAATATTTGTTTAAATTGCAAGTTGTCAAAAAATTATTTTTAGACTTCCTCAAAGATGATATACATAGTTTCAGTCAATATTTTTTCTTATAGAATTAGATTTGTTAAAACGAAAATGGTACCCACAACTAAAGTAATTTCCTATCTAAACAGGTTTATTAGGATAGGTAGGTAGTTCCTGCGGAACCAAGTAAGCTACCCATAACCTGCTAATAAATACATGTTTGTTTAACCTCTACTTAATTAAGTATCCCCTAAGTCCAGGACTTGTGGGGGCTAGCAGTAGAGGGAATCAGCGGCTTATACTGACTTTTGGTCTAGTTTTTAGGGTAGTGTCTCTGTTTCACCTGTCGCGGGGTGTCAAGTATTATATTTAAATTAGACGCCTTGACCCGCTAGGTAGTTCTCCCCAATCGGTATTAATGTTATATACAGGACGAAAAAAAGACAAAAAGTTACTCGAAGTACATCCGGACAACTATTTTTTTTCTTGTCTATTTTTGCACAAACGCTCAAAAAATAGTTTCCTTTTTTTATTTCAGTCTCATTCACTTTTCGCTAAAATTCTGTTGGTTCTAACCAATTCTAAAGAAGATATATAACTTTGTTTCCTCATAGCCCACCCACCGCGCACGTAAATGATTAAGTTCTACATAGTTCTTTTTTTTTCTTAATAGATAGGGCTGTAACTAGCGAAAGGTATTTTAAAAGCAACCTTATTTTTATGGCAATAAAAAATATAGGAATTTAAAGAATCGGCACATACATACATTAGGGTGTGTCAAAAAATCCCGAATTTCTCTGGCTCAAAAGTTGCTCCTTGGTAAAAAACGGTGGACACTCAAAAATGAGCCAAATGGATTAATGTTTAGAGATAGCTCAAAGCGCTCAAACTTTGAAAAAAATAGGTACCCTCCCCTTAAGTTAGAATATAAAAAAAATAGCCCATTATTTGAAGATTTCGCCAAAATTTGATTGAAAAGTGCTTAAAAAATAGTTTTAAATAAAAAACCCGCAAACTTAAATATTAGTATACAAGCATATATACATGTTAACCTGCCTGCTTTTACAGAATACTTTATTTGTTTTCGCAACTCGGGTAAAAAAAATAATTCAATTCTAAACCGGGGGGATTTTCTGTTTTTTGCCTAAAACCTTTTCCGGTGTACTTTTTTTGAATTTTTCTTATTGGAATATACTTTTTTATATAAAAATACAAAAAAAAGTTTACATGGTGTAACATAGCAGGATTAACCGTTTTGAAGATAAATGTATTTAAAAGTAAATTTTACGCACCAAGAACCAAAAATAAAAAATAAAAAAATTTTAAAGCCAAAAACAAAGATTTTGGTAATAGGATTTTATTTAACATTAAAACCCGGGGAAAAAATTATATGTACCTTGGTCAAAAAATCATTCCTAAGGGAGCTACGCCATGGCACGCCATTCTTAAAATACACCATGCCTCTAAAAATAGGCTATATTTAAAAGAACATAACTTCTTTAGGAATTATTTTTTGACCAAGATACATATAATTTTTTTTTCCGGTTTTTAATGTTAAATAACCCTACCTATTACCAACATCTTTGTTTTTGGATTTATAATTTTTTTATTTTTTATTTTTGGTTCTTGGTGTGTTAAAATTTACTTTTAAATGCAGTTATCTTCAAAACGGTTAATCCCGCTATGTTACACCATATAAACTTTTACTGCGTATTTTTACATAAAAAAGTATATTGCAATAAGAAAAATTAAAAAAATACACCGGAAAAAGTTTTAGGCAAAAAACAGAAAATCCACCAGGTTTTGAATAGAATTTTTTTTACCCGAGTTGCGAAAACAAATAATGTATTCTGTATACGCTTGTAGGTTAACATGTATATATGCTTGTATACTGATATATAAGTATGCGGGTTTTTTGTTTAAAACTATTTTTTAAGCATTTTTTAAAACTTTCAAAAATGAAATTTTCGCGAAATCTTCAAATAAAGGGAAGGTAAAATATTTTTTTTTTTAGTTTCTCCCAACTGCTTTGTTTCTAAATATTATCAAAGAAACTCTCCAAAATTTCCTCAATTTTAAAGCCGAAAAACAGGTACCGATTTTTTTTGAACGCTTTGAGCTACCTCTAAACATTAATCAATTTGGCTCATTTTTGAGTGGCCACCGTTTTTTACCAAGGAGCAACTTTTGAGCCAGAGAGTCTTTTCGAATTTCGGGATTTTTTGACACAACCTAACATACATATTTTGCTATAGCATGCTAGTATCTCCTAGCTACAGTACAACTTCGCCAATCTGGACCCTCTGTAATCCGGACAATTTTACCATTTCAAAATACATACCTCTATAGTCCGGACTAGAGAGCCCTAATGTGACATTTCCAGTCAAAGAAAACGTCAAATTAAGGAACTCTAGTTCCGACGATTGTTATACCTTTAAAATCCGGAAGGCAGTTAATGCATAAAAATACAAGCCGCTGCAGGATTAAATTACATCTGTAATTTGGACGTAACGTCCAGAACGTTTTAGTAATTTGGAATAACCTTGGTTTTATATGTGTCCAGATTAAAAAGGTTTAATATAGTAAATTCAATTTCAAGATGAGTGGATGTAAACAAAAGAATCGCGCACCACGGCAGTGGGAGTGGGGCTTTTTGACTCTCGAATGTTGCGAGAGTAGGGAAGTAGAAAGTAAAACAGGTGAGTACGGGAGCACTTGTGACGAAGCGTACCATGCATTGCAATGGACCGTCATGACGCGTCATATAGAAGTTCCCTTATTTTGAGTCCTACCCTGTCACTAAATCCGTTCTATTCACATGCGTTTTTTACACCCACTGAATCTTGAAATTGAATATACTATAAATGATGATTTTCATCATTTTTATGTATTTTTTTCTGTTGTAGTATTTATTTCTTTGGGACGAAAATAAAATATTATCAAAAAAATTTATTTTGAAACTTTTGTTGAGTTATTTTGACCTATACAGCAGTAAGCTATGCAGGGTGATTCAGAAATAATAATAAGAGGTGATTCTAGGTCCAAAAATATAAATAAAAGTTCCTATAAAGGTTGGTCCAGAAATGAGCCCTGAATGAGCTACGACCCTCCTAAGAGTACCTAGATCTGAAACGTAGTTTTTATTTAATGTATCTGGAACCCTATGAACCACAGTAAAGAATTTATGTATATGCCTTGACACTGATAAAGGTTATCATTTTATGTAATGTTTATATGGTAATTTTAACCAGGGGCATGCAAAATGGGTGGGTCACGAAATTTTCTCAAATTCTTTAATTAAAAATACATAAAAAAGGTACTCTTTATGTAACACCGTAGGGCCAATCGTTTTCGAGAAAATTGCAATTAAAGAGGCAATTTAGCATAAAAAATAGGAACTAAAAAATGCAGCAATAAAAATGTTAATACTGCAGTAGTACAGGGTGATTCTACATCAAAAACTATAAAAAAGTCTTAAAATTGATTTACTTTACCTCAGTGTTATTTTTGATTAATTTTAACACAAGTTAAGTTGGTTTGGTGTATTGGGATTTTAGGGGATTCCAATCATTAAAATGATCCTCCCTATATAATATATCATTAGAGTCACTCTAATAGAGCTAAAACAGTCGCTAAATAGAGTCACTCTATATATCATAAGTAAAAAACAATTATTTATTTTGACGAAGTCTCTTCACAAAATTAATAAAAAAACTAATTAAAAAATCTATACCTGTTATACCTACCTAACATAAAAAATATCATATCTGAGGACATCAGAAAATAAAATAATTTTAAAAACAAATACTTCAGATATCTATCTGAAGTGGCTTTCTTCATAAATGTGCGGGTGGTGACGTATTCAGGACCCCTGCAAAGTCAGTATTAATATGAGTTCTCTTGACTTTAACATGCTTACCTTTGAAATATATACAATCCATTAGTTTTCTATCTAATGAATATTTTAAATTACTTCTCCGAATGGTTATTATACTCTTCACAGCTTGGAACCTTGAATAGTATTATACAACCATTTAAAAACTTTTAAAACCATAAAAAATACACTGCCCAGTAAAACAGCTTTCCCATGTTTCACCTCCGCGCGTAAAATATACTTTTTATTATCAGATTCACTTTTAGCAACCTCAAAAACCCCAATACAGAAATTTTCTCTAAAACTACCCCCCGCTTCTTTGGGGGGTGGAGTTAGAATTTTTTATATTCAGAAGAAAATGAATGTAAAAATTTAAATTTTCAACAAACATTATGTAAAGTGTACTGTGATACAAGTATGAATCACAAATATATTATACATATTTTGATTCTCCCGAGTTCAAAAGTAATAACCTTTCTTTGCGGAAATGAGCTATTTTGTTTCTATCGAATTTGATCAAAAACATACTTCTAAACTGGGTAGAAAATAGCATAATATTTTCGAACTAATTTAGGTCATAAATAGCATGTTATTTCTAACCTTATTTAGATTGAAAATAGCATGTAATTCAGGAACTATTTTAGGTAGATATTTTTTATCTATTATATGTCGAAAATAGGAATAAAAATGCAAGCTTATTCTTGGGACTAGTTGTGTGGATTTGGTTCCGTCCTCATGAAGAAAAGAGTTTTTTGAAAAATCTTCTTTAAAACCTCCCTAAAAACAAAAAGTGTGCCTTTTTTATGAAAATTTACTTTCAACAAAATAATGCATTGTTGTGTGCATTTGGTTCTGTCCTCATGAAGAACAGAGTTTTTTGAAAAATCTTCTTTAAAACCTCCCTAGAAACAAAAAGGGCGCATTTTTTATGAAAATTTACTTTCAACAAAATAATGCATTGTATGCAATTTATGTAAATGTTCCTTCGAGGAAACAGAAAACAAAGAAAAAGTTATAGGAACAAAATCCAAAATATTCATTTTTTATATAAAGCTTAGGGCTTATGTGAAGAGTATATTATAGAATGCTTAGCATTATATGTATATCTTTATGACTTGTTTTTATTAAGTAGCACTATTAAGTATATTTTTTCTTTCGTTATGTATACATGCTGTTTGGTAATTGTACATATATGTCAAATATCGAATTCAATTTGTAAGCTACAATATCTACATTTATCAAACACTTGGTGTGGTTACTCGTTCTTTGACTTAATACGAGGAGTTTAAAAAAATCATTATAATATAATGATTTTTATGTATTATGTAATTTTTGTTTCGAAAATTTAAGCTGCGCTGTGCGAAATTTAAAGTTTTTAATAAAGTATGATACTTTTATTAAAAATACATAAGAAAAATCTTTTTATAACATAGTACAGCCATCTGTTCAAGAGAAAAAATACTATAGGTTTTCATCAAAAGATGTAAAAAAGAATCATAATCAACTAAAAATCACTTTTAAGGGAGCTACGCCCATCTAAAATAAGTTATGTACCTACTAATCTTTTTCTGAAACATTCTGTACAGTACGTGAGAGTGGCAAATGTATAAAAGTTGTAAAATGTTATTTTTTCTACTACCTAATTAAGTGCTAGCTTACATGTTATCTACCGTTGTCAAGGCTTGTTTACCTTGGCAACCAATAAAATCACTTAACTAATTTATTGTTGACCGTCGTTAAGCATTGTTTATTAACGACGGTCAATAATGAAAAAAATTTAAGACAACTACTAGCTTTTTCAACTTATATGTCAAACTGACGGCTATGTCAAAATAATTTTTAAACTATATTTTTAACGAATTAGGTATTTCGTGTAGAGTCACTTCATCTTAGTCTTACTTTGTTCTTTCGTTCTCTTTCGTTAGTTTTCGGTTTTTGGACTTAGCTTTTCTCCTTTCGGGTAGCGCCACACAATAAAAGAGCATCGCACTTCCCCTCCTTTACCCTTAAGGTTAGGGGTACGATACGTCGATTTTTTTTTTTGGCTAAAGTACCGCAATTTTATCAAAAAGAAACGCGCTCTGTCTTGCTTTGGCAGCCCCAGAAATAATTTCTGACATTTAAATTTTGTAATTTTGGACATCTATCAAATTTTAAATTAGTTTACAAAATGTTTAATTTCTTAACGTAATTCAAATGTAAAGTATATTTTTGTGTAAAAAGTTATAAAATACATTAATGTACTAAATAGGACCTCAACATTCAATATTTAATTAAAATTATTCTACACAGCCTGAAAATAAATCTGCACTCATGGAATACAATAATATTGTGAAAAGGTAAATTTTTAATAATAATTGATCATTTTTATACTGCAATAAACGACTTATTTTCATTTTAGAGAAACATGCTATGAATGGGAGAAGAGCTTTCATATTTTTAGTATTCTACATACATATTTTTGCACATAAATACTATATTGGGTTAAAACAAGAATTAAAAGGTTAATTTAATCAACATTTCGAAAATGAAGATAATTCCTAATATACTATATATACTATAGTACAAGGGCGATTATTTACACTCAGTAGGTGGCCAACATTTAATGACGAATCACATGACTTATAGATCCCAATTTAAAAGAAAAATAAGGACTGAACAAATAATATGAATACTTTTTATAGTTTAAAATTAAATATATTTTTTTGAAAATTAAGAAAATTATTAGTAATTCTAGCCTCATGTTCCAATCTTACGCTACTCAGGACTAGAATTATTTTATAATTCTTGGTTATTGAATATAAATCTTACTAAATTATTATTATGTTTATGTTTGTTTTTAACCTCGTACTATTTTACTTAATTAAGCATCCCCTAAGTCCAGGACTTGTGTGGGCTAGTAGTAGAGGGAACCACCGGCTTTAATTGACTTTCGAACCAATATATCTAGGGAGTACGCCTTCGCCAAATTTGAATTATTAATTAACTGAAAAAGGCAATCGGCGCCAGTGAGGTTTGAACTCACGATCATTAGATCAGTGTCAGGCTATATCGATGCCATTGACCACTGAGCTAAATCTCCCATATTATAAAAATAAACTATAATCTTATGTAATTAAGTATATTTATTACATAATATTACTACATTAAATTTTAATGCTTTTAAAAGTTGGCAAAGTTGCATTGAAGGGGGATAATACCCCATGTGGTACTGTGCACAGTAATGCATGATAATATCACTTGCACGCAGACCAAATGCCCATTATGCCCACTATGATAGTGAATACTACCTTTTGTGGACCACGACTTCCAAACCACTGTTTTAAGGCACAGATAAATATTTTGTACAACAATTCTTAAAGTAGTCCCTATTCTCCCCTCAAATAGGTTTCCTTCTTTTATAGAAATTGAACAAAGTATTATTTCTGCTCCCCAGCTTAATTTAAGGCAAGTAGAATTAAATTTAATAATTTATGATAATTCCGCAAAAAGAGCAGTCTTACTGTATAGTCGGCCTCAATTCTCCATGTCACAAGGTTTTAAAATATTTTTATATAATATATATTATGTTTACAAAAATATTTTACTTTAGGGAATAGAAACAAAATAAAGAGAGTAAAATGGCTTAAGCTTATTGGAAAGTCAATTGAGGAAAGTCAATAGTTACATGTTTGTGAGGTGAGGTGAGCTGGTGCTATATGGAGTGACTATACTTCAGTTCAAAAAATGCTTTTAAATCCTCCTATATTATTGCTAAGATAATACATAATTTTATTACCTTATACATAATTTTATTACCTTAGTATTTTATTTAATAGATAAGTATATTTTTTAGATTTTTAATGGGAATTAGGGTTTTAAATCTTACTTATAAAACATTATTTATAAAATTCTATTTTACTGACACCTGCCTAAATCAAAAATTTTTATATTGTCAAATCAATATTATAGGGTTGCCGTCTTGAGTTAATGAAGGCTTCTACATATATTTTTTTAAGCTCCGGCACCGGAACCTTATAAAATGAAATTCCAAATCTCGTATCCCTAAGCTTAAGGGGAAAAGAGGGGAAATTTTCGATTTTCATTTGTTGTGTGGCGCTATCCGAAAGGAAGAAAAAAACGAAAACCAGAGCAAAAACAGACCAAGAACAGATGAAGTGACCCTAATTTCGTGGCATGTTGGACATTGAACACTAGAGGGAAAACCGTGTACAGCACTGTTTCAACCTTATTTGGTATCATCAGCACAGTATATTCCCAATAGCCTAATCTTCGTTTTAGTTGAAAAGAAAAGTAAAGAAAAGATAAATCACATAAGGTACAACTTTTAACTAATATTTGGACTTTTTACTAGCTTTAGGTAGTAGAAAAAAACATAATCTGCACCACGTATGCGAACTAAGTCTTCGGTCTCGAACACTAAAGACTTAGTTCGCATACGTGGTGCATATTATGTTTTTTTTACTACCTAAAGCTAGTAAAAAGTCCAAAGTTTAAAAATTATTTTGACATAATATACTATTTCTATACAAATTATAAAGTTGGATGGCGCTGTCTAATTAAAAGAAAACCTGAAACCTGATTAGAGCCAAAAGAAGCACAAGGACTAGGCCCTTTCAAAACCGATTCAGTACATGTTTTAATGGAAAATATTTATTTGTGTGCCGACCTAAAGAAAGTCTGCCGGACGAGTCTGATTTCGAGCCGTGGCATAAGACTCGCAAATAGGCGAGTCCAGCAAAGAAGTAGTTTTGACCATAATGTTTTGTTTCGTACACACTAAAAAGGTACACTCAAACTGGTAGGTATTTATCACACTCACAAGTGCAAATATGACTTCCGCAATAGGTAGTTAAAAAAGTTGGTAAATTTACCATATACCCAAATCATTTTAACAAGTTTCAGTGTAAAATTTGCCATTCAGACTCAGTTTCATAGTGTTGGGCACTAAATATGTTCCAATAATACATTTTAATGAACCTTTGCACTAGTTCTAGATTAATTTGTGAACTGTAATATTTTAATAGTTATTTATACTATATATTATTCCTGAGCGAGCGTAGCGAGCGAGGGAAACAGAAATGCAAGGGACTAAAACAGCCAAGTTTAGTCCTGAGGTATATACACTATTTTTTGCAGGACCAAACATAATTTAGTTAGGTAGATAAAATTAAAATTAAAAACCATGCTTCTAAAATCGGTTGTTTTATTTTCGTAATTTAATCAAGATGCCTGTAAATTGCGAAAAGTCAGTTTCATGGCTATCGCGGTTTCAAATGTTTTTAATATGGTTGACACAAACGTCAAAAAAATGGACGAAGATGATAAATTTTAAGTTATGTATAAATTGTTATAACAATGTTATTTTTAAAGGTTTTCTTTGTTAAAATCAAATAAATTGGTTTGAATCGCTAATTTATTACAAAACACCACCAAACCTAATTTTTGGACCAACAAAGCAGATAGTAAGTATAATATTTTAATATTATCAAGGTTGCCGTAATTTTTATTCCCTAGGGAGAAAAACGGCAAATTTAGTCCCGAAAATGAAAGCGTAAAATTAGGTTTTAGTCTTGGTCATGCAAAAAAAACTATTTATTATTGTTTTTCTTATATTTCACAACTGTCGAGAGCAGGACTTGCTACAGCGCTACTGCGCCTAACATGTCAAAGCAACTTGCTTTGTGCAGGGAATACGTTCGCAATGCTTTTGCTTCCTCGCAGAGTGCAAAATTAATTAATTAGTTAATTAATTAATTAATTTACTAACAAAAAATCAACAGGAATGGACCCATTTCCAGAGTTACATAGCTACAACGATTACAAAAACTGAAAGTAAAAAAAAAAATAAACTAATACAAAATAATAATACAGAATATTAAATAATGTAAGCAGTAGGATATATAAATCATTTGTTAATCTAATGTAATCCTCTTAGATATTACAATTAAAAATGTCCAAATTGCTCTGGACACCATTTTAAATTCTACACATATTACAGTCTGTCAAGTAAGAGCATGTCTTGCATTGTTTTTTTAATGAATGGTAGATCAATGCAAATAACTTAGTAACTTTCTTCATTTTCGTCAGTGATCGCCTGGCATCATCTGGTCATACTTTGAACGAGATTTTTTGCATATTCCTTCGGCAAAGACCTCCATATTATCCGAATTTTTCGTGATAGCTGCTTTAATTTGTATAACTTTTTCCCGCGAAACTTGTGCTTAATGAATGACCACACATTCTCAATGGGGTTTGCGTCGGGCTATTGGGAAGGCCAATCTAGGGTGATGATGTCGGCTATCCTCTTCCACTGGCTACACAACTTGCCGATGTTTGGGGTCGTTGTCCTCTTGGAGGATCCATTGCTTGTTTTTATCGCCATACCAACGTTTTGCAGTCGGTATAAGAGCTTTTTTGTAAATCTCGACCGTAAAGAGAAATAAAAATCCAAAACCTTTTTCCGAGAGACACCCCCAAACATGAATCTTTACAGGGTGTTATAACGTAACCCTAAAAGGAAGCTTCATCGGTAAAAATAAAATCGCTCCAGTCTCGATCGATGTTTCCCTAGGCCCACGCGAGTCCTTTTTCTCCGTGTGTTTTAATCAACAAAGGTTTCTTTATTGTACTTGGCCACTAAGTCGTGAGCCTGGAGATAATTACGAATTGTTTCATGTGATATATTTAAACCTTTCTGTATCAGTTTTTGCCCCTTGGCGCAAGGTTAATTGAGGATTCTGAGAAAACATGTTTAAAATCATTTTTTCGTGCTTAGCCGATACCTTTTCTGTTGAGCCACGATCTGGTAAGTCGTCAACATTTTTCGTTTTCGAATATCGTTTCACCCACTTGATGACGAATGTCTGACTTTCCCATATACTTTGCAGCCGCTTTAGGCGTCATTTTCTGACCTTTCGGGTGCAAAAAGAGGAAAACAGCCTCAAACCGTGATGCGTACGCAGCACTCATGTTTT
>OY294045.1:38572546-38618540 GCA_958510825.1 Brachypterus glaber
CAAACTGTTGGTAGTATGTTGTATATTTTTCTATATAATATAGTATATTATGATCCAAGGACGAGAAATAATGTTTCTAAGTCTCATGCGGAGATTGTTTATCGAGGCGAAAGCCGAGATTCACAACCGCGTAAGACCGAGATATATTTCTCGTCCGTGTATCATACTATTTTTTATTCGCTTGTAAACATATTTTTAACAAAAAAAGGTAAAAATAATGAGTAAAATTAGTTTTAATTTGGTTCTGTCAGTTATCTGACAATTTTCCATAAGGGACCACAAAAGTACTTTGGCGGGCTACAGCTACACTTTTAACTTAACATTTCTAACCGAAAAATGTCACTGGAATACAAGCGAATAAAATATATATATATAGGTATATTTACAGCCAGGAAATAATTTTAACCATTATTTTGTGGTAAGCTATTGGCGTGAATTACGAGTGTAAATATCATTTACACGAGTTTTACACGAGTGTACAAATTAGCACTCGGTTTCTGTATCAGTCGTGAAATGTTTTTTAGCACCATACCATTTACTGTGTACTGGCAAGTTAGTCATTTTTCAGGATGAAGATGTACATGCGTAAAAAATAGTACCTGCCGATTAAATATAAATAGAAAAGTATTTTTGAGCATCAATGTCTTCGTATAAATTAAGTAGTTATTTATTATGTTACAAACAGCAGATAGTAAATAAATTGAAATAAATCCATTAATTTGAATAAACGCTTTCTCTATCGCACCAAAGGATCGTTAATTTAATTACACTCAAGGCAAATACATATTGTATTTTATTTGTAAAGAGAATATATTCTATAAGAATTTTAATAAGTAATTCAAATTACGGCCGATAAAACGTATAAGGCGTAATACAATTTGGTTTCGTAAATGCTTTTTCTTTTAAAGAAAAATTTATTTGATTACACATTAAATTTATTATTTTGTGGGTATGCATACGTATACGTATGCTTCAAATATATTTCAGCTCTTTTATGGAGGAATTAAAAAAAATAACCTTTATACATACAGATAATAAGACGATTACCATCTTTATTTTAAATAGATAAAATCAATAATAACCCCCGCGTGGCTTTTACTTTATTGAGTGGATAATTATTTATTTTACCCACTCAACTGTCACTTGTCAAATTATTTTTATTTATTTATTTATTTATTAACGGGAAAACCCCACTACAAAAATTAAATGTACATACGATAACATGATAATAGAAACCTAATATAATGTGAAAAAAATAATTATAACAAAAAAAAATAGAACAAATAACCTTGCAAATAACAAAAAACTATAAAATACTAAAATTAAAAAATTTAAACATTAATAAGAAATTTAAACACCAATGAAGTTAATGCTTTTTAAAGAGGTTTTAAACGATCTTAAAGCGGAAAAAGTAAAGTCACAATTATCCAAACTATTGGCTAAAGTCACGACTCTATCCATGGGAGAATTACAACCGTAATTTGTACGGTGATATGTGATTTTAAAAAGCGGAGAAATGTTGCGCACGACCCTAGCCGGAACATTTAAATGTATTTGACTTAGTAAGTCTGGGCAATCAATAAGCCCATTAAATATTTTAAAAAGGTAACATAAATCTGACTTTTTTCTCCTACTTTCCAATAAATCTACATCTAAAAATGAATAAATGTGGGAGTAGTTATGATCAGGAATAGGAGTGTTTAATTTAAAAGTACAAAACCTAAGCATTTTTCTTTGAATACTTTCCAACCCATCAATATGATTATTATATTGAGGAGACCAAATAATTGAGGCATATTCTAGATTGGATCTAACTAAAGAATTGAATACTCTAACTGAAGATCTAACAGAAAACTCACCACAGTTTCTTAAAACAAAACCCAACATCTTACATGCTTTAGATGTTATATTATTAATGTACATTATAAAGTTAAGCTCACGATCAAAAGTAACACCAAGATCTTTAATAGAATTAACGGACTCTAAGATAGAATCATTAATGAAGTATGAAAATTCAACTTTGCGAATGCCCATATAAAAAGACATATGTTTACACTTGTTAACATTTAGTGATAATTTATTATTGACACTCCATTCAACCAACCGTTTTGGAGAAGATAAGCATCAGCGCTACAAGATACATGTTTGAAAAATTTCAAATCGTCCGCAAAAAGTATGACTTCGCTATATTTAAAGACTGAATATATATCATTTATAAAAATAAGGAATAATGTAGGAGCACTATGCGAACCTTGAGTAACACCAGAGGTTACTAAAATAATATAAGATATAAATGAACCTATTTTAACTGATTGTGTTCGGTCTGAAATAAAACTGGCTATCCAATTGACAAAATGATCGCTAAAACCAAACTGTTTTAATTTAAATAAAATAACTTGATGGTCAACACTATCAAAAGCTTTAAAAAAGTCAGTGTAAATTGAATCTACATGTCCAAATTTACGCTCTATAACATCTAAAATTTTGGATTCGTAGACCAAGAGGTTTGAAACTGTGGAACGATTCCGACATTAAAATTTTTAATAAAAATATGAATTCCTAAGCTATTTATTGGATAAAACCTTGTATGGCACTCATGGGTAAACCGATATTGCCCTCTTGAAAATTAACCTGCTTGGCTGACGCCTCGCAGGTTAATTTTCTCATGGGCAATATCTTACTTTACCCACTTGTACCATAAATAACTATTATTCTGCCAAGGCACAGCTAACATCAACTATGGCCATATGGACCTGTTATAAAAAGCCCTTAATCTCAAAATAGTTTTATCTTGCTTAAAGAAAAACGCTTTACGTAATTAATTTATAAAATCTGTAAAATTAACATTGATTATTTTGATCTGTTATATAAGCTGGTGATATCCGCGCCGATTCAGGCAGGGCTGAGGGCTTGGTCACGGATTTGGCTGATTATTTTTTTATGTGTAGCCCACTGATGTTGGAGAAAAACCTTCACGGGATTTTTTTCAAAAACGCCCCTTTTCGAAAATATTATATTTTTAACTTTTTCAAAATTTTAAAAAATTTCGAAAATGTGACATTGACGTACAATAACTCAAAAACTATTTACACTGGAGAACTGCGGTTTTCGCCATTAAAAAAATCATATTTTTTCTATGAAATTTTATCAAACTCGTTATGACAGATTTGGTTTTTTCAAGATGGGGCGAAAAATTTCAAAAAAAAGTGGGCTTAAATTTTTTTGCCGTCTGAAAAAAAAATATATCGAAACCAAAATTAATGCAATTAAAAAAAAATATATATGATTTTATCATTTTATCATTGGTAAAAATCGCAATTCTCTAGGTTAAATAGTTTTTGAGGTATTACACGCCAATATCAATTTTTTGACAAATTTTAAAAAATATATAAAAAATTAAAAAAATCATATTTTCGAAATGGGAAGATTTTAAATAAAATCCCGTGGATATTTTTCTTAGACATCGGTGGGCTACACATGAAAATATAATCAGACAAATCCTTGACCCATTCCGTCAGCCCTACCTGGATCGGCGCGGATATCATCACAATACAATATATTGTTATATAATATTATTGTATATCTTACAAATCTATTATCATGAAACGGGCATAAAATAGGACATGCAGAAAGTAGTTTTAACCGGTAAACGAGAATTTTCCATAATTTTTGCACATAGTTCGAAAAAGTTGGTAAAATTCCGTTTTTTGGCGATATTATTGGTTCTAGCAAAGAAATAACAAAAAAGTGCTATTTTTTTATTTTAATCAAAAGTTTGGTCACATAATTAGTAGTTGATCCTGAAATTTTCAAAAAAATAAAAAATGTAGGTTGAAAAAAATGGCCTTAAAATTTTTTGCACCCATCTTGAAAAAAAAACTGTCAAAACTAATTTGATAAAATTTGATCAAAAAATATGATTTTTTTTAATGGCGAAAACCGCAGTTCTCTAGGTTAAATAGTTTTTGAGTCAATATCATATTTTTGAGAAAAATTTTGAAAAAAAAATTAAAATTCATATTTTCGAAACGGGGCGTTTTTGAAAAAAATCCCTTGAAGGTTTTTCTCTAACATCGGTGGGCTACACATAAAAAAATAATCAGCCAAATCTGTGACCCAAAAAGCCTTGCCTGAATCGGCGCGGATATCATCAGCTACAACCGTATACGGTACGCGTACGCCTAATTTTATTCATTTTAAGCCGATGCATGCGATGTGTTCGGCTCCATGATCAATTTAATGTATTGATGCATAAAAAAAAATAGTATTGATATAATAAAACATCCTTTTAAAATTAATATACTAGGGGGTACCCCCTGCTCGCCTCGCTCACCCCTGTTAAAAAAAAAAACTAAAAAATTAAAAATTAAATTTTAAATAAAGCTGATCCGATCCGACCCGACCCGACCCGACACGACCGACCCGACCCGATGCGACCCGACCCGACCCGACCCGACCCGACCCAACGCGACCCGACCCGACCCAACGCGACCCGACCCGACCCAACGCGACCCGACCCGCCCCGACACGTCCCGACCTGACCCTATAATAAAAAAAAGGAGGAAAAAAGTATTTTATATAATAGATATATTTTTTATTGGTTAACCTAGTAATTAACAATAAACTAATCAATAACACTGGTCTACAAAAAAAAAATAAAAATTCTTCTCCATGGAATAAACCTATTATGTCTTTTGTATTTTTGTGTGCTGAAACTAAATTTTCAATTTAACAATTTTTCTACCTCGCAGATTTCGAGTAAATCCCCGCTTTTATAGTCAAAATACCGTATTTTGGCAATGATAGGTTTAGTCATTGGAGAAGAATTTATATTTTTTTTTTGTAGACCAGTGTAATTTAACCAATTAAATAAAATTTGACAAATAAATCTAATATTTTATTGATCAAATTATGAGTTAGTTCAGTGTTAGCAGTAAACCAACTTTTACGTACACTTTTAGTTCAGTGTACATGTACAGTGTACAGCTGTAACTGTACATTAAACTGGGTAGAAAAACAATTTATTCGATTTTGCTAATGGCGATACCCGCAAAAGTTTTCACTTTATTTTTTTTTAATCGTTCCATTTTTTTGCACGATTCGGTAGTTTTACATGTTTACAAACTGCTGATCGGTAAGTAAATTACTCACCGATCGGGAGAAGCAGATAATAAATTAACTTGCTATTTTTATAGCTTTAAATTAGTTTTATTACAGTTAAAAATAAAATTACAATTAAAACAATAACTCAGGCACACAAGAAAAAGGAATGTTTCTGGGGTCGAGATAATTATTTCTATACGTTTTGCACGATCGGGTAATTTGACGTGTTTACTAGTCTAATTATGACAGTAGTAGGTTATGTTTACAAATTGCTGATCGGTAAGTAAATTACTTACCATCCTTGAGGCGCTAAGTAAATATAATCTAATATTTAATTTTTAAAGCTTTAAATTAGTTTTTATTACCAGACTCCGGATATTTGGTATTGATTACGAGGGGCGCGCGGTTTTACTATTTAAAAAACAGTTTTTAAAGATTATTTGGCCAACTTTCTTAACCATCCAGTAATAGTTAGGCTTATTACAAAAGAGTTATAACTATATAAATGTCAAAGGTAAAACAACAAAAAACTATATTGTGTATATTTTACAAAATACTTACATGTTAGTGTTCTAAAACTAAATGTACCCATATTTTTAAACATAATTAATTAATATTATTGTTGAAAATAAAAATATATCATCAAGATTCTCTCCATATTTTCGGCTATTAAGCTTAGTCTTCTCTTACTAAAAGTATATTTATAATCTGAAAAAAAATGTTCTATGTCTACCGAAGTTAGTAGAGCATATTTAAAGAATGTATATTTAGTTTAGAAAAGTTCAACTTCTTGCCATTAAAAGAGTCTAATATTGAAAACAATGTGGAAAATCTTTAAACCAGAAGCATTTGTGGTTTGGACTTTTTTTTTGGTTTTACTAAAGTTTTTGATTTTATATTCTCGAACGCCTTTGGTAAATAGTTTTTTCTCTTTGTGGGCTCGCTTGGTACTTTTACATCTTCCAATTTTCTATAAACTCTGAGGATTTTCAATTTTCATCCGCGGAATGTTACAACTGGACTAATCTAAATAAAACTTTTTACAAATTTGTGTCATTATACTCAGTCAGTGTCACCCATGTCAGAATATTCATAAAAATTAAACTTTCGTGCGCCCCTCGTAATCAATACCAATTATCCGGGTACTATTTATTACAGTTAAAATTTAATATAAAATTGCAATTAGAACAATAACTGTTAAACGCTATTGAACTATTTAGGTTTCTTCTTCAAACGAAATAATTATTTATTAATAAGCCAACAGTAACTTTTTTATGTTTTCACATATTTTTTTCACTGCACTATGTTTTGAAATTTTTTCAACTTTTTTCATACAGATCTTTGGATTTTTCGGGCACAATTGCAAAATATCTTGCATTCCACACATCTTAAAATCTTAAAACTTAAAGTTGTTATCTTGACGCATTTTTTACAAAACATGTTTACACAGGACAAACGTCAAACAAAATTAGGAATTTAGCATTGTTTATTATACGTAGCAACCCGTTGTTAGGGTTAAATTTTATCAAAGGTACTGACTTGATTTTTACAATAAAATAAATTTTACGTTTCAGTTTCACTTTTATAAAACTTATTGATTTTTATTTTGATGGATCGTGCAAAAACCGCAATAAGCACTACGACCATTCGGATTCAGCTACCCCAAAAACGTATAGAAATGTTTGTCTCGACCCCAGAAACAGAACTTTTTTTTGGTTTGCCTGTGCACAGGTACCTACACGAAAAAAAAATCTGGTTCACCATACCAGACAAACAAGAAATTAATTGACACATAGGACAAACGTCAGATGAAATCAGCAATTTAACTTTGTTTATTATACCATAGCAACCCGTTGTTAGGTATGAATTTTATCAAAGGTACCTACTGACTTGTTAAATAAATTTTACGTTTTCATTTTTCTCTTGTAAATCTTATTATTATTTATTTTGTTGGATGGTGCAAAAACGTAATAAGCCTCACGGCCATTAAGGGCTCTACCGGTTTCGGATAGTATTGGAGATCTTGACTTTGTCTCGATCTCTAAGATAATCCTCAACTGGTAAAATGCAGTTACTGCCCGTAATACTTAAATAACTATTACATACCACCAGGCAAATAAAAATTTAAAAAGTGTACCAAAAATTTGTTAGTTGGTTCTGAAAAAAATAATGTTATATCTCGTGTTATATCTGTTTTTGTCCCATGTACTGCAAACATTACAGGGAGAAGATTTTGTGTTGAAAATCTATGGAACGATACAAAATAATTTAAATGAAACGAAAAATTTACGATTACACATCAAATTTATTATTTCGAGTTGTTTGCATATCTCGATTCCAGATCGAAATGATATTCATTATCAATCCTGTCTATGACTTATATGGAATAATTATCGACTTTACATTATGTCGAATTCCTAGACCGGGCAATTTAATTTTACACGCTTTGATAAACATCGCGTCTATTTTGTATATTTAATTAATTACAAACCCATAGCCTGACTATATCACAACAGTTTTAATTGTTTTTTTATTACATATAAATCTGCTTATTTCTTGGGATTAAATACATGTTGTATTCCGTTCCCCACACATCATAGTGTAATAGTTGGCGCAGAATGCGCATTTCTGTTTATCTGAGGTTGAATATCTCTGAATATGAGATTAAATATATCTGAATCTGAGAATCTGAGAGTCTGAGATTAAATATCCCACTCTGTTTTATTCACAAAGAAATGTAAGGAAACCAATTTAAGGTACATAGATATTAATTCTGCGTAACTTTTAATTAGACATCATTAAACAATTTTTTTTTATTAGTCATTGAATTATATTCCTAATTCTAAAATCAGTTAGCAAGAAGTTAAATTCAAAAGTATTTTCGATTATATCATGAAAAAGATCAAAAACTTACTATCCAAATATAGGTATACCTATAAATTATCATCACTGAGTATTAACTGTTGTTACATATCCATAGAAAATGTTTTAATTTTAACTCTATTTATTTTATGTAAATACTAGGGGGTACCCCCTGCTCGCTTCGCTCACCAACAAGAAAAAAACTAAAAAATTAAAAGTTAAATTTCAAATACACCCGATCCAACCCGACCCGACACGACTTGATAAAAAATGATGGCGGAAAAAGCTATTTTATATAATAGATTGGTCGGTAGTGCAAAAAATAGTGTATAATACCTATACACTGAATAATATCTGGACCCCGGAGGTAAAGGATACCATGTCCATTTTTTGTGAAATAGAGTTATCACCATGTCCTGGATGTGCATTTTTCGCTTTATATCGAGGAAAACAAAACCATGCCCATTCATTTAATGTTAATTTAATAATCGAAAACTTTCTCTCCTGAAAAATTAAGTTTTTCTGACATGGTGTAGTTTACTTCCGGGGTCCAGATACATATATGCAGTAAATATACCTCAAGATTACACTGTGTTTTGGCCTTGTGCCATGGTGCTACTACACCAGCCAGTTTACTCCCCTGATATATAAAAAAGTACTTGTTGCGTTTTGTCGGATCATTCCGCGGTTTGAATGATTTGGACGGAGTGCACAAAGAGACAAAATGCCAAAGTTTGGTTTACGGTATGTTTTACAAGGCCATTTTTTATACGTTAAAACCTAACCTACTTTTTTAAATATCCATACGGGGGTGTTCTGTGATCGCCTCGCTCAGAATAAAATCTATTCAATGAATGAAAGAGCGTTAGCCGCTGTAATCAGTTTTAGCGAGAAAGTACTGTTTACTCAATATCAATTGACATCTAGATGGATTGTAAAAAATTCAAGATCGTCTATAGTTTACACCCAAAATTTTACCTCTTCTATTCCCCTTGCCTCAGCTCACAGGTGCCAGTTAGTATTACGACTATATTAATAGATTAACGAGTTTAATATCTGAAAATGTTGGACAGTCCAGATATGATATAATATTTAAGTAATATTTAAGTAAGTACTCTTGAAAATGACGATGTTAGGTGGTTTATTAATGCTAATTACACTAGGCGACACGGTTTCTTGCCCCGATTGGAGTCATATGTTTTTTAACTAATTTTGGGTCGCTGAAACCGAATCTGGCCTCAGAATATTTCTATTACCTAAGTTTTCTGAGAAAAATAAGATAAAAATGTTAAAAAATCATTATTTTATCCCTCTTTTGTTCTAAAATCATGGGAGACAAAAATATTTCAAGGACAAATTTGGATTCGGCGACTCAATATTAGTTAAAAAATACCCAACTTAAAACATAGAAACTTTAAATTCATAGGTAGAATAAATAGGGATATTATGAAAAAAAAATATTAAAAAAAATGGATAATGTGACAAAACTAAGTAGGGGTGGAGGGTAAGAAGACGGGTGCATAAGGGGACAAGCTTATCGCCACGTACTCATGCTAAAAATTGTCAAAAATCATTACTAGGGGGTCAAAAATGACTAAAAAAATGTTACGTATTATGGTTCTTATGTAATAAAGTAACATTTTTATGATGTAGAACCATTAAAAAAACAAAAAAAAAATACACAATATTTTGTTTTATAAATTATTTTTAAATTGGCATAATTGCATGTACTAAAATTAAAAAAAAAAGACGTGCTGAATTTTTTTTAAGGTCAAATTTGGATTCTGCGCCTTTAAATTGATAAGAAAAATATATTTATTGGGCTCGGGAAAAAAGTTTACACTGTGTACTTTAATTTTATATCTTTTTCATTTATTTACTTTTTAGGAACAAACTAAGCAAAATAAAAAAATATTTGTATAAATATTTTTGTAGAGAATTTTATAATCTACAAATTAAGTTCTATAAAGTTTTTAAAAAAAATTGATAGTTTTGCCACAAATGAGCAATTAAGTAAACTCTGCACTTTCATTTTAACCTTTTTATTTTTTTTCGCGTACTTACTCTGACAGTAGGTTCTTGACATATAGATTTTTGAATTCCTCGTATTTTTTTTAATAAACACTAAAATTTTAAAAATTCTATTCTTTTTTTTAAAGATTTTGAAAAAAAACGTCATTATTACCTGAACTTATATCTCAAAAATTTTAGGTGCTGGAATTTTTCTAAGGTCAGATTCGGATTCTACGCCCTCGAATTAGTAAGAAAAATTTACTTTCCGATCGGTGCAAAAAAAAAGTTACGATTTGTTGCCTAGTGTTATATTTTCAGCTCATCAAATGAAAAAGCTTTCAAAAATAAAAACTACTATGAGGAAGTTATTCCCAGACAAAACCCCCAAATCTGATTAAAAACTGAAAATTGGTACTTACTTTTGTTTTGGTAGTCATTTCTCCACTATTCAATAAAAGGATTCGATAATTTGTGGTATTTCTTTGTGTTTTTCATTTTACAACAAATGACATAACCTTTTAAGGTTAAAACGTTATGATGGCCCGCTTTTCAACTTTATATGACAGATGCCCCACTTCAATACCGTTCATTTGATCTAAATCGACGGAATGAAAAGTTTGGACAGAATGGAATTGAGTAAGCCAGAAAACGGCTAAACTGTTTAAACCATTCAACCGGTGGCAAAAGTTTCACCAACAAAACGCAACAATTAGCAACCATTCGTAAATAACAGAATTTAGTTTTTTCGTGTGTACCTACTATGTGATAGGCAAATTAATTTTAAAATAATTTTAATCTCCGACATTTCTTAATTAAAAAGTAATTGCAAATATATCTGCGATAATGATTTATTGGCTTCGATATAATTCATCAGACCTAAAATGTGGGTGTGCATGTTAATAACCAATAATTAGTTGCCGATCTTGCAGAAAACTTGTTAGAGCAGGTGACAGTTTTCTTGATCATATTTATTGAACAACTTCCTTTGATCTACATTTTTTATTTCTTTTAAATATTTATAATGTATAAATAATTTAGTGTTATTCTTTTAAATGCTACAGTCTCTAACTTTTGAACGGCGTAACATATCGACATAAAATTTGAAATAGATATATAACATAAAATAAAGTATCTTTGGCGATAAATTCTATGCTTTTACTTTCTCAAAAAAGTATTGTAATAGAAAAAAATCAATTTTTTTTTGGTACTTAAATTAACTTATTTTTTCCTAAACTTCCGAGAAAAATCTAAATAAGCAACAAAAAAAATATGGTCTATCTGTCTGTCTCTCGGTCGGTCGGTCGGTCGGTCGGTTTGTCTGTATCCACGATACCTTAAGAACGCTTTGAGCTAGAGACTTGAAATTTGCAGATGTATATTTTTATTATATTGGACAATTTCCTATTTGAGCAAAATCGATTTGCGGGAAGTGGGTAAAAGGGGGGTCAAATATTTGTTTTGGTCGTATTTTGCTTTCCCATTTTGAAATTTTTTTGTATTATTTACAATAGAAGAAAATTTTAAAAACCACATTAAATGTTAAATAAAACTACACAAAAAGTGTCATCTGCATTTTTTCCAGTGCCCCCTCTCCCCCAAAATATAAAAAAATGTTTGTAGACATAACTTTATTATTATTCACAATATAAGAAAAATTTAAAATCAAATAAAAGGTAAAACAAAATTGCATTAAAAAATGTAATTATTATTCCCCCCTTCTATAAAATGTAAAAAAAATTTTTCTGGGCATAACTTCTTTATTATTCAAAATAGAAGAAAAATTTAAAAATCACCTAAAAGCTAAAATAAAATTACATAAGAAATGTAATTAACTTTTTTCCATGAGCCCCCCCCTCATCAAAATGTAATAAATTATTTCTGGACATAATTTTTTTTATAAGAAAGTATTCTCGCTCATCCGAGACGGCTGGTTTAAATTTACAACAACACTAAAGGCATTGGGGGGAATATCTTAAATGGAAATGGGGGTCGAGTGATATATCATTTGAAAGGTTTTAAAATTGTCTATTTAAAGGTATGTTTATTTTTTGATTTCCGATTAAATGGGAATATTATATTTAGCTTTTAAATTTTAAAAAGTCTTCATATATTGCAATTGAAACCAAGCAAACTATTAAAACTCTACAAAAGCACAGTGGGCCACAATTAAAAAAAAAAATTGACAAAAAATTTTTGTATACTAATATTTTTGAAACCGCTGATTTCGAATATTATAGTGAGAAATCTAAAAAAATATGGGCCCCTAGGGTGAAAAATTTTTCATTTTATATTTTCGATTTTGCTGAAATTCTTTGTATGGATGCTACATTTAAGGTCCTTTATATAAATTAATACCTAAGAGTTTAAAATTCATTATAAAAAAAGTTAGGGTGGTCCGACTTTTAAGATGAATTGAATTAATTAGCTTGATAATTAGGTTTATATTATTTATTAATAACACCTGTTTATAATTAAGCCCCTGAATATGATACAACAAATACCAATTCAAAAAATAAAAAATATGACAAGTCTTGTGATAATTTAAGTTTCAAGCTCATGAGCCATATTGGGACAGCCACTAACTTTTTAGATGAAATTAATAGCATGTTTTATCCCTATGTATGCTTAAAATCAATATATTTTATTATTAAAATGTTTTACTCTACCAATAGCATATGTTAACCGTTAACAGTACAACATGAAAACAGGAGAAAAAATAGTAATTTTCGATTAAAAAAAAATGCTTAGAATCGCCCACGTTTTTTATAGGCTTTTTTTCTAAAATAGGGTACTATCAAAATAAAAAAAATATATTTTACAGAAACGGAACGTTTTTGAAAAAATTTATATTTTATATGTATTTTGATAGTACCATATGTTAGAAAGCAAAAACATATAAAAAAAAAACTGGGCGATTTTAAGCATTATTTTAAATTGACAATTACTATTTTTTCTCCTGTTTTCATGTTGTACTGTTAACGGTTAATATATGCTATTGGTAGACTAAAACATATTTTAAAAATAACATACAGAGCGGTCCAAAAGACCCCCCCCCCTCTTAACTTTTGAACCAGTTGAGATATCGACTTCAAATTTGAAGCTTTTAAATAAGACAACTTAAACTATCTTTTAGCATATATTTATTACTTTCAGCTCTTAAAATGTGGGCAGGGGGGCATGGGGTGACATTTTTTTAAATGGAAAGGGGGGTCGTGTGATACATCATTTTAAAGCTTATAAAATTCTCCATGTAACTGTATATTTTTTATTTTTTTTAAACATTTTTTTTTGGGTTTAAAATAGGGTTGAAAATGGGCATTTTTGTCAAAATTTCTCTAAAAAATCCAAACAATTTTTTAAAAATGCCTAATTTCATAATGAAAAAAAGTAAATTATACTTTTCAACTAATTTTAGTTGACATAAATAAAAATTAACAAAAAAAAAACTTAAAAATTTATTTTTTTAGCACAAAAAACTGAAAAATCAAAACCTTAAAAAACATGTTTAAAAAATTTAAAAATGTATGGTTATATAGAGAATTTTAAAGGCTTTAAAATGATGTATCACACGACCCCCCTTTCTATTTAAAAAAAATCCCCCCATGCCCCCTGCCCAAATTTTAAGAGATAAAAGTATCAAATATATGCCTAAAGATAGTTTAAGTTGTCTTATTTAAGAGTTCTAAATTTGAAATCGATATCTCAACTCGTTCAAAAGTTAAGAGGGGGGGTGACTTTTGGACCGCACTGCATATTGATTTTGAGCATACATAGCTACATATAAAATATATAGGGATAAAACAAGCCAGAAATATTCACAATTATATAGTTGCTTAAAATTATTTAGTATTGCTTCCTTGCAATATAATAAAAATGCAACAATTTTAATATTAGAGGAAAGGAAGCAAATATGGGCTACCCATTTTATTTTTTCTTTTAAAAAAATAAATAAAAGTTTAGTTCCAATAAAAAAACGTACCCAACGACAGCTATATTAATTAGTCACAATCAGTTATAAATTCATATTGATTAAAAAAACATAATAAATTCATTATTTCGTAAATAGTGAGAAGGTGCACTTTTGTGTCGATTTGAAATTGGCCCTAAATATGGGCCGCCCCCAAAATTATGTAATAAATATTAGATTTGAAGTGGCAATCAATCTTATTGGTCGCAATAAGTTAAAAGTATAAAAGTTATATCTAAAATGAAATAATAAATCAAGTAACTCCTAATATAGAACGTGGTATATTAAACATTTTTAAAGCTTTGAAGGTACCCATCTCGTACTGCCTCATCGCTATTATAGCGCGTTCCATATCGCCCTCGTTACATTTTCTTCTATTCTTGGCTGTTGCTGATCTTTTCTTGGCCTCCTAGAAAAATTCTAGGCTTAAATACATAGTTCTATATAGCCCATAATAGAAACACAGGGATGGCCCATATTGCAAAAATACTCTGTGTATACAACAAAAACTCAGTAATTAGAAGAAAACTAATAAGCACACATCAAAGCCCGATTATGTGACTTTAATTTGTTGCAGAAATGGTTTTGAAAACGTTGTTATCTATCAGGTAATGGAATTTATAAACTTACCTAAAAAAGTTCTTTGGCTTGCTGAAAAGGACGGAAAATAAAAATAAATTCTCAAACGTCAACGAATGTATGAATTAATTAATGAATCTTTACTGTGGAAGTTTAACTTCGCCATTTACGATTTGCGATTGTCGGATGCAGAGAATTGCATCGAATAGCTGAGAAACCCACCTAGCCCATATTACAAGACCTAGCCCACATTTGCTACCCTTCCTCTAGTAATATAACACATATAGTCGGAAAAAGAAACTTTCATTAATCAACAAGGGTGATATATTATTTCCAACATAATTTGGGCAGCTGAATTCGAACCTAAATGCAGAATTTAGCTACCTAGAAGGCAGACTTTTAAATTGATAAAAAAGTGATTTTTGTACATAGTTTTGGTGTTTTCGTGATTATTTTCGTCGAAAACCTAACATGATCGAAAAATTCTGCGTCCTGTTTAAAATCTACAGAAAACTATATAACTATTAAATTTTTGTGACAAACAGTTGTTTACCAAAATTATTTTTTTGTAAACTTTTTATGATATTTTACTAATGTATTAAAAGTATGCAGTCTTTTCACTAGCTAGGACTGGCTAACACCGTAAACAGACGACATGTCTAGTGGACATTGTCCACTACACCACCAGGACCGCCTTTAAAGAAGTTCCTTTGGCAATAATTGCAAAGGTGGTGGGTTTAAATGATATTACTTAATAGGTTCATAAAAATATATCTACCTACACATAAATTTAAATAAATTATGCATGTATGCTCCTAAAATTATACAGTAATTGAACATAAATGTTGTTCACTTCAAAAAAAAGTATCCAATATAAAGTAATTAGATAGGTCTGTCATTATGTATAATAAATATTAATAACAAAATTGTCAGCATGTCTGTCTCTCCCTGCCAACAAATGTGCTGTATGTTTATTTGCCATGGTATAATCAGAAAGCCCATTAAATATATTAAATATAATACAAGATACATTGTCTCTTTATTAACATATATTAAACTGATTATACGAACAAGTTATGCTTAATTTAAAGACGAAAAAGTTTTTTCTTATTAAGTGCTATAAGTGGATCTGTGTAAGTATAATTTAATTAAAATACACTTTAAATTGCATGCATTGCAGTCTGCTGTTCTCAGACTATTAGAAAAACGCCGTATACGGTATACTAGTTTGATTAAAATGTATAATTTAAATATATTATAATGTATATATAGGCGTTTTGGGTGATGATTTCTGAGCTGAGTACAAGAAAAATAGTTTGTGAAAAACTAAACAGTAATAACTCTTTTTTTATTTCTAATGCAAAGTCAACGCATAAAAAAAAACCCTTTCAGTTATGTCAACTAAAGTTTTAAAAATTATACTATATAAAATAAATGACCAGTCCAATAGAAAATAAATCGGCAAAATCCCTAGCAGTATTTAAACTGCAAAAATCCGTACTTACCTTCAATTTTTCCAATCCATCTTGAATGTGACATTTTTAAAATCGCGGACATTAGATATATCTAAATTAATATTATATTACAAATGTTAAATGATAAATACTTATGATGTTCACTTTACTCGCCTTTGGCTCGGGGTTTGGCCATAATTTGTTTCAGGAAGTCCTTGGCAAAACATATTTTGTATAAAATAGAGTGTATCGGATTTTGGGCTAAACCTGCAAAATATTAAGATTTATTAGATATATCTATAAAAAATACTTTCCTAAAATTTCAGCACTTAAAATGGCACGAAATATACTTTTAATTTTTTTTTTTGACTGCCAATTTTTACATTGCAGGATATGGTAACATCTTATTATTTAAAGTAAGAGATTGAAAAAGAATCAGCTACATTGGTCAATTTTAAAATCGCGGTAATAATTGCATGTGGTTACTGAAACGCTGATTCCCCGTATGTAAGAAGATAATGGGTTTTGACGATTTTTATTTTTTTTTGTTCAGTATTAATAAATACAACCTAGAAATCAGTTTTTAATCGCTTCTTTTCATCATATAGTATGTTACATAACTAGTGTGAAAAGTGACATATTTCACTTTCCTACGATCCCAAAACAATATAAAGTTTAAACTTTAAGAATTCTTCATTTAATATTTTTTAATTTTTATTACTTATTCCGAGAATTTTTGAGAAAAGCAAAACACAAAATAGCATACAAATTTATATATGTATGTCAACAGGAAATATGTTTTTTATTTACATTTAGTTTTCTTGGTTTTATATTTAATACAACATATTATGGAAGGTCAACAATGGGTTGCCTAACCGCAATCATCTTTTAAATCAAGGAAAATTTGACAGTTTACTAATTAAATTTGATTTCTGTGGATATGCTACCATATAAGACTAAAATTCTACAATGTTTCACATTTCATGAGGAAATATTGATTTTTTTTATAAAATGTAAGGTAACTAAATCACAAAATAAGTAATATTTATAAAATCTAGACATTAATAAAACATATTGAGTTATATTGACCTGGGTCAAAATAGTAAGGTTATAACTATAGTTTTTATTTTTGACATGAAAACAGAAATATTTGGATTGAAAAACATAAAATACATCAAAAGAGTCTGTAATGTAAGGTGAAAAATGGCATATAAAACGAGGTGAGTAAAATTCGTAGAATTTACAACGTAAATATCTAAACAAAATTAGGCAAACCTACATACATATATATCAAACAAGGGTGATATGAAAATATCAAACAAGGGTGATATAAGGCGTTTTCTAACGAACAAGAGATTGTGGTAAATGTCATTTTCATAGAGGATCGTAGAAAAAAATATATTTTTGTCCTCAGGCAACAAGGGCTAAAACGGTTCCCTCGGGTTCCATTTGTTCGGTTATCGCTAATTATTATTAATTATTAATTATTATTTACACCAGTTAATTAGTTATTATTGGAATTTCTAATTTGGCAAAACGCAAATTAGTTTTTTGTTCTTTAATTATTGACTATCTTTGTCGCGCATATATTTGTCTCTTTCTTGTCTTTCCGCACCCGGAAACTGAAGAGGACAATTAGTACTGATATACTCATGAAACGGGTAGTATGCCGTCGCTTCGCTTATATTAAACGCCGTATGTGTTTAACCACGCTTTCGCCATTATACCGCTTTATGTGCCTTTTGGATTTATTGCATAATACAGAGGGCCCTCATCACCAATGCAATTAATGGAAGATCTACCGACGATGGAGTAACACAAGGTAGGAAAGAGACATTCGTTTTATTATATTCATTTTCGCCCTTTTTGCCCTTGCCGTACTCTCCCAAGCCCCCAAAGATACTTGAACCACCAAAGCCTATGGAGCTACTCAGATTCTGAGTAGTTATACAGTCACACCCTACACCATTCATATATTTAACTTGAATTTTCGCCAATACCCTAGTGCACAACATCGTAGAAATGCATGTTTTTACAACATTTTAAACGCTACCGGACTTCCACAGAATTGTATAATTCAACGTGTATTATACCTTTAATATTAGTTATTTAAAAATACAGATATGTGATCCAAAAAAGGTTTTAATGTAATAAAATAGGGTTTTGGTTAAGTAACTGAAAAGGCTTTTGTAAGTTAGTATCAATCTTCATTCAATACTTACTATTTCTGCATTTTGTTTCCCATAACAAACATATTTAAAAATAATAATAAAATAACCCTAATTTGTTTATAACTCTGGAAGGCCTTTATATCACATAACTACTAACTACTACTCAACTATTCAAAAGTCATTAAAACCTACTACAAAACTAGAATAGTGGATTAGAGTGCAGTTATTATATATGTTGTAAAAAAAATCCACTTGCCCGCATAATCATAAGTCATAAAGCATAAACCTGCGCATAAAGGCCTATCCAGAAGCTTGCATAAGAACATAAAACATAAGAATGCGATGCCGTGATTGGCTTACAAGATACATGGCGGCACATCAAGCCAATCACGACATCGCATTGTTATGTAGTATGTTGTTATGCGAGCCTGTGAATATACCCTTAAACATACAACAATGCCGTGAATGGCTTGAAGTTTCGTCATATGTCTTAAGCCGGTTTCTTAGGTTTATTTTCCGCAATTCAGAATAATCCGCTAATCACATGTTTGATCTCCCCGCGCTCTATGCTATTTATAATAACTAATTATTTATTATTTATTATAATAAATAAATTTATTGAAATTAGCCAATTTACAAACTTAGTATACATTAATCTAAGGATTTCATTACTATATTTTAACTAAGTTTACTTATATATAAATGTAAGAACTTGCCTAAACATAAATGCTTGTATTGCAAGTTAAGTAAAAATAATAATCATCAAGTATATAAATTAAAATAACGATAATAATAATAAAATATATACCACTCTGATTAACAATAGAATGCAGAAAAAAAAATATATATATAATAAAGTGCAATATAAAATTAAAATAAAATAGTAGATTATACAGACATAAAAAAAATAAAAAACGTAGAGATATTATAAAAAATCGGATAAGGTGGATTATTTTATGTTTAAAGAGCTTTTGATTTAATAAGATTTTTTATTTCTTATTTAAACCTTAAGCGTAAGCGTCATCTTTTATGGTTATGCAAACCCGTGGATAGCGCTTAGGCAAATTCGACCTCATAGGACATTTTGAGCTAAGAAATCATTTCTCATATGCAGCAGGGGATGAGACATAGGGCCGCTATTGGTATCGCTCTTTACGTAACACTTGTTGCATTAAATATTTAATTGACATAGCGTTCTTTATATATTAACGGGTACGTAAGTAAAGCATCGTAACTATAAGCTTTACTTTATTGATGATTCCTGAATGAGAAACAGTTTTATCAGTCAAGTCATTCTGTGGGTGTGGATTTTTCGCATCGAAGCCGCATTCGTTTTTACAAGGCAATGAATACATCCCGACTACATATCGGCGAATCTATCTTTATGTACTTAAGATTGATAAAGATAATTAAAACTATGCTCGAAATAATTAAACAGAACACTGAGTTGAGACATTGCCCAGTCATCGCACTATAGAGGCGCCATCAAATTTTCTTTTATTTTTTTTTTCCTGTTAGCCTGGTTTTTTATGATAATATTTATTTTATAATGAAACGTCTACAAGGAAGATAACAAACATAATTTCTGTTGCTCTATAATATTATTTTCAGGCTGTAGCGCAGGAAATTTATTGGTGGAAGAAGCCACAATGTTGGCTACTTTTTGACTTAATTATAATAATTATAATTATATAATTACACTAGTTTACAAATAGCAACTTTTTTTGGGAGCGCAATCGAGCTTCTGCCTTTTAGTAAAACTTTTCGTCCTGGATCCAAATTAGCCAAGAATATTTTTTAGGGTAGTATCGTTTTCGAGATATCGGCATTTGATTTTTTTTTAACAAATACTTATAAAACTTTATATAATTAATTATAAAACTTGCAGAAATAAAATATTTGCAATAAATTTAATGCTTTTGGAAAATTTGGATTAGGATTAAACTGAATTTTTTAATTTAAATATCCTAGCTCACAGGTCATAAAACTTTAAGTATGGGGTAGCGTTTAAAAGAAAATCTGTTTTTTTACGCTTTTTCCGACTTTTCCTTCAACTTCTTTCAATTTTTAAAAAGAGACGGACGGACAGACGGACAGACGAATGGATGGACGGAGAGAGAGACGGTTAGACGAATGAACGGACGGAAAAGCGGACATTTTTAAGGTTACCTATTTTTTCATGAAACACATTTATATCAGAGAATTTTTTGTCAAAGACCTTTTTGGCGATTTTGGAATATTCGAAACTACCGTATTATGGCGCCTGTGCGCCGTGAAAAAAAACTAAACATACAATTTTTTATGTTTTTGATTAGTTAACTCAAATTAGATTTACTCTGTGAATTATATACATACATAAATACACTAAAAAATTACACGAAGATAAAATAAATTAAATATTGTGTATTCCTTCCAATTTTATTATAAGGTTAGGAGTAAAAACGAGCCGTGACGATATGTAGATAATGCTACGCATTCCATTATACACGGTGTATTTCAAATAGGATCCGAAATTTTAAGGGGTGGTCCTAGATCATAAAATGTGACAAAAAGTTCATATAAACATATGTTTAAAAATGCGTGTAAAGTGGCTAAAATATTCGGTTTTTAATTAATAACTAAGGAACCCTTTTAGATATAGCAACGAGGTTTTGCACATGAACTAATCTTAATAAGGCCCATCTTCGTATATCATTTTCATCTGTAATTTAATTTTTTCATTATAATTCCTCAGGTCAAAATAAATAAAAAAGGTACTCTTGTTGTAATACTGCAGCATTAACCGTTTTCGAGAAAAAATAATTTGAAAGTGAAATTTCTCGGTTCTAGGACGAAAACTTGAAAAAAATATATATAAAATTCTAACAAATTTAAATCTTAAAATAAATTTGATACAAGGTTATTATTAAGTATGTATAGGCAATAAAATACAATGCAAATCATTAAGCCCGGGTAGCTCAGTCGGTAGAGCATTGGACTTTTAATCCAAGGGTCCAGGGTTCAAGTCCCTGCTCGGGCGGAACTTTTTTATTTACTCTATATTAAGGTTTAAATGCCTGTCAATAAGGCGCACTTACCCTTTTTTGAAAGTCCAGAGTAACAATAGTTATTTTTAATGTAATTTATTAACTATAGGTGTTTAACTGTACAGTTACGGGTTGCGGTTTGGACTTTGGACTAATAAACCACTCTAAAAAGAACATTTTCGCATGCGCACGATTACCACAAATGAAATACTAGATATGTGACATCAAGCGTCGACTAAAACTTTTTAATATATTATGTAAATCCATGGACTAACGGATAAATCAGTGGCGAACCCAGGATTTTGGGGGGGGGGGTTAAGCCAGGGACGGACACATGATTTTTCTTACGGTGGCAAGCCTACTTAGCTTTCTAACATTATCAATAAAAAGTTTTTGTCAAGTCACAAACAAGGGTGTAAATAATTATATAAAATCCGTTAATTAAAATTGTAATATCACATTATTGGAAATCAAGTTTAGCATCGCAGGCAGAACCAGCAATTAAAAAAAAAAACTAAAAAGCTAATTATTTTATAAAACTTTAAATGGGTAGGAAAAACCCATACAATAAACCCATACAACTTATCATGATCAAACCCATACAACTCATCATGATCAGCGCGGCAGGCAATTTTTTTTAGAAATTTTCAGTTTTTGCATTTCCCAGACACCTTAAAAATTGACGTAAATAATTTTATAAAATTTATTAATTAAAATTGTAATATCACATTATTGATAATCAAGTTTAGCGCCGCAGGAAAAAAATTTAAGAGTTCACAATTTTTTCGGATAAGCAAATTTGGCTTATCAAACTTTAAATGGGTAGAGGAAACCTCTTAAAATACAAATAACCATGTTTAACACTGCAGGCGAAAATATTGATGCTACTCATTTTCCAGTTTGATGGATTATATTATTTCATATAATCTATTAACAAAAATCCAATCATCAGCACTGCAGGCAATTTTTTTTTAAAAGCCAACAAGCTAAATATTTAAAAAATCATTAAAAATATAAATTTGAGACAGCAAAATAACCTCTTTCTTAGCATTTTTATTTTCTGCTCGTTACCACGACAGCAAGCGCAAAATTGAATCGGCAGGTCAAATGCTACTAGATGTGATCCGCCGTTTTTTTAATATAAAATTATTATTATTTTAAATCAAATCTCAATTTATTATGCTAAATATGTAGGTATTTGTTGTTACGAAGGAATTATGAAGAGTGACAGTGATGACGATTTTACTTCTACTGGTGTGATTTGCAGAAAATTGGAAGTGCTGCGACCTTGTAAGGTTATGAACTTACTGCCTGAAATTTATTTCTTTATTTAATTTTTTACTTATTTATTTATTTAGGACCGTAGAAAAAATCTTGTTTGTATTACAAGCGCAAAATGTGATTTCTGCTTTCGCTTGATTGCTGATCTCGGCTAGGCTCCTCAACCAGCAAATTCCACGCTCAACCAGAAATCAGTAATTTTGCTCTCCTAATACAAAAATAAGTATTTTTCTACTACCTATTTAAGTGCTAGCTTACATATTATCTACTGTTGTCAAGGCCTGTTTACCTTGACTACCAATAAAATCAGTTAACTTATTTATTATTGACCGTTGTTGTTAAGCATTATATATTGACGGTCAATAATGAAAAAAAAAGACTAACTTTTTTAACTTAAAGTGTTTTTTTTTGTCTCGACTCCGTCTCGGAAAAAAAAGTTCAGTCTCGATCACGAAAGATTTAGTTTGAATACTAGGTGCATAATATATGTCCTTTTTTCATAATAGTTGTTTATGTTATAGCTAATAAAAACCGTTTTCGTCCGTGTATCATACATTATTTTTTATCCGATTGCAATATCTTTGCATATAACTTTGTATTTTTCACAACAAATTGGAGGTTAGAATTTACATGTCATCAGTTTCAAATCAAACTAAGGTCAACTATTTTACTTTTCGCACTGGAGTGTTCAAACAAACTTTTTGTATGATAAGTCTTTACGAAAAATTTAATTTTTCACACTAGTGTGAAAAGTAAAGTAGCCGACGTTGATTGGTTGATTAATATTAAAACTAATGAAATTTGAACAAAAATATAAATTTATTTATTAACATTATTGCAATCGAATAGATAAACCGAAAATGGTAAGGTTTTACCATACTTACTTCCTCGCCAAAAGGTTCGGATAAGTTTGAAGGTTTTGATTATTTTTTTGTTTTTTTTTTATAATCAGTTTCCACTTATGGGTCATTGTAAAAAAGTAACATGCAAATGTAAAATTGCAAAAAATACTTATTTATATAACAACTTAATTAAAAAAAAAACATATTAAATGGGATTAAAAGTGTAAATTCCAGACCAAAACACACCCTCACTAACTCACCCCCAAAACTTTTTTTTTTAAATAGCACCTGCATAATTTTTTTAGTGATTTTGAAATTGTGATTTTTTTTCCTAGGGAGAAAAATGACAAGTTTAGTCCAGCAAATGAAAGCGTAAAATTAAGTTTTAGTCTTGGTCGTGCAAAAAAATATTTTCCGCCCTTCTGCGATTTTTTCGTGGAGATCTAGTAATGACATCTTATTATGTTTATAATTTAATTATCGTACAAAAAAAGAGCAAAATCGTTGGAATCATCAGTTAACTAGTCTTATTTGGCAAAGTAGAGACAAATTAATATAAATCCCTCTGAGCAATCTCCCAAAAACCTTAATTTTAAAGTTTGGTTTTGATCTGTACGGTATGACCTGTAGGTCTCTGGATGGACGGACGGATGGACGGAAGAACATCGAAAAATCGTTTTTTTTTTTAATCTATAGATCTTTAGAATTTTTCGATTTTTGTTTATCAGTTAACTACCCTTATTTGGCAGAGTAGAGAAAAAATAATAATAATCCCCCTGAGCGATCCCCTAAAAACCTCAAGTTTAAAGTAACGTTTTGACCTGTACGATATAGTCTGTAAAAAGTCTCTGGATGGACGGACCAGTGTCGGACTGGATAGGTGAGGTAGTGAGAAAAATCTCACGGGGCCCCAAGAGAGGCGCCAAGTTCCGGAGAAATGCTCAGGGACAGCTTTTTTTTCTTGTGGTGGTTTTTTTTTTTGAGGGTGTTTTTTTTTGTTTTGGGCAGGGGGCCAAGTGTTGTAGAAACCGTCAGGGACAAAGCTTGGGTTGCCAAGTTCGAGAGAAACGCTCGGGGCCAAAGCTTTTCTTTCTGAGGGTATTTTTTTGTTTTGGGCAGGGGCGCCAAGTTTTGTAGAAACCATCAGGAATAAATCTGTTTTGGCTTTTTGGTTAGGAGCCAAGTTCTGTCCAAACGTTCAGGGACAAAGCTTTTTTTTCTGATGGTGTTTTTTTTGTTTTGGGGGGCTGGGGCGCCAAGTTTTGTAGAAACCTTCAGGGACAAATACCTTTTTTTTTCATCCGGAGCAAAGCTTTTTTTTCTTCTGAGGGTATTTTTTTGTTTCGGGTCGGGGACGCCACGTTTTGTAGAAACCGTCGAGGACAACAAGGCTTTTTTTGCTGAGGGTGTTTTTTTTTGTTTTGGGCAGGGCCGCCAAGTTTTGTAGAAACCGTCGGAGACAAATCCTTTTTTTTTTGGGGGTGTTTTTTGTTTGTTTTGGTAGGGGCGCCAAGTTTTATAGAATTTTTTTTAATAATTGGGGGCCCCCTAGGCTAGAAATCTCACTGGGACGGACTGACGCACAAACGGACATCGAAAAATTGTTTTTTTGGAATTCATAAATCTTAGACAGATAAATACGTCAAAATCTGGGAAACTGGTGTATTTACGGCACTCAGTTATATTTACGCATGGGCAATGGGCAGTAATAAAATAAATTATATTCTTAAATTAGTTTGGACTTTTTCATTAATTACTTATATTTCTCGTTTGCTGCGTTAATTTTTGCATAAACTAACCTTAACTTAATTAATTTATTCCAATATAATATATTATGTTTTAATATTTTTTTTCCAAGCTAAAGATACATTGTAAAAAATAATTGGAAAAATACCATACATAATATGTTCTTCAATACTCCCGTACTCTATTTACCCAGCCATTTTCTCGAAAAATAAAAGAGATAATCAAGTTCTGCAAAAACCACCTTAAATGGGATAATGTGTTTGAACCAAGTTTATTAAACTTTTTAGATATTTTTACTGTTTTAACTAATTTTGGGTCTCTGATTTTATTAATAATATCAGTTTTGCTGTAAAAGATTTTTTCAAGAAAAATAAACCATGGCAAACTAATAATCTGATAATCTGCTTATTTTGCTTAAGTATGTACTATACTTTGTATTAATATTTTTGAAATCGGCGACCCAAATTAGTTTAATACAGTTAAAATATCCAAGTTTTATAACAAAAGTTTAATATTATTGGCCAATTTAATAAATTTGATCCAAAAAAAAAATACCTTGAAAAAATAAAAAGTTGACTAAAATTTTCTTTCGTCCATCGATAATTTTAAATTTAGTCTGAAGTAAAAGCCAGACATATAAGGAATGGTTTAGACCTAGTTTCGCTTTGGGCCATTTTTTCTTGTTATTGACCCAAAAAATCGCACCGTGTCTTTTTAACTTGACGCTTGGATAATGTCTGATAAGCCGGACATTTAAGATAAATTGGATAATTTTAACCCAATTTCACTTCAGAACGGCTTATTCTAATTCTAATACCAACCAAATTTTTAGAGAAAGATCGAATAACTCAGATTACCCAGATAACTCGCTTACATATTACAACCTAAAAAACTTTTAAATGATGCTAAAAGTTCTGAATATTACCAAAAGAAAATGTAAAATGTGTAATTATACCAATAGAGATAGTTCAAGTATTACGTAACGCAAATTGTACCAAAATTCATACACCGTTTCTTGCGATATTAAAGGCTGTAGAGATTTCATTTTCTGGCTACCCCCCCAAATAAGGGGTGTGCTAGGGGGATTAGCCAAAATATAAAATCTCTACAACCTTTAATAACGCGGGAACCGGGGTATGAAGTGTATGAATTTTGGTACAATTTGCGTCACGTAATACTTGAACGTTCCCTTAGGAGTCATTTGATTATTACTAAAGATTTTCTTTGGTTTCATTTGAAACAGAGTTGATTGGATTCTTAGACACTAAAATATAAATATTACCAGATTAAATTAAATTCAAAAAATTATATTGATGCGTTTGTGACGTTAGCAGCTGGCAGAGTTGGAAGAAGAACTATAATTCGGCATTACAAAATGTACAAAGCTGTATTTTAAAATAAAAAAAAATAACTCAGTTCGGTACAGAGGCACGTGTCTCTAAAAAATAAAAATTTTTAATAAAAAAAAATAACCTACTTACGTGTCTCTAAAAAGAATGGTGAAAATGTCACCAATTTTTATTTTTTACTTTTTAGAGACACAGAAAATTCGGTTTATTTTTTTTTTGTTATATTTTTAACCACTGTAGGTATTAAAAAATAAATTAAAAAGATAACTTTTATTGTTTATGAATATATCGGACTTTTCTATATATTTTTATTTCTTTTCGATAAGTTGAACGGATTTTTTCCAAAAACTACAGGGTTTTATCTCTCACAGAACCTAATTATTCCTCAAAATTTCATATGCATTGGATGTTCTGTTCTCGGGTTATTGTGCGCACAAAAACGCAACATACGGACGGACAGAATTTTTTAAGGTTCAAAATTAGATAAAAATATTTTTATATAAAAAATTTTGTTCTAGGAAAATTTTTGGAGGATTTTAAAAATTTAAATGTATCATATAATACTCCTCCAGTTCGAGAGTTGTACTGCCCTACTACGCTAGAAAGCAGTAACTCCATTTGTCGCATAGCAACGTTTTCACATTCACTCTGATGTAATATTTTAAAAACACTGCTATGCGACAAATGGAGTTACTGCTTTCTAGCGTAGTGGGGCAGTATAATTAATATACAGGGTTATTCAGAAATAAGCTCGATAAATTTAAGAGGTGATTCTACGTTAAAAAATATGAAAAAAGTTCCTATAAAGGGTGGTCCGGAAATGAGCCCTAAGGGAGCTACGACCCTCCTAAGGGTAAAAAGTAGTTTTTATTTAATATTTCTGGAACCCTGTAAAGCACAGCAAAGAATTTTTGCACATGCATTGACATTGATAAAGGCTATTATTTCATGTAATTTTTATTTAGTAATTTTAACCAGCAACGTGCGAAATGTGGGGACGATGTCACTTTTTTGCCCCAAACTTTTTTATCCGTATTTTTTTTGACATTTTCTCAATAAAATAATAATCTTTAATTAAAAATAAATAAAAAAGTTACTCTGTAACACTGTAGAGCCAATCGTTTTCGAGAAAATTACAATTAAAATGGCAATTTCACGTTCTGAGCATCAAAAATAGAAACTAAAAAATGCACCAATAAAAATTTCAATACTGCAGGGTGATTCTACATTAAAAACTGTGAAAAATCCTTTATCAATGCTAAGGCATGTGCAAAAATTCTGCTGTGGTTTATAGGGTTCCAGATATATTAAATAAAAACTACTTTTTAGATGTACCCTTAGGAGGGTCGTAGCTCCCTTAGGGCTCATTTCCAGACCAACCTTTATAAGAACTTTTTTTCATATTTTTTAATGTAGAACCTTTTAAATTACTCGAACTTATTTCTGAATAACCTTGTATAATATAATGTACTGCATTGTACACATATAAATTAAATAGATTTATATCTACCTGTGTATTTTAATTAAAATAATAAAAAATAATAACGTATGTCCATAAGTAATTATGTTACAGTGACGTTTAGTATCGTAAGTAAAATAAATAATTATAATTAAAACTAAAAAAAACTTAATGATTTTTATAATCATCATTGATTCAGCTTTTTATAATAATTAATGGTTAATTAAAGCCTGCCTTTGCAACCGACCCTCTACGAGAGGGTCGTGTTATTTTTTGCCTAAATTAAATTTCATTACTTATCGTATTGATAATATAATTTACACTTTATTAAGTAATATAAAAAACTTTTCACAAAAAAAAATGAACCGACTTCTGTGTCTCTAAAAAGTAAAATAAAAAAATACTTGTTTGCTGTGAAATTGGCACGGACTTAAGTGTTTTTTATTTTTTACTTTTTAGAGACAGAATTCGGTTCATTTTTTTTGTGAAAAGTTTTTATTTTTTACTTTTTAGAGACAAAGATTTGTAACGTAAATTATAATTCTCCTTCCATCTCGGCAAGCTGCTGACGTCACAAAGCACTGTTAGTGCTTTGTGACTTCATTATCTTAAAGATAAATTTCTAAAAAATAAAAGTAATATTTTTATTTCAGCGCCCAAGAGTCCAACCAACCCTATTTTAAAAGAAATACCAAAGAAAATCTTGTTAAACTTTAAGCGTTAAGTAATAATCAAATAACGCCTTATGGTAAAATCAGAAAAATTATCATTTTCTTTTGGTATTTTAATATTACAGGACCAAAGAATCAAGTTTAGAGGCATTTAAAAGATTTTCAGTTTGCCGCAATATTTGAGTGACACCTTAATTAAGTTATCCGGCTTATCCGAGTTATTCGATATTTCTCTAAAAATTTGGTTGGTAGTAGAACCAAATTAACCCGTTTTTAAGTGAAATTGCTTTAAAATTATTAGATTTATCTTAATTATCCGAGTGTCAAATTAAAAGGGGACCTCATGAATGCCCTCTTTAAGTTGCAAGAAGTTTCATCAAATTCCGTTCATTCGTTCAAAAGTTATGCTGGAACAAACATAAAAAAAACAAAGTCACACGTCGAATTGATAACCTCCTCATTTTTGGAAGTCGGTTAAAAATAGAGTTTAATTATAACCGCTATATTGATAAAAATGTTCAATAAAAAATCAGTAACCAAGGAACAGTTATATACCTGAAAAAAAAAATAAATTTATTTAAAAAAAATTGACATAAAAATAAACTTTTTAGCAGGGATTCGTGAGAAACCATTAAGGAATCCCCTATATAACTACAATGGCTTTTAAGCATGTTTTTTTTTATATTTTATTATTATGTGTTTGAACTTACTGTAATAAAATTATTATAAATTAATTAAATATCAGAAGATAATGTTTTTAGCTATCACAGTTACAGGACTCTAGAACTGAAATTAAAAGCAAAAAATATACTGCTTTGGAGAAGCGCAGTAAAAGGGGATAACATTACAGTATTACAGTATCTTAAACGAGTTGGGATATCGATTTGAAGTCTGGAAAGTAAGACAACTAATTTTATCCTTGTGCATATATTTAATATTTCCAGCTTTTAAAATGTGGGCAGGGGGGGAATTATTTCTAACGTGAGACATTATTTTAAAGCTTGTAAAATTTTCTATTTGACTATACAGGGTTATTCAAAAATAGGGTAATTAATTTTAAGGGATGATTCTACATTGGTAAATATAAAAAAATCCTATAAACAGACGTCTAAAAATGTGTCGTAAGGAAGGTAAGCCCCTTTGAGTGGCTAAAAAATTCGGTTTTTATTTAATAACATAGAAACCCTTTGAGATATAGCAAAGAGATTTTGCACGTGAACTAATCTTAAAAAGGTCAATCTTCTTATGTTATTTTAACCAGGGGTGTGCGAAATGAGCTGCCCTTTTCAGTTTTTTATCCCAAACTTTTTTCTGTTTAACTTTTTGTAATTTTATTTTTGGAATATGATTCCTCGGGTGAAAATACATAAAAAAGGTACTTGTTTTAATAATGTAGGATTAGCCGTTTTCGAGAAAAAAACTTTCTTTACAAAAGATTATAAGATAGAGGTTTACTTAACTTGAGTTTATGAAAATAGTATACACAAATTGTTTTGTTTTGTAGCCAGAAGCCATTATCTGCAAAAATACAAAATATAAAAAATCAATTTTTAAATATTTTTAATTTTTCTTGATTGCAAAAATTCAAATTGTCAGAATCAATATTTTTTACTTTTGTAGATAAGGGCTTGTGGCGATTAACCAGTGTATACTGTTTTAATAAATCCAAGTTATTAACAGCTTAATCTTTTATTAGGGAAGTTTTTTTCTACCTTCAACAGAATAAGTGATAGAGCACAAAATACTGACCGATGCATAAATTCATAAAATCATAAAATTCACTTTTTGTAATCAAAATATCTCGGAAACCAGGGGCCGTAGCGATTTGGCGCAATGATAGCTTTTGATTAGGAGGTCATTAACTAAAACATATAAAAAATTCAGCCCATTTTACGGAAAGCCATAAGGAAAGTGCAGGTCCCTTTCACGGTTCGAGAAAGAAAAATTAAATACTAATATGTTTAAAACCAAAATTTCAATGATACAGGGCTATTCTATATCAAAAGCTAAGAAAAAAAGTTTCTATACATGTAGGCTTCTAATTAAAAGCTTTAAAGCTATTATGACCCTTAGGGTGCCCAGAGTTTTGACTTTTTTTTTGAATTTTAAAGGTCTTACCCCCCAAAGTTGTTCATTGGGGTGAGTAGATTACCTTGCTATTTTTTCAGAATTTTAAAAAAATATTTAGAGGTGGCGCACAGCCGTTTTTTGCAAAAATAATCGTTTCTCCAGATTAATTTTTTTTAGGGCCTATTAAAGATAAATAAAAATGATTTTTGCAAAGTACGGAGATCTAGGATAAATAAGGAAGAACCCTGATTTTTTTCAAATTTTTTCATCAACAAACGGCCTTGTTGTGACCTAGAAAAGTCAAAAATTTGAAAAAAATCAGGGTTCTTCCTTATTTATCCTAGATCTCCGTACTGTGCAAAAAGCATTTTTATTTATCTTTAATAGGCCCTAAAAAAAATTTAATCTGGAGAAACGATTATTTTTGCAAAAAACGGCTGTGCGCCACCTCTAAATATTTTTTTAAAATTCTGAAAAAATAGCAAGGTAATCTACTCACCCCAATGAACAACTTTGGGGGGTAAGACCTTTAAAATTCAAAAAAAAAGTCAAAACTCTGGGCACCCTAAGGGTCATAATAGCTTTAAAGCTTTTAATTAGAAGCCTAATAGCAAGGTAATCTACTCACTCCAATGAACAACTTTGGTGGGTAAGACCTTTAAAATTAAAAAAAAAAGTCAAAACTCTGGGCACCCTAATGACCCTTTAAAAATGGTGCATTTTTAGACCATAGCTCCCTTAAGATTTATTTTTGGAAGTACCTGTATATGAGTGTTTAGTTTTTGATGTACATTCACCTTGCATCATTGAAACGTTTTGGACAAAAAACTTAAAAGGCTTCCCCTTTAGCACACCCCTGGTTAAAATAAGTACATAAAGATAACATACGAAGATGGGCCTTATTAAGATTAGTTCACATTTAAAACCTCGTTGCTGTATCTCAAAGGGTTCCTGAGTTATTAAATAAAAACCGATTTTTTTTTTGCCATTTTCAAAGGGGCTTAGCCCCCTTACGACGCAATTTTAGACATATGTTAATAGGAACTTTTTTTCATATTTTTCTTAGTAGAATCGTCCCTTAAAATTAATGCACCTATTTCTGAATAATCCTGTACATTTTTTAATTTTTTACATATTTTTCTGAGGGTTTCAAATTGGGTTAAAAATGGGTATTTTGGGTAAAATTTCTTCAAAAAAGTTAAACAATTTTTGAAAATTGATTAATTTTATAATGCATGATATCATTTAAAAAGATTAAAAGCTATACATCCGAATAGATTTAAAATAATATAACACACGGCCACCCTTTTCATTTTAAAAATCTTCCTGGTGCCCAGATTTTAAGGTCTAAAAATATCAAATATATGCAAAAGGATAGTTTAAGTTATCTTATTTTTAATTTTCAAATTCAAATTCAAAATTCTTAACTCGTTCAAAAGTTAAAGGTAAAAAAAGGGTCCCACCCTTTCGCGAAATATGCAACTTTTGTATTTGAATCCATAAAATATGTAACCCCATAGCCCTGACAACGAGCTTGTAAGATTTTTTAGGTTATATCTACTATTGTCGCAGTTTTTTTATAAAGATGATCTTAACTATATAATCAATCGCTTACTTTGGCTGCAAGCCAAACTCAGAAAACAGCTAAAAGTTACGTTGATAGTAGTCAGCCTTAATGGTATTAGCTGAAGTCGATGCCTTTTGCTGAGCTCCATTGAACGCGTTCGAACGCACCTAATATGTGCAGTGGGAAAATTCAATTATGCGGTAAAAAATCAAAATCTGTACAGTGAGAGATTTTTTTTTAATTAAATTTTGCATGAAATAAACAAAAATTAAAAAATATTATAAAAAAAACTTTCCTTGAAGAAATAAAATAAATTATGAGAACATTTTGAGACCGACCCCACACGGAGGGAATACAAAAATCTTGTACACGGAAAAAAAAATTATAGCTAGGAGCGCTATAATAATAATAATAATAATAATAAATTTATTGTATCTAAAAAAAAAATTACAGAATTTTTTTTTTATTACAAGGGCTGAGTTATAACGAAATAGAATAAATTACAATCATATCTATTACAATAAGTTCAATAGTAACTAAACTAACCTATCAAAATTTATGTTAAACTATATTATTCCTATACTAAGCATATAGACCTACTACTCATTAATGAGAAATGATCTAAGTTTTAGAATGCTAATTATGTAGTTCACAATAACTTTAGTGTTTGAGAGAGAAATATTATCAATAAGAGAACAAAACTCATTTAAATGCGCTACACTAGACAACATATTGGGTTTTAAATTATAATACAACGGGCACTCTATGAGCAAATGGTAAATTGTTTCTGGAACGTGTAGATTGCATATTGTACAGATTTTTTCAGGATCAATTTTATAAAGAACGCCCCTATATGTAAATTGTGTATAATGTTTTCCGGACGTGCATACCTGAGCCAGGATTTTTGCTATATAAATATTCTGTCTGTAAAGTAGATATGCCTGTGGTAAAATTGGTCTGTTTTGCAAGTTTGTCAGCGAAAAATTACAATAGGAGCGCTATAACACACATACCAAGCAAATTATAATCGCTTATTATATAAATACAAGGCTTTCTCTTACAATTATGGCAGTCAGTGTAAAAATTTATATGAAATACTTTAATTGTTTAGTGAATAATAAAATATAACAAATAGTATGGCATTTATAGCTTAAATAGATTTAATTATTGTCCGTGCTAATAATTTTTATAATATAATAAAATTTCTGTAAATTTATAATAGTGCCTGTAATAAATATAATCGTGTCTGTAATATATATAATCGTTTCCAATTTATTTTTAACATTATATGTTATTGTGTCCCTTATAATCTATAGCTGAAATCACTATAATTTGCCACTGTTACCAAATATCTTATAATGTATAGCGCAGAGCCCACTAATTTCTTTCCGTGTACTGAGAATCGTTACCGTAGTAAATACTGAACGTTTTTGCCTATTTGGAACCCCAGGCAACGTTTGTTATTAATTACAAGTTGTTATAGTAAAAAATAACGTTGTTCTGTTATGTTTTACTGTAACAACTTGTAATTAATAACAAATGTTGCCTGGGGTTTCAAATAGACAAAAACGTTTAGTATTTACTAAAATAACGAATTCTCAGTGTGGAAGTCAATGTACAAATATTTTGAATAAACTATTATATTATACCGGTATTACCAAAAACAGGGTCACTCCATCTAACTGCCGTTCTGGGGCAGCATAAGCTGCTGCTTGATAAAGTAATAAGATAGTATCATAATAATATGTTATCATTTCATCTAGCAGAGGCCAAACATACCATATTTACCTATTGTTTGGCCATGGCAAATTAATGTACTGAAAATTAATCGGATAAAATATCAACGATTTTCTTTAAATCTGATTTAAAAAATGCCATTTTATCTTATTATACAGTGCGGTCCAAAAGTCACCCCCCCCCCCCCTATTAACTTTTGAACGAGTTGAGATATCGATTTAAAATTTAGAACTCTTAAATAAGACAACTTAAACTATCTTTAAGCATATATTTGATACTTTTATCTCTTAAAATGTGAGCAGGGGGGCATGGGGGGAAATTTTTTTAAATGTAAAGGGGGGTCGTGTAATACATCATTTTAAAGCCTTTAAAATTCTCTATATAACCATATATTTTTAAAATTTTTAAACATGTTTTTTAAGGTTTTGATTTTTCAGTTTTTTGTGCTAAAAAAATAATTTTTTATGTTTTTTTTTTGTTAATTTTTATTTATGTCAACTAAAATTAGTTTAAAAGTATAATTTACTTTTTTTCATTATGAAATTAGGCATTTTTAAAAAATTGTTTGGATTTTTTAGAGAAATTTTGCAAAAATACTCATTTTCAACCCTATTTTAAACCAAAAAAAAAATGTTTAAAAAAAATAAAAATTTCACTGTTAAACGGAGAATTTTATAAGCTTTAAAATGATGTATCAGACGACCCACCTTTCCATTTAAAAAAACGCCGCCCCATGCCCCCCTGCCCACATTTTAAGAGCTAAAAGTATCAAATATATGCTTAAAGATAGTTTAAGTTGTCTTATTTATGAGTTCTAAATTTGAAGTAGATATCTAAACTCGTTCAAAAGTTAAGAGGGGGGGGGGTGACTTTTGGACCGCTCTGTATATTATTAGAGATTACAATACCACAATCCGCTAAGTAGGCTACCTCAATGTCAAAATGTTGCCATCCAATGCAAAACATTTTTCACAAGTCTGCCCGATGGGTGAACCATTACAAAATATTTGTACACTGACTTTCAACATTTTTGACATAAAACGTGTAACTTTTTCTAAGCTGTTTGTGATAAGATTTTTAAGATTTCTGAAAAATCTTGTAAATCTGGTCGAAATCACTGACATTTTCGACAATATTCCTGAGGTTTTTAAAAGTTCAAGTATTACGTAATGCTCCTAGGGGGGGGTCATTTTGGAGTATTCCCATGTTAATGGTATATGAAAATAGCGTTACAGGAGGGGGGTCCAAAATGATCAGAATTTGCTTTAGAATGTAAGCAAATACACACACTTTTCAAACACAGAATGAATCCATTCTAGCTCTAGATACGGTATGAATATTCCGTATCAAGTGTGTAATAGGGTGCTGGTCCCAATTAAAGCCAAAAATATTAATTATCTAAGACATTAATTTAGAACCACACACTATTATTTGGAGGCGTATCAAATACAAATAGCTGTATAGTTGCTATTTGGGTAGCGTGCCACCAGTAATAATATTACATAATATTATCACAATATCATATATCATATGATAACAAATGTTAATATAAGAATCTAATTACTACTTAATACTTATCTGACTTTCTTATTCCAGCGAAGACTTCTTCTTATAACACAAACTGTAGATATGCGAAAGGTAAAGAAACTTAAAATATATTTTAAATTAATTAAAATATATCTTGCCAATAAAACAAAAGGATTAAACAACAATGAAAAGAATTTAATTCAAAGAAAAATGAAAAGTTAAAAACAAATAAAAAACAACAAAATATTTTAATTTGAAATGAAAAAAAATTATGAATAAATAGCATCTTTACCCTTCAGATATTTCTATACGCGCGACTCTAAATTTTACTTTAAATTTTCACATATTACGTTAATTCTACAACTTCCCTAAGACCCAACTTTACTAGACGACTACATATTTCCGAATCCCATTTTTGACCATAACTAAACAGGCAAAACGTCCCTTCCCAAAGATGCTGATATACCAGTCATAAAACTATAAACAAAAAATATCTGAGGAGTTTTCGATCAAAATAAACTGAATTACTTTAAATTTCTGAAAATGAATTTAAATTTAATTAAGCGAAATGATTAAAAAAAACTACTTCTACTTATTGATTGATATTGATTTTCATGACATTGCTTCGAAGTAGAAAAAACCATTTTTACAAACAATCCCTAACTATTGCCAGTATCTAAAACAACATCATTAAAGATATTCCCATATTTATTAATTAAGAAAACCGAAATAACCAATTAATTAATCTAATAAAAATGTACACCCTTTTTATGTAAACGCCTCAATTACACAAAATGCAAGCTTCCCAAAAACTAATAATATTAGCATCTGTAAAAATAAACAGCAAACCACCCGTTAAGAACAATGCTATGTCACGTTCAATAACCATACAAATAAAAATATAAATACTCAATATATACAGGGTGACCACTCTGTTACAATACTCCCCCCTTTTAAAAAATCAGATTAATTTGAACAAAACTTTAAATTAATTGATTTAGATACTATTTATACAAAACAAAATGGCAATATAAATCTTCTGAAATGGACATCATCTTCTTCTTTCTTCTATAATCTTCACTCCTAACTCCGATACTCGGACAATCCAATGCTAATTCTTCTTGAGACCTACTCAATCAGTCTCTTATAATAAAAACCCATATTCAAATTAATGAACTACTTTAGAACCTACTCAATTCAATCCCAAGTAGCACAAAAATCTAAAGTGATTAATATTATTCTTCTCTATTAGCATTACCATCATCTATGGAATGAATATGGAATACAACCAAAACAAAAGAAAAAAGAAACGGAACTGTAACACAAAAAAATTAAAACGTTCAAACTAAATTTTATTTCCCCAGTTTTCACGAGAAAACGGGAAAATATCAAGTGCCTGTCAAGAATCGGTGTATCAGTGTAACTTCAGTACAACTCCATAATAACTTCAAAATCCTAGAAAAACATTTAACTTTACCCAACCTTTAAGGTAACTTCAGCAAGCTTAAAGTTTAACTACTAACTTCTTCTGATCACATTGTCAGCACTTCCACAAACTCCTGAAGTTTGGATACAACCAACAACCTTAACTTGACAAAAACTTCTCGTTATTCAAATATCTTTTCTCAACACAGAATCATTATTGACAAACCAAACCTAAAACTCATAAAAAAACATTAGAAACAAAGCATTACTATTTATACCTAAAATTTAATTAATTCCTTAATAAACGCAAAACTTTTCTCATAATAAAAAACACATATGTATACACACAAAATAGTAAGTTACTACCTTTAACGTTTACCTTAAGTTTCATTATTAATTTAAACTTAATTACAAACATTTGATTTCTTTATTTTAACTGTTTCATAAAACTCTATTCTAAACAAAACTTCAAAAAAATGTCAAAAAACTTCATTAAAAACTTCAGCTAAAATTTGATTCAAGTTTGTATTTGTGTTTGTGTTCGTGAGGTACCTCTTACTAAATATAACTAATGTACTAGTAATCTAATTAATTAATTAACTAATTAATCTTTAACACAACTATTCTTTATTCTCATATTTATTTACTATCTCTCAACTAGCATTCTTTGTGAATTTTACCAAAATAACTGAAACCGCTACTATTCATGAGTTGTTATTACGTAGATCTCAATTATTATATTAATTTACGGTGTTAAAACAATTAAACATATTCTGATTAGTAACAGAATTGTATATTCTACCAAAAGCATTACTTTTATCCATTTTTACTCAATAGAAATAACAAAGTTGCTTAATTACGCAGCTACTCAACAAAATGATTACCAGGGTTATATTACAAAAATGATTTAAAATGTGCAATACTGTCGCCATAAAAAAAAATTACCATAATTAAATTAACCATTTCTATTTGGTTATAATATAGGTAACAACTACGATTTTAAAACTTTATACATTACGAAACAGTAAAAAATAACTACCACACAATTACGTGGATACGTAGTAACTGTTTTGTAACGAGATCGTTCTGCACTAAGTTACAAACATGTAACAAGATAGTAATTATTACCCTTATTTTTATTCCATATTGCAATTACAACGTAGCTATAGCGTTCCTGTAACTAGTCTTAATTTGTTTCAATTAGGATAATGATCACGTAACGATAACCAAAAATACTAGTTGGATTATTTATTCAATTCTTTATTGCCTAATTATTTTCCTATTCGTTTATTTATTATACTCAATATTTACTAATTTATTTACTAACTTATTTTATTTACTTATTTTACCTTACTTCTCTTATTTATGTACTCATATATGCATAGGTTTTTGTACCAATTCCTTTACTAATTATACCCAATATTTACTAATTTATTTATCAAATTATTTTATTTCACATATTTTACCTTATTCCTCTTATTTATGTACTCATAGGTTTATGTACCTATTCTTTTACTTATTATACCGGTATATACTTTTAAATTCAAAAAAATACTTCTATGGTATACCATACTAACACTTTTAGCTTCTGCTAAAAATTTCATTTCGACTGTATAATATAAACAAAAATCTCATTTTAAAATTCCTAATTTGCTTAACTTCTGAAGCAAATGTATAAAAATATACCTATAAACTCAATAAAACCGCTTTTATAACTACTTAGACCTTTTTATAATTCATTTCGAAATCTCTAAAAATTTTAAATACTTCCTAACATATACCAATAAAACTAATCAAATTATTACATTAATACATCATTCTGAAAAATTAACAAATATTTATTACGATATTTTCCACTCAAAACTTTTCAAAAGAAAACGTGTTTGTAACACTACAAATGATATAAGCTATACTTGATTAGTCCATATCTTATGGTTGTTAATCAGTTTAAAAAAATATAGCTACAATCTTTCATTTAGACTTCTAGGTTCAAATATTATTGCAAAATACTTTCATTGATAAATTAGTCTGTTTTAAACAGAGGTTTCAGCTTCAAACCTTAAAAATTAAATCAATTCCTATTTTTCTAACTGAAATTTATGTAGATTACAAACTTTTCAAAAAACGTAATTACTTAACTCATTATTACTTAAAAAAAAATAACTCGCTAACCCAAGAACTCATATACTAAAAATTTATTATAACCAAAGTAAACGTTTCTTATTGCGCTTCTTATTCTTATTACGTTGTTGAAAAAATGTAACTTTATAAAAAAAAACTCGTAAAAAAAAATCAAAAATAAACAAAATTATGTGCAAAAGATAAATTTTAATTTCTATGATATTAATTTAGGCTTTTCTTAAAAAACTGAAAGTAATTTAACAAACAAAATTATCAAAACACTCAAAAATATTAAAAATAGTCAGTTATTGATAGTATCTTCAAAAAAAAACGACAACTTTTTTTAAAAAACAAGAAATTAAGCATTTTAATGCCCAAAACAAAACAAAATCTTGCATTAGCATTCATAGACTTTTATTCAACCAATCATACGCACATTTATTCTCGGTGGCCACCTTAACATACAGACATAAAACATAACATATGCAATAATTATTACTTAACATTTAAGTACTATCGATAACTGCAAAAATAACTTCAAAAAACATTTATTTATATTTTAAAAATAAAACAAACGTTAAAAACTAATAATTTCTTGGAAAATATATTGAACTGTAACTTATGCCAATTATAAGCCTTGTTATAACTAAATTTCTTCATAACTGCAAATATTAAAACTGTATTTCAAAACTACTCTCTGCACATAAACTTTTTAAAACAAATCCAATATAATTAGGTTTATCAAAATTAAACAAAACTTTGCCACTTCAATGAAAAAAAAAATATATATATATATATTTAAAAAAACGTATGGTCTTTTTAGTAGATTACTACTTTATCTAAAAAAAATATTAGCGAGTTGTAGCTAAATGACAATTATACACAAAAAATAGATCAGAAAATTAACTTTCAAAAATTATTCAATAATATTTACGCTAAACGTTAAAATAAGCTTTTTTTAAGCTTAATGACGATAAAAACTATTTTTAACATGAAATTATGCTTTTCTCATTTGTAAAATATTAATATTATCTTAAATTTTCATTATAAATTTTAAAAATACTTTACACAAAATATTGAATTAAAGGGTTTAAATGTACAAATTCTTGACCTGCACAAAAAGGTTCACAGCACATGTGTTTACATGTTGTCAGTTAGGGCCTAAAATTAGTGACGCTTAGGATTTTGGGGTGAAAAAAAAAACGTAAATACTGGTTTGTATAAACAAAACTTTAAAATAAAGACAACAAATTCAAACAAATAATATTTTCGAAAATAACAAGGAAAAAACATATTTTCATAAATTTTCTGATCTTTTTTACTTAGAAAAATATCGTAATAATACAAAACTACGTTTCTACTCATATACAAAAACTTCGGTCTAGCTATTATAATTAAATTTCACCTTTTAAAACAACAGTCAGTACCTAATATAATATTCATCTCTACCTGAAAATGTACCGCTAACTTCCGGATTTTGCGTAATTATATGTGATTCGTTTTCGGAATTAGTCCCATAATAATCCGACTCAAAATGTACTTGTTGGCTATTTAAATTACTATAAACTGATAATCTTGCTTTTAGCGGATATGAGAAAATCGTAACATTAACATCAACGTCTTTAAAAATATAACAAATCATTTCCTTTACTTTAACCCAATTAAGCTGATCCAAACCACATCCTATTCTTGGTAAACCCAAATATTTAACATTATTTTTAATTACGTGATTTCTTAGCTCTAAAAGTGTTTTCCACAAAATTTCATATGTCGGCTTTTCGTATGAATACTTTTTCGTTACCAAATAATAAATAAACCTATCATTATCCTTCAAAACTGCCAAACCGCCTGTACGAACTTTTTGATTTTTTAATTGATCTAATTTACCAAATTTTGACTTAAATTGAGTTGCAATTCCTTTATTCATAGCTAAATCTTCTGATACACAGTGAGCGAGAGAAACATTTTCCGGGCACAAAAATATGTCTTGGTACTTTTCCTTAATTTTGTAATCGTCCGCTTTGTAATTAATTGATTTAAAATATTCGTAATTATCCTGATCTCTAATTTCGGTACCCTTTATGGTATTATCATATTTAAAATTGTAAAAACCCAAATTTCCTACCGGATTGTACCTTTGAAATTTCCGCCCATCATAAAAATTATTGTACCTATTGCGTGTTTTATTATACCTAGGTTTAAAATTATAATTACTATTAATATTATAACCGTTTCTATCATTATTACTATTATTACCGCAAAATTCTTTATTATTATTATAATTTATTTCATTTTGTAAAACAGATATTTTGAGATTATCCTGAAATTCTATAAATTGATCGTGAAAAGTTTGTTTAACTAATCTAGTTCTAATTTCTAGTATATTCTCCCCAGCTTGCAATGCTTCATCGACGCTAAAAAATTTACCGCTACTAAGTATTTCATTAGCTAAAACTGTGTCTATACCTTCAAAAAACTGATCTAAGATAAGACGATTATAAACTACTTCATCATTAGGACACATTTTATCTGAAAACATTTTATTTGCCAATATTTTTAAACGAATTACAAAATTTGCTAACGGTTCATCATTTAAACGAATACAAGTGGACAGTTCGTTTTTAATATCAAAAAAATTAACCTTTTTCGTATAAATTCTACTAAAAAACTGTTTTAAATCTACCAAATTAGTAGGGCGTTCATTTTCTCGTAAAGCGTGAAAATAAACCAATGCCTGACCTCTTAATTTTAAAATAATTAAATCTATTGTTTCTTCCTCCGTCAAGTTATTATTTTTAGCAACAATATCTATGGCAGTAAAAAATAATGAAAAATCGGGACCACCTGAAAAATTTTCTACTAAGTCAAAGGAAAAATTGCTTTTTTTCACTTGAGTCATCTTTTTGCAACATTCGCAACACATTTTGTTAAAAAAAATAAATAAATTTACCTTGAGAAAAATCAAATATTTCTAGTCTACAAAAAAAATTAAAAAAAAAACGACCGCAAAGGAAATCGCTAAAAAACTCGATTTTTAAATCCGCAAAAAAATAAAAACTTATACCTTTTCGTACTTTTACGTAAAACTAATGAATCGGTTACCAAAAAAAACAGAAATATGTGAAAACTGAAAATTCTTCGTAAAAACCGCAAAAGAACTATAAAAACGTAAAAAAAATTAAACCCAGCGTTATTTAACGCGTTTCCGCTGTCCACCAATTTGTAATAGGGTGCTGGTCCCAATTAAAGCCAAAAATATTAATTATCTAAGACATTAATTTAGAACCACACACTATTATTTGGAGGCGTATCAAATACAAATAGCTGTATAGTTGCTATTTGGGTAGCGTGCCACCAGTAATAATATTACATAATATTATCACAATATCATATATCATATGATAACAAATGTTAATATAAGAATCAAATTACTACTTAATACTTATCTGACTTTCTTATTCCAGCGAAGACTTCTTCTTATAACACAAACTGTAGATATGCGAAAGGTAAAGAAACTTAAAATATATTTTAAATTAATTAAAATATATCTTGCCAATAAAACAAAAGGATTAAACAACAATGAAAAGAATTTAATTCAAAGAAAAATGAAAAGTTAAAAACAAATAAAAAACAACAAAATATTTTAATTTGAAATGAAAAAAAATTATGAATAAATAGCATCTTTACCCTTCAGATATTTCTATACGCGCGACTCTAAATTTTACTTTAAATTTTCACATATTACGTTAATTCTACAACTTCCCTAAGACCCAACTTTACTAGACGACTACATATTTCCGAATCCCATTTTTGACCATAACTAAACAGGCAAAACGTCCCTTCCCAAAGATGCTGATATACCAGTCATAAAACTATAAACAAAAAAATATCTGAGGAGTTTTCGATCAAAATAAACTGAATTACTTTAAATTTCTGAAAATGAATTTAAATTTAATTAAGCGAAATGATTAAAAAAAACTACTTCTACTTATTGATTGATATTGATTTTCATGACATTGCTTCGAAGTAGAAAAAACCATTTTTACAAACAATCCCTAACTATTGCCAGTATCTAAAACAACATCATTAAAGATATTCCCATATTTATTAATTAAGAAAACCGAAATAACCAATTAATTAATCTAATAAAAATGTACACCCTTTTTATGTAAACGCCTCAATTACACAAAATGCAAGCTTCCCAAAAACTAATAATATTAGCATCTGTAAAAATAAACAGCAAACCACCCGTTAAGAACAATGCTATGTCACGTTCAATAACCATACAAATAAAAATATAAATACTCAATATATACAGGGTGACCACTCTGTTACAAGTGTTAGAATAAGTACATGAAGTGCCATCTCTTGTTTATAAGAGTAAAGAAACCTGTAGCAAAATTAGCAAAAATATATATATTTTACCATTAAATATTGAATAATTTAATGCAATTTAAAGTTTTGCGTTAAAATTACATAAAGTTTATTAGTTTTTCTTAATATTTGACCAGTTTTTTATTAATTTAGTTCAAAAAATTGAAACTGCTCCATCTATTGTTAAATATTTAAACATGATATCTGTCACAACAATCTGACATAACCTTCAATTTTTGCATTATAATTTGTAAATATGTGCTAAAATTAAATAAAAATCTTTTTTAAGTGCTGATTTGATAAAATTATTAGATAACACTAATTGCTTTATTTAAAAATATGTGTTTTGTTGCATTTACAATGTCGAGTCACAAAAAACATTGTTTTTAACCTTGTCCGCAGTTTAAAGCCATACAGTGTTTCATTTTTGCAGTCGAAGAAAAAGTATAGTCATTCCGCGCTCGCGGGACCGTCATACTCGCCTGCCGGCTCGTATGACAAACTTTCCGCTCGCGCGGAATATTGTCTATTCCATACTAGTTATAGAATATACTATTACGTTATACTTGAACGTTTCCTTCCCAGAGTAATTTACCCCTCGATTTTATAATATTTTAATTTAAACAAGGAAATAATACGAAAATTTTCTAAAAATCTAAAAATAATCATAAACTACGTATTTGGAATGACGTATCTGAATTGACCTAGACCCCTAGAGTGTTCAATCTGGGACAATTTATCGAATAATTTTCAATAAGTCTTATATTGTGTAAGCGTAAACAATGTTATCTATACTAAACTAAAAACAAATCGTGAAGATATGTAATGCTACGTATTCCATTATATACTATTTACAGTGGATGGTAAATTCAGTTATGACCCATCAACGTTGAAAATAAACACAAAACATAGGCTTACGGAATAATTTTGCCGAATTATGAGGGAAATTTTTATAAATCAAAACATTTGACGACTAATTTGTTACCCACAACAATATTAACTATACATATTAACTATACATACGTATATATATCGGTGTTTTTCAAAGAAAAATACGACATTCGATTTTTATCTTTTAAGAATACGAAAGTTTTTAATTTATATTTGTCGATAACTTTTTTCCCACCTTACTCGTTTAAATGGAATCATAAAAAAATCAAGATAAAAAGAAATAAGAATGTAAATATTTAAAATCTCGCCTTAACCCTAGAGTCGACGCGGCGCCTATGCGAGTACTGGAAATTCGCCGACTACTGCTAATAACGCAAGTCAAAACGCAAAATAAAATGTTGCTGCCAACAAAAGAATACTTCCCCTGTAGGTGACCTACTTCATTAAAACAAAACATCAAGTTAAAAAAAATTAAAATATTTTACAAAAAAAAAAAAAAATAAAAAAAAATATTTTTTTAATCTCTTTTTTTGATTGTTAAAAAAAGTTTTGAATAAAAACAAGCAGTGGAAATATGTAATGCTACACATTCCAATATATAGGGTTATTCAGAAATAAGTTCAAGAAATTTAGGAGCTGACCAACCTTTCTGGGAACTTTTTTTTTCGAACTTATTTCTGAATAACCCTGTATACTATTCACAGTGGATGATATATACAATTTTCCCTAATAACGCAAAATAAAATATTGCTGCCGTAAAAAGAATACTTCCCCTGTATGCGGAATACAGTAGGCCTGTTTGATTAAAACAAAACATATATATTTTTTTAATTTCTTTTTTTTTTGCAAGAACTTGTTAAAAAAAGTTTTTAAGATTATTCTTTTTCGAAAGAAAAAAAAAAGAAAACAAAATTAACATTTTTTTTTAAATATAAATCTTTTTTTGAAAAAACAAAAAAAATTTGAAATAATTATAAAAAAAATTCATTTTTTTTTAAATCAAAATTTTTTCTTGTTTCGAGAAACGAAAAAAAAATTGTTTTTTTTTTAATAGTTTTTTTTGAAGTTTAAAGTATTTTTTTGGGATTACTTAAAAGAAATAGCAATATTTCTCCCATAGAACTTAATATTTTTCCTGAAAATTTTAAGTCGATCAGATTATTCGTTCTTGAGTGGACAACCGGACAGACGGACTTTTTGCTATTTTGGAAAATTCAAAACTACCGTATAATACTATTCTAGCGATACGCTCTGTGAATAGTATAATATTTAAATAAATAATTTCTAATTAATATTGCAGGGTATATTTTTCAGCATCTAAATTACACAAAAATTATAATAGCACTTTTTTCAAATACAAGCAGATAGATTTTTTTATTGTGGTTCGTAGTCATTGGGGGGAGGAATTTTACATTACATTACATGTTCGTTTAACCTCGTACTATTCTACTTAATTAAGCATTCCCTAAGTCCAGGACTTGTGTGGGCTAGTAGTAGAGGAAACCACCGGCTTATATTGACTTTCGAACCACTTTTTATAGGGAGTGTCCGCTTCACTTACGCCTTTGCCAAATTTCAATTATTAATTAACTGAAAAAGGCAAATCGGCGCCAGTGAGAATCGAACTCACGGTGTGGGCTAGTAGACTTGTCATGTACAGACGCGATAGACCACTACACGAAACCTCCCATAATTTGGTAATTCTTCAATCGAAAAAGTGGGTAATTCTTGATTTAAAAAGTTTGCAAGTCCGTTATTT
>OY294045.1:38618740-38759823 GCA_958510825.1 Brachypterus glaber
TAAAGCGGGTGCTTTTAAACCCAAGACCCTTTTTATAAGTGTCAATCATTAATGCCAATTATTAGTATAGGATTTGATTTAGAAAATATTGTTTGACATGGCTCCAAAGTTTTACTAAAGGTATATTATTAAAAAAAAGATTGTAGGTGTGAAATTTTTAAACATATCTAGCATTCCAGATTTTATAGAATATAAAATTACAACAATCATGTTATAATTATATAACTATAACAAGCCGTGAAAGAAGTGATTTTTACTTTCTACTAAAGGGAAAGTATTGTGATCTACCTGGGTCTCTATTCTTGACCATTCGCAAAAATAATTTGCATACGCAGTTGCTATGGTACAACCAATCACATATTAGCTACCATAGCAACAGCGTATGCATATTATTTTTGCAAATGGTCAAGAATAGAGCTGCAGGTAGGGTATTTAACCGCGTCAAAAGTTACCGCGCAGCATTTACCGCACAGAACAAACTGCGCAGAAATATTTTCTTTCATAAAACATTTTTTTTTTTTTGAAAATCAAATCGTTTTACCAACGACGCAGACTGGTTTTGTATTCTTCTAATGCCATTGTTCGTATCAGCAATAAAACTAAAATGATCAATAAATATAATAAATATAGAGTAAAGTTACATTTTATGTTAAAAAAAAATAAAAAAAACAAGCTATATATATATTTAATTTCCCAAAAAAAAAAAATCGTTTTATAAAAGACTCTGAATGTGCCACGCGCGGTTAGGTCCGCCTTGTTTGTTTAAATAATCTTATTTTCTATAATTCGTGGAGAAATATATACTTATATAAAAAAAACATTTCGCAATGCCGGTCGGAAAGAAAAAATATTTAAAAAGAAATGCCAACCTTAAGAAAAATTTCCCAGAAGAGATTTTGTAAAATTTCATACTAAATTATATAAAATAAAATTTTACAGAATACAATGAGTAATTTTCCACAATATTTTCTACGTAGTGTAGCAGTATTTTTTTGATCTAATTTTCGATAAAAATAAAATAGCTCATTATTATTTTTTAACTCAAATAGCAGAATTAAAATGGGTATAATATATTTGTTTATGGTTCATTCTTGTATCACAGCACACTTTAGATATTTTTTCTTGAACATTTAAATTTTCACATTCATTTTCTTTCTCACTGCTATAACTTTCGCATTCAGTCTTATGTTTACTCTCATTTTCAATATAATTTTTACTCTAGCTTTCACTAATACTTCTGCTTTCACCACTTAACGGCTCACTTCTACCACTCCTGTATTCTTTTGAAACCTTACTACATTCACTAAGGCCACTCACCGATTTTTTTGTCTTTATGAAAGACCCGAGAAGAATTTGGTATTCGTAGATTCGCAAAGCCGCTTTCTTGCATTCATTCTGAAAACTTTAGTAATAATGAACATTTGTTAAGATTAAAGAAAAAAAATAAATACTATTTTAAAATAGTTGGTTGCATTTATTGCAAAAAATAGAAGCATTATTAAAATAGTTTATTATTAGCACTTTTTCAATTAAACCAGTATAAACTATAATATAGTTTATTATATATTATATTTTCCAAATAAAATTGGTAATTTTTAGGGCCTCCTAAGTTTTATTAATTAAATATGTATATTATCGACCTAAAATAGTTTGTTAATTTACCGTCTAAAACTAGGAAGCATTTAGTATTAAAAATGGAACTTATAAAAATAAAACCATAAATAATTATGAAATAGCATATATTTCTCGATATAATTATGAGTGTTTATAGACGTACAATTATAGCGTCCATTTCTCATTCATTTTTTGAGAAATATTTTGGACGTCCAAATATTTCTTCCATTTTTCTTGTTATATACTAGACTCTCAAGCTGGTTTTCTGGGCCACATTCTGTAAAAATTCTCTGAGAAGTTTACCGTAGCAAGAAATTATACCAAGGTTAAGTAAATAAAGCTTCCCAATAATCGCATATCATGTAAAAATGCATCTGTAATTTATTATGTGAAAATTAAAAAACAACTTAATAAGTTATATAAGTCTATATGATATACATATGTGAAACTTATGTAAAAATCTAAGTAATAAGTTATGTGAAATTTAACATAACTTATTATAAAAATTGTGTAATTATTGTCGGCTCGAGTGTGTCTGATTCGATGCCTTTAGAAAATTGGCAACCTCCAAAAGTAATAATCTAACTTTTATTTATTCAGGGGCTTAAAGGACGTTTGCTGTTTCGATTCTTTAGGTTTAGCCGGTTAGCCGACGACATCGGTCAGCTACAAATGACTTATTTTCAATGGACCTGAAGAACTTAATAGCAAGGACAGTCTGACTGCGAGGCTCTCGAGGTGCGTGGGCTCGGCTGCTACTTGTCAGCTTTGATAAGGAATAAAAAGTCTTTGCTGGTCAAAAGCCTACAGGGCGCTGACGTAATTATTTTTAGAAACAAAAACCTTTTATGAAAACAGCCAAATTGTTCTAGTATTATTCTCAAGGTTGGTTTATCTAATAATTAACACTAAACCAAGAATTTAACGAATGGTTAAATTGGTTAAATTCTTAGTTATTTTAGTGTTTAATACTAAATCAACCTTTAGTGTTTTGTTTGTCTTGTCTTTTAATAATAATTTGATAATTTGCATCAGATTTATTAATTTTGATTGTTTTATAAGTCAATTTTTATAAGGTCTGTCAGGTTTTTAGATATGCTTAAGAAACTGGGCCCTGTTTACCTCATGCGGAAAAAACTTGGATCGTTGTAGCGCGCTATAGTTTATAATCAGTAATGATTTTGTGGAAAATTTATTAGTCGTAACGAAATCAGGGCGAGAAGTTAATAATGGCAATTAAATAAAATAATACAATAATAACAATATTGTGACTATTAACATTACTTTTATGAATGTTTGTTATTGAATTAAAAATACATTTAAAAGATAATTATTTTATAAGTAAAAAGGTTGAAGAGTTTTAGTAAAAAAAGTAAAATTATTTAATTACTTTCCTTATTTAAAATGGTTTGTGTCATATCAGTGTCATGTTTATAACTATGTGTCAAATAAATGACCAGTTATGGGAAACAGCCAAGTCATCAATTTATGGAGCCCTTGGATCTGAGGTATTAGGGAAAATGCCGACTTTTTTACATTTAATAAGGATTTTTTCGCCTGAAAATATCTAATCCGTCCTTCAAAAAAAGAACTGATTTCTGGATCCACCCCTGTTATGGTGGCTATTGGACTAAATTTCTAGACAAAAATTATTAAAAATTAAATTTAAATTTCCTTTTAACTGTAATAGTATGTCAATATAAGCGTTTTCGTTAAAAATATTAGTTTTTAAACTCTTTGTCTAAGAGTAAAAACTAAACGCCCGACACTGGCGGGACACCAGTGGCAACCATTGTTAACCATATTTTAGCAATATACAAAGGAACCCAATCGTTAATATTTTTTGTTTAATTGAACATATCGTCCAAAGGTTTTAAGGTTTCTAAAAACAGACATACGGACAGACAGACCGACATTTTTAACACGCACCTTTTTTAAAATTTCAGACGGTTCATGTTATTCCATGGACGAAACTACTTCTTTGCTGGTCTTTTTACGAGTCTCGTTCCCATACAACTCTACTCTCTAAACGGAATTTACCGATTTGCGTAGGTTTTGGCCCGAGAGATATAGGGGATAGAGAATCGCCATTTTGATGACCTACCAATTTCCCAGATCTCATGTTATTCTCTCAAAGTGTGATGTTTTCTCTTTCTAACTGTAGGGATGAATAATTATTATAATACATGTTTACAAAAATTTGTCAACAAGCGGCAACGCTGTACTAGACAAGTGTTTTGTTTACTTTTTATGGTGACGTTTGTTTTATATTTTTTCGAGTTTTTACGTTTTCTATTAATTTTCTTGATTTTTGCTTTGATTTTTAATACTTTTTGAGTTTTTATTTTTTTGGTGTCCCAGCCAAGACGAACCAGGCTTTTTTGGCGTTATTATTTAAGCTATCAAAATGAAATTTATAGAAGTTATCAGAGACCCAGTAAGCTATTATTTTATGTAAAAAAAACTTTTGCACTTTCTTTTGTTTTTGAGTTACAACTATTCATAGATACATTTTATTAGCGAAGGTAAATTGTAAATACTAAAATATAAAAAATTATGTAATTTTCTTTATGGTAAACTACTTGTTTCAAATTAAAATTCGCTTTTTTGTACAAAAATTATAAAATAAATCTTTATGTAATTGATATATTTTTCTCAGTGTATTAAAGGTAAAAAATAGTAAAATTGGCATTTAGTATTGACATTTCTCATATTTGACAAATACGTTTTTGACTTTAATTAATAAATAATATTAATTAATAATTATACCAAATAATTCTTCTGATAAAATGAAAGTTCTGCAAACGAATGGGAATTCTACAGTCAAAATAAAGAGTGCAGAAAATTAAAGCAAGTAACTGAAAAATTGAAATAAAGTAGAAACATTATTTTAAAATTATGATTTTTTAATAAAAACATAACATAATTAAACAAAGGTGTGATTTTATAATTGGGTTATTAAATGTTTAAAGGTATTTACATTTTATTCTTAACACTTTAAACGCCGAAGCTAGCACCCCGAATCATTACAATTTTGGTTTTTAACATTTTAGTATTTTTAAATTTTAAATTTTTCGTTCTTGAAACGTGAAATTTCACTATCATCAAATGATTTTTTCTCGAAAACGGTTTATCCTTCGGCATTACAACAGGAGTACCTTATTTATGTACCTTTACCTTAGGAATATTATTCTGATAATAAATCCACAAAAAAAATTAGACAGAAATAAGTTTTGGTCAACAAAGTGATAAAACCCCCATTTCGGACGCCCCTGGCTAAAGTAACTATATGCAAATACCATTGGTTGATAGGGCTTATAAGAGATAGATTACATGCAATATCTCGATCCTATAACACAAAGGGTTTCTTAAATAAAAATCGAATTTTTGGAACCCCTTTTAAAGGGGAGTAGCTCCCTTACGTGTCGTTTTAGGACATATGTTTATAAGAACTTTTTTTCTTATTTTTGGGTAAGGATTTACACCCTGAAGTTAAGTACCGTACCTATATTTGCCCTTCTCGCTGTATATCGGTTTTTTTTTCGTAAGGCCATTATAGAGAGTAGAGTTATGTGCTCGTTCCTGAACTCGAAAATTAGTCTCGTCCAGCAATGACGTTCTCTCGGGCCTTGGAAATAAAATAATTGTTATAAAATAATTATAATGATTTCCGTAGATTTCAGTAAAAGGTGTAGCCTCTCATTAAATGTTTGTAGTTAATTTTGCGACTATTATAAACTCATAATCACATGCATTTTGCGTGTTTTTCTCATGAGAGGTTAGTACTTTTTTTCTTTTGGGTTGGTAACAGGACAAATGTATATCGCTGGACGTTTTCCGTTTAAATATCACATCGTTTTGGATATTCTTTGTTAACGATGTTTAATTTTTGTTGTTGTAAATGCTGAAAACTGGCCCAGAAATTTACTTTATTTTTACAAGGTGTAAATTACATGTATCGATATATTCTAAAATGCATATGCATACAGGTTATTTTCACATAAGTGGTTTACTACACCATGTAAGGGCATATCCACAGGCTCGCATAATAACATAGTACATAACAATGCGATGCCATGACTGGCTTGATGTGCCGCCACGTATCTTGTAAGCCAATCACGGCATCGCATTTTTATGTTTTATGTTCTTATGCAAGCTTCTGGATAGGCCTTAAATTATAAAAAACAAAAAAAAATAAAATAGGAAAGATTGTTTTACTATTTTTTTTTATCATCCGATTTTTATATATATATATATATACCTACATATATATTTTTTTTTTGATAATATTTATCAATAAAAACTATTTTTAATTTTTTTTTTCGTTTTTAATTCCCCCAAGGAAAGTCTTGGGTTGTAAAAAAATTTCGAAAAATTTTTATTGCTATTTTTACGTTTTTCGACGTTGGGCTTTATCTATTACATCTAATTCATCCTAGTGGATATATTAGAGCTCACACGGATCTGTGGCTACGGAAAATATGTGAAGAATGTGTGTGCAAGTGAGAGGCCCGTTGCAGGCACGCACGCCTTAATAAGGGGTGCATTATAAGGCGGCCTTATAATGCTTTTGACGGAAAGAAGAGAGCGCGCATGATACCTCCCCCTTTGTGTCATTTGGAGAACTATATGAGTATCTTTACTATGAGCGTAGGTAGAAATAAAACAATTATTATCTTTTTTTGAGAATGTACTCTTCATTTTTAATTATTACCATATATTTATATATATAATCGATAAATTTATGTTAATTGTAATTAACAACAAACGCGTTTACGCAAACCAAACAATTATGTATGCAAGTTCATGACTTTATAGATTAATTTTAATAGGTAATGCGTGGGTTGTTTACGATAAACAGTTTTTTATACATAACAAACATAAGCATACGTAAATAACAGAAAACAGTTTGTGTAATATTCATATAGGGAATGGTGACCTAAAATGATACTTGTGGGCTATAAAAACATGTTATGAAACGAGTGCTTTATGCTAAATTTTTTTATTCTACTCTTAAATTTAAAAAGAGTAACATTTAAATTGATGACTGATATAGGATTTTTCTCGGATTCGCATTAAAATTTAGGCCATTTTTGAAAGTTAAGGAACAAATAATATTTTGATCTTTTGATCTTTTATAGTCAGCTCTTCTTTTTTTACTGAAAGTAACCAAGCCACAATTATAACACGGTAAACCTAAACCTATGTAAAAAAATTGTATTGGTATGTATACAGGGTTATTCACGGAAGTGTATTAAAAGTTTATGGAGAACTAATAACACTAGGCAACAAGGTTTCTTGTCCCGGTTGGAGTCATATGTTTTTTAACTAATTTTGGGTCGCTGAAACCGAATCTTGCCTCAGAATATTTCTATTACCTAAGTTTTCTGAGAAAAATAAGATAAAAATGTTAAAAAAATCATTATTTTATCCCTCTTTTGTTCTAAAATCATGGGAGACAAAAATATTCCAAGGACAAATTTGGATTCGGCGACTCAATATTAGTTAAAAAATACCCAACTTAAAACTTAGAAACTTTAAATTCATAGGTAGAATAAATAGGGATATTATGAAAAAAAAATATTAAAAAAATGGATAATATGACAAAACTAAGTAGGGGTAGAGGGTAAGAAGAAGGGTGCATAAGGGGACAAGCTTATCGCCACGTACTCATGCTAAAAATTGTCAAAAATCATTACTAGAGGGTCAAAAATGAACTAAAAAAATGTTACTTATTATGGTTCTTATGTAATAAAGTAACATTTTTATGATGTAGAACCATTAAAAAAACAAAAAAATACACAATTTTTTGTTTTATAAATTATTTTTAAATTGGCATAATTGCATGTACTAAAATTAAAAAAATAAGACGTGCTGAATTTTTTTTAAGGTCAAATTTGGATTCTGCGCCTTTAAATTGATAGGAAAAATATATTTTTTGGGCTCGGAAAAAAAGTTTACACTGTGTACTTTAATTTTGTATCTTTTTCATTTATTTACCTTTTAGGAACAAACTAAGCAAAATAAAAAAATATTTGTATGAATATTTTTGTAGAGAATTTTATAATCTACAAATTAAGTTATATAAAGTTTTAAAAAAAATTTGATAGTTTTGCCACAAATGAGCAATTAAGTAAACTCTGCACATTCACTTTAACCTTTTTATTTTTTTTCGCGTACTTACTCTGACAGTAGGTTCTTGACATATAGATTTTTGAATTCCTCGTATTTTTTTTAATATACACTAAAATTTTCAAAATTCAACTCTTTTCTTTTTAAATTTTGAAAAAAAAAACGTCATTATTACCTGAACTTATATCTCAAAAATTTTAGGTGCTGGAATTTTTCTAAGGTCAAATTCGGATTCTACGCCCTCGAATTGGTAATAAAAAATTACTTTCCGATCGGGGCAAAAAAAAAAGTTGCGATTTGTTGCCTAGGGTAATTTTTAAAATCTGATATTTTGCACTTTGGGGTTATTGAATATGGCCAATCGATTAAAAATATTTTCGTGCTTGTGTCACTTCCGGTTGTACCGGAAGTGGCACTCAACTTTGATTTTTTAAACGAAACACCCATATTTTTTTTTTAATTTTTAAAATTTGCATTAAATTTGCTTTAGTTTAATATGCAACACTTTATGTCTATCTCCGGTAGTTTTTGAGTTATTTAAGTTTATAGCGAAAAATAGCAAATTCAAGCACCCCTAAAAAGGTTCATTTCTCCTTGATTTTTAAATTGGAGAAAAGTTTTGTGGTTTACTCAATAATACTTAACCGAATTATTATAAGCCGAAACAGAAACCAAAATTTATACAGGGTGTCTCAGAAAGCAGGTCAAATCTAACAAATTTAAAATAGCCATAGCCCATTTTTTTAGATGGCGCCCTATAGTTTTTTTTATTTAATTAAATAGAGAATTAAATTTTATTTAAAATAAATGTAGGGTACCCTATACCTAACATTAATCATTTTCCGGTTATCTGCAAATTTCTGAGAATAAAGGCGTATTTCTGTAAAAGTTGTATTTAATTAAGTAAATGACATTTCATTTTTATTTCTTTAACTTAAATTTTATGGTAATTATCGTAATAAATTAGAGTAAAATAATGTTTTTTTTTATATATTTATAATTTTTAATGAAAATGATAAAATAATTAGAAAACTAGCAGTACTTTTTTTATGTATTTTGACTTGTGAAAATCATTTTCCAAAAATAAAATTACAAAAAAGTTACACAGAAAAATGTTTGAAGCAAAAAACTGATAAGCCCCACCATTTCGCACACCCCTGGTTAAAATAAGTAATTGAAAATAACATACGAAGATAGGCCCTAATAAGATTAGTTCACTTGCAAAACCTCGTTGCTATATCTCAAACGGTGTCTGAGTTATTATATAAAAACCAAAATTTTTAGCCACTTTCAAAGGGGCTTAGCTCCCTTAGTACAATACAAAAAGAATTGCTGAAAATTTTTGTCATAAGTTTGTATACTATTAAAAAGGGTATGCAACAGAGAAGTTTTTACAACTATTTGAATCTCTTGAACTAGTGCCGTTTTTGAGAATAGAAAAATAAATTCGAACCACTGTATTTTAACTCATAAATTGGCCTACAAATTTTTTATAATAATAATTCGGCATTTATTTTTGTATTGTTTCAACAAAGTACATATTAAGAACATCTAAAATATATTTAGGACAACTAAAAGTATTTAGTATGATAAAAAATAGTATCTACAGGGTGATCAATAACTGGCATGCCAAAATTTAAGGGGTGATTCTACATCCAAAAAATCAAAAATGTTCCTATAAAGGTTGGTCCGGAAATGAGCCCTAAGGGAGCTACAGCCCTTTAAATTGTAATAAAAATAAGGTTTTTAATTAATAACTCTGGAACCCTTTAAGCTAGAGCGGCGAGCTTTTGCATGTATACGTGTATTAATAAGGGCAATAAGTTTATTTTAATTTATTTTTTTGACTTTATCCAGAGGCCTGTCTAGACGGACAAAATATGTGAGGCTTAACACATTTTTGCCCCAAACTTTTTTATGTGTATTTTTTTTGCATTTTATGTAAAAAATATTGATTTCTTGAGTAAAATACATAAAAAATATCATATAGTGTAACACTGTAGAAGCAACCGTTTTAAAAATAAAATGCAATTAAGAGGAAGTAATTTTGTGCCACCAAAAACGTTACTTTTTAAAAGGCTACTACTCCTTTAATATTAAATTTAGGTGTTTTGGTAAGGAATACTTTTTTGCTTAGTTTTAAATGAAGAATCACCCTGCAGCATTAAAATTTTATTGATGCTTTTATTTGTTCCCATTCAATATGTCGTCTTCGAAGGGCCGTAGCTCCCTTAGGGCTCATTTCCGGACCACCCTTTATAGAAACTTTTTCATATTTTTGGATGTAGAATCAACTCTTAGATTTTGGCATGGCAGTTACTGATGATGTGCTAATATACTGCGTAGTTTATTTTATAAAACATAACTATATTCTATACACAAACATATACTATTCAAATCTGGAACTCGAATATAACGTAACTTGTAAACTAATTGGAATAGTTGATTGGACTTTTTATATGAAGGGTCCAGTGGAAAAACGATGAGGTTCCATTGTTTAAAAAGTTTAGAAAAAACGAATAATTAAATTTCGCAACTACTGGTGAAATAGTTGCTAATGACATTTAGAGTATTTTCTGCGTAATTTTCTCCATCAAAAATTCATTAGAACCCCATGTTGAATCCAGGCATGAATAAAAACTTTATGTATACCCAAAAATTTTATTCATTTCAAAGATGTAAACATTCAAATTTTCAACTGCAGTTTTTAGTGGAATCTCATTGTTTGTCCCCAGTAAGGTTTTGTATGTTGCTTCTTCATGTTACAAGCTAACACTAACAGACGCTGCTAAAATGTCGATTTCGAAAAAAATTGAACCTCATAATTTTTCCACTGGACCCTTTATATGTTATTATTCATCATGTAGAGAAATAAAACGAAACGAAAATTGATTTTTTTGAGATGAGATTATCGAAATTTACAGGGCGATATATAGAAGCATCCCTTAAAAGAACTGTTGCTATTTAAGAATCCATCAAACATCTACTTAATTACAAATAATTTTAGTTGGTAATATTATTATACTATTTGTCTAGAATTTAATTATAATAATTATTATTGTTATCATTATCTAAACGCATAATATTAAATATTATTCAAGTATTATTTTTCCATTGACGTATTTTAAGTGACCTGTAATGTCAGTTTTAAAGATAATACCACGGCCTTCTATAGAAGGATCATATGAATGGTCAGTTATCTTAATATAAATAACTAAACTTTTATATATACATCAAGGACTGTTTTAGTAGGGCCGGCCTTTTTACACTTTTCTTGAAATTTCAATTGACGGTCCTTATTAAAAGTTGTCAAATATTCCCAATACCACCCCCAAATAAAATCGTTCAAATTAAGAGGGCCTGAGGGATCTGGTCTATCTTTAAATCGTATGGCAAGGGACGTGGAATATGTGGCCTTCTATCAAACAATTTGAATGCTTGATATATAAAAAGATTTTTCATCATAAAAAAAATTCAGTTATCTACTGGGTGAACCTAAAAAACGAGAAAATTTTGCATATTTATTTTATTTATTTGCATTAAAATTTTAATTTTTTAACAATCTTACCAGTTTAATCTCACTAGCTAAGGTGTAAAAACATCCAAAAACAGTTTAAAACACTTAACTTTATTCTTAATGTAATGGGTTGTATGGTTTTCCAGAAATATGGTAATTAAACTAATTACTATATTTTTGAAACACGCTGTATACAGAGTAATTCAGAAATAGGGTCATTAATTTTAAGTGGTAATTCTACAAAGGAAAATATAAAAAAAGGTTTCTATAAACATATGTCTAAAAATGCGTCGCTAAGACCATTTAAAAGTGGAAAAAATCGATTTTTATTTAATAACTCAGGAACCCTTTAAGATATAGCAATGACGTTTTGCACGTGAACTAATCTTAATAAGGCAGGTATGTTATTTTCATGTACTTATTTTAACCAGGGGCGTGCGAAATGGTGCGGCCTTATCAGTTTTTTATCCCAAACCTTTTTCCCTGTAACTTTTTTGTAATTTAATTTTTGGAATATGATTCCCCAGGTCAAAATACATAAAAAATGTACTCTTGTTGCTAAACGGGGAGCTATTATTAGTTTTTTGACCTAAACTTTTTCCCTGTAACTTTTTTGCAATTTTATTTTTTGAATATGATTTCTCAGGTCAAAATCGTTTTCGAGAAAAATGCATTTAAAGGTGAAATAACATGGTTCGAGGACGAAAAATTAAATACTAAAATGTTGAAAACCAAAATTTTAATGATGCAAGCTTAATGTACGTTAAAAACTAAGAAAAAAACCTCATATACAGGTACTTCCAAAAATCAATCCTGAATGTACCATTTTTAAAGTAGCTTTAAAAGCGGTTTTTCGACCTACACGTATAGAAACTTTTTTTCTTAGTGTCTGATCAGGCATCATTAAAATTTTGATTTTTAACATTTTAGTATTTAATTTTTCGTCCTCGAAACGTATTATTTCACCTTTAAATGCATATGTCTCAAAAAGGGTTAATCCTAAAGTATTACAACAAGAGTACATTTTTTATCTATTTTGACCTGGGAAATCATATTTCAAAAATAAAATTGCAATAAAGTAACAGGGAAAAAAGTTTAGGACAAAAAACTGATAAGAGCACCCCTGGTTAAAATAAGTACATGACAATAACATACAAAGATGTGTTATTAATATTAGTTAATATACAAAACCTCGTTGCTACATTTAAAGGGTTCCTGAGTTATTAAATAAAAACCGATTTCTTTAGCCACTTTCAAAGGGGCTTACCTCCCTTACGACGCATTTTTAGACATATGTTTATAGGAAGCTTTGTCATATTTTATGATGTAGAATCACCTCTTAAAATTATTGACCCTATTTCTGAATATAAGCAAAAACAGTTTTAGGATGGTATTGCACCTTAGCTCGCGAGAAAAATCAGTTCAAATACTTAAAATATTTTTTTAATGCAAATCCCATTTTCTGGTACACTTAGTAGACTAGGGAATTTTCTTCATGATGCATAAACTTTTTTTTTTAAATATTTTTGTTGTTTTTATACAGCTGGCAATATTCTCTTTTCATATCCCTTTTCTACTAACCTCTTCAATTACGATATTCATAATGCTACTGTAAATTATTCATACACTAAATTTTTGTCCCACTTATTTTTTTAAACAAGCTTTTCTATTAAGTAATTATTTAAATTAACTTGCTAAATGGACTCACTCCTACAAACTAATTGATTTTAATCAAATTACTAATAGAGAATAAAATAGTTTACTTGTATGGAAATATAAATTATTTATAAAGCAGTATATTATGGAAAAAAAAATTGGCTTGTCAGTAGTAATATCATAAGTGCATGTTGAATTATCGATAATTTTTTTACAGTATTAAAAAAAAATTGCTTGGCAATTATTTGAGTGCATTTTTCGTGCAAAATTTCGAGACCGCAGGTCGAGGAATTTTGACGAAAAATGCACAAAAACAATTTCCTTAAGCAAAATGTTTTTTTATATACAGTAAAAAAAATATGTATAATTTAACATGCACGAATGGTATTTTGAAAGACTATTTCACTAACAAAATAAGGAAGTATATAATTTTACCATGTTTAATGTTGTTTCATATTTAAATTCAAAATTTAAGAACTAAACAATGATATTACTTTACAAGTATAATTAAAATTTTAAATCTCAAATTTGCCGCGCCTTTTAAAACCACGATGTTCACTTGTTCGCGAAGTCCAAACTTTGCTTGAGGGATATTTTATGCTTGTGATTATTCCAATAAAATATGTGTCATATCATATTTTAGCATTTAAATAAAAATTATTGCTGTTTTTGTTTAAAAAGTTTAGTTTTCAACTGAAAAGAAATAAAATAACGGTTGTTTCCAACCGTAATAATAATAAAGTTTGGCAACGCTGTACTGGTACCGTCATTTAAAAGAAGTAAATTATTTACTTCTTCACTGTAAATATATTTTTAATAAATAAGTGTTTAAATTAGTTTTGAGTGGCCTGTTTTTAATACCAAGATTCAATTAAATAAATTAAAATTTATGAATATCAGTGATTTAAAGCTTTTAAGATGGAAAGTGCATAAAATATAATATATCATCTGAAATTAATTAGGGTTTATACCTAGGATGTTTTGGTAATAAAATAAGCATTTATATTGCTTATCAATAAAAATAAATCAACTAAAGGTAGGCTTCACAAATTAAAAACCCATTTTGCAAAAATATAACATTTATTAAGATATCAGTAACTGTCAGATTCTTGTTTCCATAGTAACCAAGTGATAATTGCACGTGTGCAAAAATTTCAGATTCATTTTGACCCGATTGTTCAAGAAACTAAAATTGCAAGGTTTTGATTGTCCTATATATTGTTTGTGAAATAGTCATCATAATATATGATTACTGCCAAGAACTTAGACTAATATTCTACAATTATATGTATTTGTTTTCGTGTAATAGCCCAATTTTGTCAGTAGCTAAATAGTTAAATTAATATTAAATATTAATACATTGTTAATATTAACAATTAATTACTATTACTATTTATAAATAATTTCCCGAAAAACAAAAAAGTTTTTGTGGGTTTTAAAACGATCGAAAACACTATTTTGTTTTTCAAATTTTTTTTTTTGAAAATAGTTTTTTTTTTTAAAACTTGATTTTTTCTTTTAATTAACCTACGCCTACAGGGGAAGTATTTCTTTGTTGACAGCAATATTTTATTTTGCGTTTTCAGTTACACAGCTACACAAAAAAGGTGAAGTAATCTTTTGGACATCATCCGAATCCGAATTTGAGGTCGAAATAGCACCTCATACAAATAGTTTTCAAGATAACCTCAAAAAACGTAATTTTCCATTATGAAAATAACTTTTTCTGAGGCTATAACTTTGTTTTTAGGGAAAAGAATAACAGAACAGCCTACCTTAACATTAACTCATATCTTTAAAATCATAACTCTAAAACGTTAGCAGATACGAGTTTTTGGCCATTGCTTTAAGCAATTTGCTTGATTATGGCAATTTTTTCGTTAAAATAGAAAAAAACTCAAAAACTATTGGAGATACATATAGGCTTTTAAATATTAAAAGAATTGAAATTTAATGCAGAATTTAAAAATCATAAAATATACTGGGTGTTCCATTCAAAAAAATATATTTTGTGCATTTGCCACTTTTCTGGCACGCCTTGTACTTTTGAAAATATTTTCCAAATATTCACCTGTTAACATCTTATAAGAAAACTTACTAAAAGTTTTTCAAACCACTAATATCTTACTTTGACAAAAAGCTGGGACACCCGGTATATGTATATATTATAAATTGGCAAATTTGATTATACTTGGTTGCAATTTTCTTAAAATTTGAAAAGAAAATATTTTTAATAAAAGGTCCTCGTAAAAGAACCACAAGAGGAGACTAAAAGGCAAATTACTCTTTATTTAGATTTAAATATAAATAAATACATTATTTCCATCTAGACACTAGTTTAGGTGCTTGATGTCATTTAATCTTATGCTGTGTTACTGATATACGAAGGGTGTTAAAAATATTAATTTCTTATTTTTTAATTATGGATTTAATTTGCTAAAATATTAAAGCTGGTTTAAAAAATGGATGTACCACTACTCAAAAACTAAAGCTAGTGGCAAACTTTTGTTCAAAAACATTGTTTGGTACATAATGACTGGTATAACATTTATTTTCATACCTTTACTAATAACCCGAAAAATGTAGTACTATGTTTTAGGTGATCACGTTGTATAGTTTCGAATATGGCGATCTAAACTCGGCGCAGAATCTATCTGAGTAAAACATGTTATCAAGGCAGCTTTGTTTAGTGATATAAAATGGCTTTTAGTGATATTTTTATTATGCAGTGTGCTTGATAACACTGTGCGACAAAATCGAGGTTGATGTTTTAGGCAAGAGATCTGTTAGCTTCATTCCAAAATATAGGTCTAATATAGTTGAGTCCCAAGGGGTTTCGATACTTTAGGTCATTTAAGCGATATTTTTTAATTTAAAGTTTTGAGCTCACGCTAATATACAAGATCCATTTTTCAAGTTAGCGTTCCATAACTTTGGGGGCGAATTCCTATCAAAATACATAAAAAAAAGTTCATAAAAACTTATGTCCAAAAATTCTTCGTAAGGGAGTCCTTCAGTGACAGGCCCTCAAATTAGATTTTCGTTTAATATCTCAGGAACCATTTGAGCTACAGAGATGAGTTTATGCATGTGTTTTTATATTAACAAGGCCTATTAATATATACTATTTTCATGTGGTAATTTTAGCCAGGGGCGGGCCAAACGGAAGGCCAAGCACTTTTTTACCCAATTCTTTTTTCAGAGTAACGTTTTTGCTGTTTTTTAGTTTGAGTATGATCCTACATATAAAAATATATAAAAAAGGTCATATGGTGTAATCATCTAAGACTTACTGTTTAAGAAAAAAATGCAATTAAAAGTAATATCTTAGGCTTTAGTGACTAAAAAGTATATCGAAAAAAACAGCAATATACGATTCAGAGTAAAGATTATACTATGGAATGCAAATCATTACATATCTTTATTTTATTCACTAAAGCCTAAGATATTACTTTTACCTGCATTTTTCTCGTAAACAGTGAGTCTTAGATGATAACATCTAACCTTTTTTACGTATTTTTATGTATAGAGTCATATTCAAAAAGCAAAAAAGTTACGCTGAAAAAAGAATTCGTCAAAAAAGTGCTTAGGCCTTCCCGTTTGGCCCGCCCTTGGCTAAAATTAAAACATGAAAGTAGTATACTATATATTAATAGGCCTTGTTGATATAAAAACACATGTATAAATTCTTTTCTGTGGCTCAAAGGATTCACCGGCGTATTTAGGGGGGGGGGCATGGCTCCCTTCAGCGTAGAAAAACCTTCAAAATTATATTTTTGGTGAATGCGCAATTTTTTTTCTTATGCATCCGCTCCTGAAAGGGTTCCTGAGATATTTAACAAAAATCTAATTTGCGGGCCTGGCACTGAAGGACTATAGCTCCCTTACGAAGCATTTTTGGATATAAGTTTATATGAACTTTTTTTTGTCTTTTGATAGGAATTCACATCCCAAAGTTATGAAACGCTAACTTGAAAAATGGGTCTTGCATATTAGTGTGCACTAGAAATTTTAAATTAAAAAAAATCGCTTAAATAAACTAAAGTAGTGAAACCCCTTGGGGACTAGACTATAGTGGTCCTAAATTAACGACTGACGTTGACAGATATCTTGCCTAAATTTTCTGTCGCACAGTGTAATTTTTGATATGTAGATTAAATAAAATGTCATTTTAAGTCTTACAAATAATTAAAAAAAAAAATAAATAAAAAGTGGAAGTTTGTTAAAAATTATAATAAAAGTAAGTTTTTTATTCATAATGTATTATTAAAATAAAATTTTACATTATCTGAGCTGATAATACCTAAAATTATTCTAAAATTATATTTTAAAATAAAATTGTTTTAACTTTTTTTTTAACAAAAAAAATCTCTTTCACTTCGTTTACTATAAAACCTTTATTGAGCACTGTGTTATATTGCTTCATTTTAACAAAATGTTTGTAGATAGATGCTTTAGTTACCTTTTTAGAGACTTTTCTTGTAATTTCTTCTTGCTTTTTAAAAATTATTTGGATGTTTTCTTTTTAATGTCAAGATAATGTTTTGATTTACAATAAGTTAAGATATCAGCCTTTCATAAGGAATTACATTTGTGAAGCAAACATGCAAAAACCGATGAATTCATATTTCCAATTTTAAGATATTAGAATTGTACAGCGTTATCCCAAAAAAAATAAAAAAATCCTAAAACTGGTGAAAACTGTTCATGGGTCATATAATTCGCGGCTTTTGCTTGTATATGATGCGCTATATTAAGAAAGCGCTACAAAATTAGCAAGAATCGATACCTAGGTAAAAATATGCAAAAAGTGGATTTATCGATTTTTGCATGTTTGCTCTACATTTATTCTACCAACCATACAACAAGAAACAAATAAGCATCAACTCAGATAGATTCTGCGCCGAGTTTAAAAAGTTTTTTATTAATCTCCAAACAGTATCGGGAAGTCTACTACATGCAGCGCTCTACTTTCAACACTTCCGACTGATTCAATGTCAAGTTACCTTCATTTCAGCACTGCTACTTATTACTTCATAATAAATCAATAGGCATGGCAGGATACCTAAATTTTATCCAATGATTTCATCCTATCATAGCATAATATTATGTTGAGTTAATTAAAGATATGTTAATTTTAAAGATACAATCAAACTAACTAATTAGGAATATTTTTTATGATTTAATAAAATTTTGATTCATGAACAAGGTGATAGTTAAAATATTTTAATAGGCTAAATGGAGCCTATTTAATAACATATTTTATGGCTTTATAACATTTGTTTATTAATTAATATGGTGTCTTAATCAACAATGAGTTGCATTTTTGTTTTAGAAAGTAGCAAGATTATTTCTTTTTAAAATACGTGGTTAAATGGACCTATGCTATAATTAAGAACTGGGGAAGATGTATTCAAACTGGTCCAATGCGATTGCGATAACCTCAACTTCTAACTTCATGCTTTAACTTATCCGTGCATAAAAACATGCTTTAACTTATCCGTGCATAAACACTACAGTAAATCATTAAAACAAATGATAAATACCCACCTATGGATAAGGTAGCTGTTCTGTCGTTCATGAGCGTAGCATACAATCAGCACTGATTAGAAGCGTCCGCAAGACAGTTGTCCCCACTCTACAACAACGCAGCGCCAGTGACTCATAGTTTCCAACTTCCCGGTCTCTGATGATGAGGAAGCCAACTGAGATTACAGTTCATTTTTTAAAAAAAGTTTAAGCACCCATAACCTTTTTGTGTTTTGGGGATTACTTTTAAAAATATTAGGGAGCTTCGCCTCATAGAACTTAATTTTTCCTGGAAATTTCTAGTCGATCAGATAATTCGTTATCGAGTTCGTTCTTGAGTTATCATGTAAACAAAAAACGTGACATCGGATGAATGCACGGACTTTTTTGGCGATTTTGGGAAATTCGAAACTACCGTATAATACTATTCAAGCGCTACGGGCTGTGAATGGTATAATTAGGGTTTTTATTTATCGCATCTACACCAAAAATATGAAAAAAAGTTTGGTCCGGAAATGAGCCCTAAGGAACTCAGGACATGAAATGTTCTTTTTGACTATATTTTTTTTTTCGAAAACGGTGGGACCTATGGCATTACTGAAGTTTTATGAGAGTTAAGAACTTCGCGTCTCGATTGTCGAGGCATCTCGTCTTGATTATCGAGACTTCTCGTCTCGATTGTCAAGACTTCTCGTCTCGATTATCGACACTTCTCGTCTTGATTTTCGAGCCTTTAGGACGTTAAACTTCTCGTCTCGGCAAAGTTTTAAAAATATTTTAGTGGTAGTTTTACAAAACGTACACAAAAATCAAAAACCTAGAGAAGTCTCGATTCTTGATCAAGAATATCAACTCAACACTAAATAGAGAAAATGAACCTACGTGCTTCACGCCAATTAGAACTGACCTAAGGCTATGCTCCACAAATATATTGCAGAATATCAGAATATTCTTGTTGAATTCCTTTAGAGCGAGTGAAATTTCCTATGCACGTACGATGTATCTTACTTCAACCAAATTTTTAGCGCTCGCTTTGTGATACGCCGTAGTATTAAAAGAGATATATAATTTTAAGTTTGTCCGTGATAATTCATACAATTCGCATTCTTAAAAAGACAGGACTATAGTAAGACCCATACTTACTTATATCGCCTTGATATGGTGGCAGGCTGTTAAGAAAAAATTCAACAGGGTTATACTGGACAAAGTACAAGGACAAGCATGCCTCTGCATTCTCAGTGATGAAATCAACTCCAACAGTGGCCTGGACTAAGGTTTATTCGTGAAAGTGGGCATGCTATAATCCTTAATCATTTCAAAGATTATAGTGTTCCAACAATAATGTCTGAAGACATTTGTCTACAAACATACATCTTAGAGATGAAATTCAACATCACAGTTCCAAGTAGGGAACAGTGGAAATCACCTCAGAAACTATTCAGAAGGGATGGGACTACTGGGACACGGATGGTTCTAAAACAGATTAAGGTACCCGTGCTGGGGTATATGGGGACAAAACTAGGGTTAAGTTATCTTTTGCCCTTGGTAAGTATTCAACAGTATTTCAAGCAGAAATTTTCGCAATATCTGCTTGTGCTTTTGAAATTACTAATAGAAAATACTCTAACAAATACATCTACCTACAGTTGTAGCGACAGTCAGGCTGCACTCCTTATCATATCCTCCTGTAGGATAACATAGAGATCTGTGGCCGACTGTATACAAGTCCTAAACAGACTTGCAACTATTAACTATCTTAGACTAATCTGGATACCCGATCACAGTGATATCCCCGGTAATGAATCAGCCGACCAGCTTGCTAGAGAGGGTTCAGCCAGTCTGGCTTAATCGAAGTTTTATCCAACACTGGTCCGCCCAGCAAGTTTAAGCAAAACTACTCGTCAAAGAGCCCTCATTTTCTACCACAAAAATGCTTATCCAATTAAACAAGAAAAAACACTCTGAACTATTACCAGTTTTCTAGCTGGTCATATTACCTTTAACAATCTTTATTTAAAAATAAAAATCTCCCAGAGTAAACGCTGTAGATTTTGCGATTATGATAAAGAAACTGCACCCCACATTTTGGGACAATATCCTGTCTTCTCACAGAAAAGACGATTTTTAGGTTAACCATCAGTGTAATCTAGTGATTTAATCGATCTTTCATTGAAGCAGATCATTGCCTTTTTAGATGCCTGCTCCAATCCTAATCAAATGATGTCATCCTAGATGACTGCGGCATACACAATGGATCTTAGGTATGAGTGCCGTGGCTATTACTTGTAATTACCACACCGCTTCTGATGATGATGATGAATATTATAATTTATTTGTTTTCAGTATCTTACCGTTGTCCTTAAACCAAGCAGCCAAACTATCAATGACAAATTGAACCAAGAACTGGTCGGACATGGATTAAATAACTCTATATAATTTTATATCATTAGCAAACAATAGAATCTCGCAGAATTTAATAACATTGACTATATTATTTATAAATAATAAGAATAAAAGGGGTGCAAGGTAAGATCTCCAAGGCATGCCTGAGGTTACCATAATATAAAAAGAAGTAAAGTTTTTAATTTTAACCTGTTGTATTTGTCTACTAAGAAAAGTCCAAACGATCCATTTCAACATTACACCCTTTATGCCAAGTCTTTGGTTTCCTAAAGAGAAATTTATGAGGGACCTTATCAAATCCTTTCATGAAATCTGTATATATTTAGCATCAACTTGTAATTTGAGCTCAAAAGCTTTTAATATATAGTCCTCATATATAAGCATCCTTTCATGAAATCTGTATATATTTAGCATCAACTTGTAATTTGAGCTCAAAAGCTTTTAATATATAGTCCTCATATATGAGCAAGTTGGTGACTGTACATCGGTCTTGGTCTTGTGAGATATAAAAATATACTTTATTTTATGTTGTATGTCTGTTCTAGTTTCGAGTCGATATCTTACGCCGTTCAAAAGTTAAAGGCACTGTGCCATTTAAAAGAATAACCTGTATGTAACAAATGTATATGTATGTTGTATCACATACTATTATTAATAAAAAATAATTAAAAAGAAGAACTCAGGAAACAAGGAACCAATAAAGTGAAATAACACGATAATAAATACATTTTTTAACGAAGGCTATAAAATTGTCATTATATTAATTTATAGGAGTTAATGCACCTAACGTAAAAAATAATACAAAATAGACAGAGAAAAATAAGAAATAAATGTAACTAAGCTGGTTAAGTAACTCAGGGTAAACAAAAATGAAGCCCGGTGAGGCCTAGGCTGTAGCTACAGCCTACCTGCTAAGTACTTACTAACCGTTATCCCGTAAAATTGCCAGAACTTCAATCGATGCAATAAGTATTTTAAGTAGAAACTCGATGACCAATTTTATGATAGAGTTAAAATATTTCTTTTTAAAAGTAAATAAATCGGAGGTAATTTAGGGGAAACTGTCAAAATCCTCAATTGATTCAGATCAGTAATATATTGTTTCAGAGCTATTTAGATGTCTGGGCAATGATAAAGAAGCAGCTATGCTAATTTACTAGCACAGTAGAACAATGGAACACCCCTAAACTAAAAACCCCCTAGGAGGTCATATATACAGGGTTATTCAGAAATCGGACGTTCAAAATAGGGGGGGGGGGCGATGTCACTTTTTTGCCCCAAACTTTTTTATCTGTAGATTTTTTGACATTTTCTCGATAAAATATAATTCTTTATTTAGTTAAAAATGCACCAAAAAGATACTCCCTGTGTAACACTGTAGGGCCAACCGTTTTCGAGAAAATTGGAGTTAAAGATACAATTTCAGGTTCTTACCACCAAAAATAGAAAAATGAACCAATAAAATTTCAATACTGCAGGACTATTCTATATTAAAAGCTATGAAAAAAAGTTCCCGTACACAAATATCCACAAATCGCTTTTACGGGAGCTACATTCCTACGTAGTACTCTTAAAACTAATTTTCAAACCTAGTTTTTTTTTCACATTTTTAACGAAGAATCACCCTGTAGTATTGAAATTTTTATTGGTGTATTGTTTAGTTCCTGTTTTTGATGCTCAAAACGTAAAATTTTCTCGACAATGGTTGATTCCACGGTGTTACATAAAGAGTACCTTTTTGGTGTATGTTTAAGTAAAGAATTATATTTTATTAAGAAAATGTCAAAAAATCTACAGATAATAAAGTTCGGGGTAAAAAAGTAACTTCGCCCCCATTTTGCACGTCACTGGTAAAAATTACCAAATAAAAAAATACATAAAATGATAGCCTTTATTCATGTTAAGGCATGCACAAATTGGTTACTGTAGTTCATAGGGTTCCAGAGATATTAAATAAAACTACTTTTCAGATGTACCCTCATTTCCCGACCAACCATTATAGATTTTTTTTCAATATTTTTTATTTTAGAATCACCCCTTAAAATTTTTAAACTCATTTCTAAATAACCCTGTATAAGTTATTCACATGCTATGATAGTTTTACAGGAAATGAGCGAGAAAGCTATCACAAACTTTTTACGAGAATAGAAAAATTGCGACTGTTTTCTTAGTGCAGTATTTAAATGCTCATGTAAAAAGAATTCAATTTTTATCCGAGGTGTAGAATTCTTCAAGCGCGGACAGCCTTTCTCGCTAAAAGTCATAAATATTTTAATTGATTTACCACGTGAGAAAAAAAAATCAAAATGTATTTTTTACTGTTAATGCAATAAAATCGATAATTATCTACAAGAAATAATTGAATAATCATTTTTCACAGTCGTAAATATGCCGGTTTGTTTGTATACAAACATAACATTACCCGACATTATTTTCTATAGTTACTGTAATAGACCCATAGAGAAGGAAAGAGAACCATTAGTGCAGCCTGCGCAAGATTATTTTGTGACAGAACGGGGCAGCGAAATGACGTAACGCAATATATCTGACCTTGCGCAGTACGCATCTCTATCAGCTGTGAAATGCTGTCGGTCGTAAAACAATTCATCACCCCATGATGCATTTGTCTTATCTCCAAAAATCCCCCAGTAAAAATCTTAAAATGTCCAAAAATAGAGATATTGCAAACCAATATTGGGGTGACGAATTATTAGTAGTTTGTTTATACTGTCAGTACTGTCAGATCGTCGTTTGTTTCTGTTAATTTTTCGACTTCTACTGTGTTTTAATTGTTTTTTGCTGCATTTGTTTATAACTTTAAACCTAACCTGTATTGTTGCTTTATGAAGAGCAAAGGGTCAATCTCTGGTGTACTCAAAGTAGGTGTAGTACAAAATCCCGAAACTCACACACCTCGAAAAATTCTTATAAAATAATTTTAAAAAATTATTTCGACGTTTCTTCGTAGATAAAGTTAAAAATACTCGACAAAAACAACAATAGTAGTGCGCATGTGCAAGTTTATCTCAGATGCGCTAGGCACATTTATCACAGTATCCTGCAACGGCTTTAGAGGTCTTTCCTTGTCTATGAATAGACCAGTCAAATAATAAATGTAAATTGCAATAAATGTACATGGGCTGATATTTTAAAGGGTAGTAATGGATGGTAACAGAACACTCCTGTTAGTTTTTTATTTGCTTAAGGGATGTCCGCTATCTTGAACTTTAGGGGTGGGTTGCTTAATATGCATCTTAAGACAAAAATGCATAACACAATTTTTAGTTGGATGATTTTTTTAATATATTGATACACGGTGCTTTTTTGGGGGTATTTTTTTCGATATACATTTATATGATTTTCACCGAAAATTTAAAAAATTTACCGAGCGCTTCGTTTTTTATTAAAAAAAATAAATGCTAAACGAGCTGCGAAGAGTAAAACAAGCCGTGAACATATGTAATCCTACGCATTCCATTATATACTATTCACAGTAAGTGGGTATATTGCATTTTTCCAATTATTAAAAAAAATAAATAAAAAAAATTGCAACAATTTATTTAATTTGGACTTTTTCTCAAAAAGAAAATTAAAAAAATAGTTGAAAATTTTTAAGTTTTTTTTTTATTTTTTTTATAATTGGAAAAATACCCACTTACTGTAAATAGTATACACGGTGTATTTGAAATAGGGTCGGAAATTTTAACTGATGATTCTACATCATAAAATATGACAAAAAGTTCTTATAAACATATGTCTAAAAATGCGTCATAAGGGAGCTACGCCCCTCTGAAAGTGGTTAAAAAAAATCGGTTTTTATTTAATAACTCAGGAACCCTTTGAGATATATCAACGAGGTTTTGCACGTCAACTAATCCTACCAAGGCCCGTTTTTATGTGTTATTTTCATGTACTTATTTCAACCAGGGGTGTGCGAAACGGGGAGGGCTTATCAGTTTTTTGTCCCAAACTTTTTTCTGTGTAACTTTTTTGCAATTTTATTTTTGAAATATGATTCCTCAGGTCAAAATACATAAAAAAGGTACTCTTGTTGTAATACTGTAGGATTAACCGTTTTCGAGAAAAATTCATTTGAAGGTGAAATTCCACGGTTCGAGAACGAAAAATTAAATACTAATATGTTGAAAACCAAAATTTTAATGATGCAATGTTATTCTACATCAAAAACTAAGAAAAAAAGTTTCCATACATGTAGGTCGAAAAAACGATTTTAAAGCTACCATAGCGCTTTGAAAATGGTGCATATTTAGGAGACCATAGCTCCATTAGGATTGATTTTTGGAAGTACCTGTATATGAGGTTTTTTTCTTAGTTTTTAATGTACATTCGCCCTGTATCATTAAAATTTTGCACACCCCTGGTTGAAATAAGTACATGAAAATAACACATAAAAACGGGCCTTGGTAGGATTAGTTGACGTGCAAAACCTCGTTGATATATCTCAAAGGGTTCCTGAGTTATTAAATAAAAACCGATTTTTTTAGCCACTTTCAAAGGGGCGTAGCTCCCTTATGACGCATTTTTAGACATATGTTTATAGGAACTTTTTGTCATATTTTATGATGTAGAATCATCAGTTAAAATTTCCGACCCTATTTCAAATACACCGTGTATAATAAAATGCGTAGGATTACATATGTTCACGGCTTGTTTTACTCTTCGCAGCTCTTTAGCATTTATTTTATTTTTTTATAGAAAACGCTCGGTAGATTTTTTTAATTTTCGCTGAAAATCATATAAATGGACGGTACTGTCGAATGGTAAAGGAATTTCAGGGCTTCGAAAAAAAAAATACCCCCAAAAAAGCACAGTGAATAACTATCGAGTTAATTTAAAAATAGCCATGTTGGAGGTGAAATTGGTTGTTTCCATTTTTCGGTCAAATTATACATCGGACGATACAAGTGGTTATAAGCAAACTTGTAGCTAGCTCTTGAAATTCTCTATAAGTTTCATATATTATAAATTTTCATACGGTTACAGAGGGCGCAATTCGAATTACACCGGCCACTGTAACTTAACAAAATATTTATGAAAATGCATAATAAATAAATATAAAACTTATAGAGAATTTCAAACTTTCTTATTTTTTCATGAAACACATTTGTATCCAAAAATCTTTTGTCTAGGGCGTTTTTCGCCATTTTGGGAAATTCGAAACTACCGTATAATACTATTCTAGCGCTACGTACTGTGAATAGCATAACTGTTACAGCAATTATACTATACAGTAGTACAGCAGCTACCTTTTACAAAAATAATTCTTGTGGGTGAAGTATTTATTATCTGGGTACTAATTATCCTATAATAAAAATTTAAAAAATGGTCGCCACACTAAAATCTACCGCATTTAAATTGCTTGGTCATTTGTTATAAATATAAATCTGCTTTTATTGACGTCATTAATGGTGACATTTAACCTAAATTGCAAAATTGTTTAATATTTATAAGCACTAGTGTTAATAAACATTTAAATTTAGTGTTTAGTGTATCAGTGGCATATCCACGAATTTTTAAAAGGTTAAGGGTTTTTGTTTGATAACTAAGTCCCGTAGACTAGTAATTTTAAAGCAGCACCGCTCTAAATAGAGCCTCTATCCCCTACGGTCCAATACATTTTTTCGCAAGGTAGTACCGTGTTTGTTGCACCGGCCGCTTAAGCTACGGTTTCCTCCAAAAGTCGTGGGTAGCCGCGACCGAGTCGTTAAGACATCTCCAATGCATTTTAAACGTCCCTGTTTTCCTAGCTGCTGCCGAGTCGTTAATACTAACTACGGGTCGCCGTTCGTTTGTTCACCGGTCGCTTGACCGCTCCGGGAGCAGGCGCACGACTAATTCGTCACAAATTTTACGGTAAAAACAGGTGATTTTGCACTGTGACAAATGTCTTTCACTGTTTCACTCAATTAGAATTGAATTGAAAAGTCCACCTCTCATCAACTTTTACCCTTTTTTCTTAATAATGTAATGTTAATAAGAGGAGGAGATTCTCTTCTTCTGCTTGATTAATCAGAAACATTAAAAGAACCGACTTTTTATAGATATTCATACTGATTGAAAGGCATAAACTCGCAAACCAAAAAACAACTCTTTATAGAATGGCCATCTAACAGAATGGCGACTGGCGAGACCGAGAAAAACAGTTAGGGTCGTAACGACTGCGACTTTTGGAGGAAACCGTAGCTTTATTAATCAAAGAGGCCAGAAATTTTTCTAGCATTTTTACTATTTTTATGCTTGATTTTTTATAGACATAAATAAAATGATAAAAGATCTAAATGGTATTAGTTTTATTAAGACATGCGTGTGTGTCACTTCAATAGTATGTTTTTCTGAAAAATAGAGTATACCTTATATAGAAAATTGGATACAGGCTTGTTCAGAACTGAAATTCAAGGGTCAAAATTAATACTGCACAACATGTAAAAAAGGGGCGCTGAACTTAACAGTGAAAAATTGGAGCGAAGACCATTGCCGAGCAGACATTAGCACTTTCGCCAAAACCGCGACAAGACATTACCCCGCTTGTACTTTTACCGCGATTACCATTACCGCGCATTCCATCCCCGCGAACTGTCTTTACCGCGTATTACTTTTGCAGCGAAAATCGTTTACCGCCACATTGTTTATATTTTATTCTTATGTAAGGATTTTTCCGCGGGATTGATGGCAGTTTGGTTTAGGTTTCCAAACATAAACCGAGGGCGAATATTTAATTTGTATTTATATTGATAAAGTGTATACACTTACATGTAACGTTTACTTAATGTACCCACATTTCTGTGTTTGAGTTTTTTATGTGTAATTTTTTTTATTAAATTTATATCTATTAATTTTTATTAATCAGTTTAGAACTAATCGTCATGTCGATCGAAATTGTGAAAAGTGCTAGAGACAAAGACATTAGTATATAAAAATTTTATATACAGAAAAGAAAAAAATGTTCAACACTCTAAATTTGTCCGTCAATCTTACAGTAGTTTTGACTGTAATAATTAAAGCAAATTTACAATGTAAGAATGTGAATTTACAATATTTATTAAATTAACCTCAATATTACTGGGTTTAGTAAAATCTCAGCTCTTTTCCTGTCGGTACCATAATTTTGCATTAAAATTCATGCATGTGGTCCAAAAACCCGGCACTTTTACAATATTGGTTGAAAATTACCATAATTATAGCTTACATTCTACAAAAGATAGCAGTAATATTACCAAAATAAAAATTCACATTTTTACAGATAACTGTAAATTTACAGTACTGATTTAAATTTACCACTTTCTTTGCTGGCAACATATGACCTACTTTATTTGCTGTAAAATTACCATATTTGCATTTACAGTGAATAGTTATTTGCGCTCCTAGTAGAGGAAAGTGAATTTTTCTGTGTGAGGTCGTATTTTGTGGAACGAAGCTGAGCTGAGGTCCATAAACACGACCAAAGACCGAAAAAAACTTACCTACGAGTGATGCAATGTTATTCTACATCAAAAGCTAAGAAAAAAAGTTTCCATACATATAGGTCGAAAAAACGCTTTTAAAGCTACCATAGCCCTTTAAAAATTGTGCATATTTAGGAGACCATAGCTCCATTAGGATTCATTTTTGGAAGTACCTTTATATAAGTTTTTTTAGTTAGTTTTTAATGTACATTCGCCCTGCATCATTAAAATTTTGGTTTTAAACATTTTAGTATTTAATTTTTCGTCCTCGAACCGTGGAATTTCACCTTCAAATGAATTTTTCTCGAAAACGATTAATCCTACAGTATTACAACAAGAGTACCTTTTTTATGTATTTTGACCTGGGGAATCATATTTCGAAAATAAAATTGCAAAAAAGTTACACAGAAAAAAGTTTGGGACAAAAAGCTGATAAGCCCCCCCCGTTTCGCACACCCCTGGTTTAAATAAGTACGTGAAAATTACATACAAAGATGGGCCTTATTAGGATTAATTCACGTGCAAAACCTCGTTAATATATCTCAAAGGGTTCCTGAGTTATTAAATAAAAACCGATTTTTTTAGCCACTTTCAAAGGGGCGTAGCTCCCTTATGACGCATTTTTAGACATATGTTTAGAGGAACTTTTTGTCATTTTTTATGATGTAAAACCATCTGTTAAAATTTCCGACCCTATTTCAAATACACCGTGTATAAAGTATGACTCCTTTACTGATAAAACTGTAAGAATTAAATAGGAGCTAAATTAACCACTACCTAACCCAATCAGCCCTGCAGCGCTAAATTAAAAACCCTACACATTTTTGAAATATTATAAAAAACATTGAATTTAATTTTATACTTTCTATTCTATTAGAAATCTAAAGAAAGACTAAAATATTACAAAAAAAAGAAATATATAATTTTAAGAATTAATAATTATTATATTATTCACCGCCCCTGCGCTAGAAATATATATTTTTTTTCAAAAAAAAAGTCAAAAATCGTCCTAGACAAAAAATTCTTGGATATAAATTTGTTTCATGAAAAAATAAGCAACTTTTTTTTCAACTGTCCATCTGTCTGTCCGTCTGATGTCACAAATTTTGTGAACGCGATAACTCAAGAACGAATAATAAAGTTTTACGAGGGGAAGATCCCTATTGTTCTTGAAAGTAATCCCCAAAAAAAAAAGATTTGTGGGGGGTTAAATTAAAAAAAAAATAAAAAAGCTGAAAAAAAAATCCGATTAACATAACTTTTTTAGGAAAAATTACTTTTATTATAAAGATCAATTCTACCAATTTTGAAAGAAATCCGCCCAAAAACACAAAAAGTTACGGAGGGTTAAACTTTTTAAAAAAATAAAAAAACTATAATTTTCAAAAAAAAAAATTATTTTTTCGTTTCTCGCAAAAAAAAACAAAAAAAATTAAATTAAAAAAAAAGTTTTTCTTTATTTTTTTTTTCAAAAATTTTTCGTTTTTTTTTTAAAAAAGCTCTTTTCATTTTTTTTTTAATTATTTTTTTTTAAGTATTTGGGAAATGCAATATACCATTTACTGTGAATAAAATGTAATGGAATGTATTACATATGTATCTTCACGGCTTGTTAATTAATTATAATTGTTATTACAATTTATAAAATTTAAATTATATTAATAAGCAACATATCTAAAAAAATATTTTTCTATGACTGGCTTAGAGTGTAGCTATTCTAGCTCCAGATTAGGTATAATTATTATTATGTTAAAATGAGCACATGTGGTGTCTATAAAAATAAAGAAAACTTTAGCAAAATTAACAAAAAATAGTATATTACATATCTAGTGTGGAAAGTGACATTTTTCACGCGAGTGGGCAGGTTTAAGAACGAGCCGTCAGGCGAGTGAGGAAACCCACTAGTGTAAGAAATACACTTTCCAACGAGTTATGTACACTATTTTTCCTACGATCCCGAAAAAATATAAAGTTTCTTAATTTAATATTTTCTAATTTTTATTTATTTCGAGAATTTTTGAGAAAAGCAAAGCACAAAAAAGCTTACAAATTTATATATAGGTGTGTTCGTTGGGATTGTTCTTTCCTGCACTGACGTTCACTTTTCATCCAACCAAATAAGTACTGAATTTGTTCCTTAATTTTTAAACATGGCAAAGAACGTGTTCAACTGTAAAGCTGAAAAAAAAATCCGATTAACATAACTTTTTTAGGAAAAATTACTTTTATTATAAAGATCAATTCTACCAATTTTGAAAGAAATCCGCCCAAAAACACAAAAAGTTACGGAGGGTTAAACTTTTTAAAAAAATAAAAAAACTATAATTTTCAAAAAAAAAAATTATTTTTTCGTTTCTCGCAAAAAAAAACAAAAAAAATTAAATTAAAAAAAAAGTTTTTCTTTATTTTTTTTTTCAAAAATTTTTCGTTTTTTTTTTTAAAAAGCTCTTTTCATTTTTTTTTTAATTATTTTTTTTTAAGTATTTGGGAAATGCAATATACCATTTACTGTGAATAAAATGTAATGGAATGTATTACATATGTATCTTCACGGCTTGTTAATTAATTATAATTGTTATTACAATTTATAAAATTTAAATTATATTAATAAGCAACATATCTAAAAAAATATTTTTCTATGACTGGCTTAGAGTGTAGCTATTCTAGCTCCAGATTAGGTATAATTATTATTATGTTAAAATGAGCACATGTGGTGTCTATAAAAATAAAGAAAACTTTAGCAAAATTAACAAAAAATAGTATATTACATATCTAGTGTGGAAAGTGACATTTTTCACGCGAGTGGGCAGGTTTAAGAACGAGCCGTCAGGCGAGTGAGGAAACCCACTAGTGTAAGAAATACACTTTCCAACGAGTTATGTACACTATTTTTCCTACGATCCCGAAAAAATATAAAGTTTCTTAATTTAATATTTTCTAATTTTTATTTATTTCGAGAATTTTTGAGAAAAGCAAAGCACAAAAAAGCTTACAAATTTATATATAGGTGTGTTCGTTGGGATTGTTCTTTCCTGCACTGACGTTCACTTTTCATCCAACCAAATAAGTACTGAATTTGTTCCTTAATTTTTAAACATGGCAAAGAACGTGTTCAACTGTAAAGTGGAAAAGTGCAGGAACCAACGAACATACCTATGTCAAACAGGAAATGTGATTTTTATTTACCTTTAGTTTTTTTTATATTTATTACAATATTATATTGTATTCGTAACATTTTTAGTAACATAAATGTCAACGGCGATATTAAAAAAATAATTAGAGTTGGAAAAAAAGGTAAAAAAGGAAGGCCTGTTAAAGTTATTTTTTCAAACAAAGAAGCTGCTAAAAATGTTCTGCGAAATACTAAGAAATGTGTAGGTAATTACCAATACAGTTCTGATCAGACAAAAATGCAGCAGAATTACTTTAAAGCCCAAAAGGTTGAACTAGATAGAAGAACAGCCAAAGGCGAGAAAAACTTGGGTATTAGGTTTAATCATGGTATCCCATATATAATTCAAGTAGAGGAATCCAATAAACCAAATCAAAAAAACGAAAACTAGTCCCATTGCATTGTTACTATCATAATGTTGGTGGTATGAAAACTAAAATCTTAGAATTCAGTCATGCAGTCTTATCATCACATTATGATATAATTATAATAACAGAAAGTGGATTATCGGACGAAATATTTGATAGTGAATTTGAGCTTACAGGGTACGATACCTATCAATCCGACAGATCTATAGACACTAGTGGCAAAAGTCGAGGAGGTGGTGTAATGATTTTAATTAGGAATACGTATTCTTCACAGCAAATTAATATATTATATAATAATGTTGAACAATGCTATGTTAAGGTTACAGTTGGAAACACTTTTCTCATCATAGGCGGTGTCTATATACCTCCACAATCAAAACTGGATAAGTATGAACAACATTGTTTTACCATAGAAGAAATATCACTCATGTATCCCGATTCAAAATTCTCAGTATTTGGTGACTACAATCTCACAACAGCTGCGACTCTTGATTGTGAAGAAACATTAGTTGAAACAATTTCATATTTAAATATGAACCAAGTAAATAATATTCCAAATAAACGAAACGTTTTTCTGGACTTGTTATTTACCAATGATCCAAATGTTTATACCACCACTGCACATGATCTTTTGTTATGTAATTCTCATCACCATATCGCTTACAATTTTTATTTGCCCCTTGGACTCGAAAATGCATCTAATTGCGTTAATTACTTTGAATATTATCTTGATTTTAGAAACGCCAATTATATTGGATTAAATGATTTTATCTCATCTTTTAATTGGGCGGATACATTTAAAAACTTAGATTGTTCTTTGGCTACAAACAATTTTTATGAGATTTTGAATTGTGGTATTTCTTTGTTTGTTCCAAAGAAAAAGTATAAAAAAAGTAATTTTCCAGTATGGTTTAGTGCTGAACTGCGAAATTTAGTGTTTCAAAAGAAACAAGCCCATTTATTATTTAAAGAAACTTTATCCAATAATGATTATATTGTATTTTCGGGTCTGAGAGACAGATGCAAATATTTGTCAAATGCTTGTTATAGGGGTTATATAAGTAGAATGGATGACGATTTAAAATTAAATCCAAAAAAATTCTGGACGTTTATTAATGATAAAAAACAAAGCTCGGGTATACCTAATGTTATGAACTTAAACAATAAAATTGCTTCTAGTCCTCAACACATAGCTAATCTTTTTGCAGAATATTTTTCAACCGTTTATCAAGAACATAATAACCCTGTAAACATTGATTCTGATGGCTTTTTTAGTTCTAATCCAGCTATCTCTTTAAGTTCAATATCTGAGGTAGATGTATTTAATAAAATCAATAAAATTCCTTCTAAATATTCTTCAGGTCCAGACGGCTTACCAAATGCTTTTTTAAAGGAATGTAATTGTACGCTGTCTCTGCCTTTAAGTATTCTTTTTAATATGTCTCTAGACTCTGGAGTTTTTCCTGAAGTCTGGAAAAATAGCTACATTGTTCCCATCGAGCTATTTCCAAACAATCGGCTATTCCTAAATTATTTGATAGTTTGGTTTGTGACCAACTTACCTGGCTTTGCAAATCAAAATTGACTGTTTTTCAACACGGATTTTTTTCGGGACGTTCAACATCAACAAATTTAGCAATTTATAGATCCAAAATATTACATGCTTTGAAAAAAGGTTGGCAGCTAGACTCAGTATACACCGATTTTTCGAAAGCGTTCGATACGGTTGACATCAGTTTATTGTTATTAAAACTAGCAATTTTCGGATTCGACGAAAAATTAATAAAATGGTTTTCCAGGTTTTTAACTGGCCGTAAACAATGTGTCTATCTTTTTGGCTTATTTTCATTTTTTATTCAAGTGATATCAGGAGTCCCACAAGGCTCACACTGTGCTCCGTTGTTATTTAACATTTTTATTAACGACATGATTGAAACATTAAAATTTAGTGAAGGTTTAATATTCGCTGATGATTTCAAATTTTATCTAATCATAAAATCAGTAGAAGATTGGTTTAGGTTGCAACGGGACATAAATAGTATTTTTCAGTGGTCACTTAAAAATAATTTGAAATTAAACATTGATAAGTGTTGCTATATAAGTTTTTTTAGAGGTCATAAAAAGTTTAATACATCTTATTTAATTGGTGATGCTCCTTTAAAATATGTCCAATCAGTCAAGGATTTAGGAGTCACTTTTAACGAAAATTTAAATTTTTCCGAACATATTAAAAATATTACTTTAAAGGCAAACAGGACTTTAGGATTTTTAACGAGAAATTGCATGGAACTGTCTTCTAATACTATAGTAACCATTTATAAAACATTAGTACGGTCCAACTTAGAATACTGCCCGCTTATATGGTCTCCTTATACTTTACAGGATAAGGAGATTTTAGAAAAAGTTCAGCGCAAATTCTTAAGAATAATTGCTTACAAAATGCGTATTCCCATAGTCGACCATGATTATTCTGTGATTTATAGAGTGAATGGATTGGAAAAATTGGAATCAAGAAGGCTTTTAGCCAATATATGTTTTGTCTACAAATTAACAAATGGTTTAACTGACTGTAGTGAACTATTAGGTATGCTTGATTTTCTTGTTTCCGGTAGAGCATTAAGAGGTGTTCAAGACATTTTTGTTTTGTCCCGTCATACTACAAATTATGCTAACTTAACTCCTTTAAATGTTGCTTTAAAATTTATTAACGATAAAAAAATTGATCTATTTTTCGATCTTTAGTCTGATTTAAATTTTCACTTTGCTTTAGTTATCTTGCTGTTCAGTAAATTCTTTAGTTATTAATTTTTAGTCATTAATTAGTTATATTTTAATTTTTAAGATTACCTGTATTTAATAATTATTATTGTTATAATTATTGTACTATCTTCACTGTAATGGGGCTTTCCCGTATAAATAAATAAATAAATAAATAAATAAATAAATTGTATATAATATAATATTATTAGCTCTTTAATGGGTTGCCACGAGCGCAAATCAAGCCAAACTTGACAGTTTGCTAATTCAGTTAGATTTCTGTGGATATGCTGCCATATAAGACAATAAAATTGTACTGTTTTACATTTCATAAGGAAAAGACCGTGTATTTTCATATTTTTTATAAAGGTAACTAACACAAATTAAGTAATTTTTATAAAATCTAATAAAACATCTCAAGTTATATTGATTAAAATAGTAAGGTTATATCTATAGTTTTTATTTTTGACATGAAAAACAGAAATATTTGGATTGAAAACATAAAACATATAAAAAAAAAACGTTCACAAAGGTGGAAAATGGCGTATAAAACGAGGTGAGTAAAATTCGTAGTATTTACAACGTAAATATCTTTATAAAATTAGTTAAACCTACATCCAACTAGGTTGATATAAAAATTATCAAACTAGTGTGATATAAGGAGTTTTTTAAAGAAAAAAAGAGTGTGCTAAATATCATTTTCAAAGGGGGTCGTAGAAAAATATAATAATTTAATGCAATTTAAAGTTTTGCGTTAAAATTACTTAAAGTTTATTAGTTTTTCTTAAAATTTAACTCGTATTTAATCTTTTTATATAAAAAAAATAAAAAAGCATTATTGTTGATTATTTAAACCTTGTCCCCTGTTATAAAAATTCTAATATAAACTTATGTATTATGGTGGTGAACTTCAATAAAAATATGATTTCACTACTAGCTTTAGAACATACCATTATTTATCATGTTTTCAGACTGTGAAATCAATTTTCTTCACCTATAGCAATAATAATTTTTTCTTTCCTAGTAGGAGTAAATTTTATAAATTGATTTTTGTCACTTTAGATGCTTCAGTTCTTTGTGCAATTTTTACTAATTAAACCCAAGAAAATTGCTTTAAATAACTTTTTATTTATTAAATATAATTAATTATAATTATTACCAATTAATACAATCAATAATTAGTTAAATATTATGAAAAAAATAAAAAAAAATTAAATATTTAAAGGTCAGTTCAAAGTGTTTATTTGAGCAAATGTCATTGATCAAGGCTACTTGATTTTTATGAAAATTTCATGAAATATCATTTCTGTTAATAGTTTATTTTATTATTTTAATAAAAATAATTAAATAGTGAAACAACTAATATATAAACTACGGTAGAGAAGACTATTACAGCCTCGCACTCTTAAATCCCTCGCTGCTACGGAGCTTGGGATTTAATACGCTAGGCTATAAAAAATTTCTTCTCTATCTTGGTATATAATTACTATTATTAAGTATTTATTTGATAGAATTATAAAATAATATAATAAAGTGCTGGTGGGACCATCTCCTATTCATGGCCAATGACGAGAGCCTGCCTGGCGGACTCACTGTAGACTTGAGTATAAGTAAAGTTAAATCGTTTTAAAGCCTAAACATTCCTCTACAAAATAAAACTAAACTTACTTTTCTATCTCTACTAATAAAAAGCGATAAATTAATTTTGAACGCGACCGCTACATTTTATACAATTTTCGTCGGTAGCGATTGTGTTTAAGCCGTCCATTATCTCATATTTGCAGACGAGGAAAAAAGTATAGTCTATAACACGTATGGAATAGTCATTCCGCGCTCGCGGGACCGTCATTCTCACCTAACGGCTAGTATGCCAAACTTTTCACTCGCGGGGAATATTGTCTATTCCAAACTAGTTGTAGAATACCTATACGAGCACCGGGAATATGCTATTCCAGATGTTAAATCTTATAAGACTTCAAAAAATAAATTACTGAATCCAATCTAATTCTATCGTTTCATCACTTGTCACCCTAAGAAGTGTGTCAGCTGACACCAAACACCTGGATGATATAAAAAGCAGTTCATTTCAAAGAAACATTCCTTCCTTCCCTTTAAAGGTAGGTACCCTCACATTGTGCAATTCGGAACTAGAAATTTTCTGCGTAAGGGATAAAGTTAAATCCTAATTATTTTATATTATTTTTCTTTATTGTTCAGTGGAAATTTAGATAAAGACCAATTTCGTGGGAAGTTGTGGGAATTTATATATACATGGGGGTTCCAGGATTTTAATGTATACTTTTTAATGTGATTTTAATGTATACTATACTAATGTTTAAGGCACTTTATATCTGACACCCACTAAGGGGTCGTCCATAAAATACGTCACTCAAATTGACTAAAATTCATACACTTCATACCCCGTTTCTCGCCCCTATTGGGGGGGTTAGCCAAATTATAAAATATCTACATCCTTTAATAACGCAAGAAACGGGGTCTGAAGTGTATATTTTGGTCAACTTGCGTGACGTATTTTATGGACGACCCTAAGTAAAAAATAAAAGTAAGTAAATATACATTTTTTTTTTAATTTTACATTATAAAAATTACAAAAAATCTTGATTATCACTAAAGAAAAGGTTTATATGTGTATTATAGATTTGAAGTTAAAGATAATATCACACATTTCAACTTTTTTGATAAATTAGATGAGGTCATTCCAACCAGTAGATTCTTTACGCTAGTAATTTATTTAATATGGTTATTAATGTAGTTATTTGCATAAGGAAAACGGGCAGTGCTATTAAATCATTGCAAAAATTTGAATTTTATAAAAGTGACTATTTTTTCAATTATCATAATATCGCTTTCAAACAATACAAAACAAGGCATAACCATAACCCACGAATATACCACAGAAAATAAAAAATATACTACTTTTCTAGTTCTTTGATATGTAATATTATAACAAAGTATCCACTAAAATATAAAATTAAGGTCATTTTCATGTCATATTAGCTTATTTTTATTCAATATTAATTATTTAACGAATTTAGATTTTTATATTTTAAAAATTAGAAATGTCAAACATGTATTTGTTGTGTCAAAATAAATTAACATCAAATTAATTATTTATTTAAATTACTTTTAAAGATTGAAATTGTTAAAAAACTGTTAAAAAAAATAGTCATGTAAATACAATCTAAATTCGGTGTTTTACGTATGAAAATAACCTTTTGATTTACAGTTTTAAATATTTTTAAAATATGCAAAAGTTTTTAATTTGTTTGTTTTTCGTTGCGTTTTTTGGCATATAACGTCAAAAGAGGTCGATTTCGAGCAAAAAAATGTCGGCCAGTTGGTCGGTGGGCAAGGGGAACTATTTTTAAATATTTTAGGTAAAATTGGTTGTATACATATCTGAATCTTGATCTGATAATGCAAATTTTCTAACATTGCAATGCATTGGAGGCAAATATAGTGCAGCTCACACCGTAAACTTTTTGCGTTTCAGTTAAAAATAATCGTGTTGGTAAATTACTAGCCGTAAAGTCCATTCAATGTACGAAGCAAGTACTGCAAGTAAATTTAAATCCAGAAAGATGGGATTAGACTGTGCATTGCACAGTGTGCGGTGTATTTTTAAGTTAGATTATGCTCTGTTTCATCAAGCAAGAGAGTAAATTAAAAAAGGCACAGTGAATATTTTCAAAACAGATTCGAATATTGGATGTGCGAATATACTGCGTAGTTTATTTTATAAAACTAAACTATATTCTATACACAAACATATACTATTCAAACCTGCTGTAAAAATATTTACTGTACGATTTTTAATTTACTCTCTTGCTTGATGAAACAGACCATAGGTTAAGTTTTTTAAAGTCATTTGATTAGGTTGATGCTGTAGCTGTCACTTTAAAGTTAAAGCCGTTGACGACGATACTAAAACCTTCGCTAAAAAGGGTGACAATAACTTAATTAAACTTTAAAGTTGAGGCTTTTAATTATACCGACTAAAAGCTTTCGTACTCGACCAAATGTAATAAATAAAAAAATATAAAAAGACTTTTATAATAAAAGTACTACTAGTGGTACTTTATTTTATTATAAAAGTCTGTAAAAGAGAAAAAATAATGGTTTCCTACGACCACCTATGGGAACTAAAAATTTCACAAGATTAAGAGATTAAAAAAATGTCATATTTCATATGCGTGCTAAATCATATCATTTGGACTTTTGGAAAAGAAAAGCTATCATGATTTTTTTACAAAATATTTACCATTTTATCAGATGAGAACAACAATATGATTAAACAAACTAATTTTAACTGTCAGTCTACTCTAAGAAAACAAAAGAATCCGGTGTTGGTTTAACTTGGTCTGATCGTAATTCGTTAATAACTTCAAAAAAGTGATAAAAGTTGATACATTTTATCACTTTTTTGGGGTTAGGGACGAAATGCGATCTCATGGAGTCAAACCAACCCCAGATTCGGATTCAGCGACCCCAAAAACGTATAGAAATGTTTGTCACGTCTGGTGGATAAGAACTTTACTTTTTTTCGTGTGCCTTTGTTATTATAAGAATTAAAAATTTATATAATGTGTTTGATTCAATAATATTGCATATTAGATCAAATAAAATATCGTGGGAAGATTTAGAACTTTAAATTTATCATACTTTTTCACTTGGGGGAGATTTGTTATAATTTAAATGTCAATATTGAATATTTGTTAAAGATTAGGTATAATACATTACAGTTATATTTTACAATACAGCTTTACATTTTTTAAACAAATATTTATGCTATGTTGTGAGAATATTAAAGAAAATCGGAAAAATTTGGATAATATTGTATTGTGCTGAAAATCAAATCATGTGAAACTTCTAATAATGTATTAGATAAAATATTACATATTTACACTGTGCAAAAGAAATAAACTGCATATTTTCTTTTTCTAGTATTTTACTTTTTTTGCCTTTATCTCTCATTAACTTTCATCTTGTAAATTCAAATTTATATTTTAAAAGAAAAAAATATATTAAAGTTCCGCAACCATCTAATTATAAATTATTATTTTTGTATTTTTTTTTAATAAATTGAAATTGAAATTGTTAAAAAAATTAAAGCTATCATGGTTCTAGATACAAAAAGTAGGAAATAATGAATGATGGTTCTGGAAAAAAGTATCACTTTGTAGACAACGTAGAACTATGCCAGGGAACAAAAAGTTATAACGCGTTAGTCAGTATCCACTTGATAACTGTTATTACCGTTAAAGAAAAAGGAATTATGGACAGAAGTATGATTTTCAAACTTTGAACAGAGCACCAATTGTAAAATATTATTTTTCTTAATATACTAGACTAAAAATTAAGCGAATAAACCAATTCAATGCACTCTAGATTTAAAAAGAAAATTTAAATAAAAAATGACATGACCTCTCAAAAATTGACAAGTGATGGTTACATGTACATAATACATGTACCAAGAAATTATGTCTGAATCGAAATACTAATACTGGGCTTTTTTAATACAAAAAATGACCAGAGCCAAAACTAAGACTTGAATCTTAATCTAAAGTATTTTTTTTCAACAACTTTAGCTCAATTCATTTGAAATAACTTATTTTAAATAAGTATGCAAACACTATTTTTGTACTAAGAAATGTATGCATTTGTAAATTAATAAATAATAAAAATGGTTTTTATCATAAATAAATACGATATAAATATTAACTCAGCAAAATATTTTCACCAAATCACGACAGATGGTATATTTCAATCAAGATTATGTGTGCAACACAGCCCTCAAAAACGGCACGCTTGATCTGAATATTTTATTGAAAGAAACAAAATACCCTCGAAATCAAAATATAGAAAAATCAATTCGCCTTTGATCTTATTACGTCACTCTCGACTCCTTACTTGCTATACTATTCACAGCGCGTAACGCTAGAATAGTAATATACGGCAGTTTAGAATTTACCAAAATAGCCAAAAAACGCCATAGACAAGAAATTCTTGGATACAAATGTGTTTTATGAAAAAAAAAAAGAAACTTTGAAAATGTCCGTCCGTCCCTCCGTCCGTCCGTCCGTCCGTCCCTCCGTCCGTCCGTCTTTCCGTCCGTCCATCCCTCCGTCCGTCCGTCTTTCCGTCTTTCCGTCCGTATGTCCCTCCGTCTCTCCTTTCGTCCTTCCGATGTCACGTTTCTTGTTAACACGATAACTCAAGAAGGAATAATCTGATCGACTTGAAATTTCCAGGAAATATCAAGTTCTGCGAGGGAAAAATCCCTCATGTTTTTGAAAGTAATCTCCACAAAAACAAAAAGTTCTGGGTGGTTAATCTTAAAAATATTTAAAAAAAATCGTTTTTAAAAAACAAAAACTTACTTTTATTTTTTTTTAATATTGTCGTTATCGTTTTGCAAAAAAGAAATAAAAAAAATAAACTGTTTTCTTTTTGGTTAAAGAATTTTGAAAATTTTTTAGTTTTTTTTTTAACTTGATGTTTTGTATTAATGAAATAGGCCTACAGTAGGCCGCTTACAGGGATATCTTTTATTGGCAGCAATATTTTATGCAATGTACCATCCACAGTGAATAGTATATAATGGAATGCGTAGCATATGTTCAAGGCTTGTTTTCAATTTACGTGAACCTAGGTATAAGTAGAGAAGATACCTTTCTTGATTCGATCAACTGATATTAATTTTTGCAGCTGTAGATACCTATTTCAGATAATGATTTATGTAGTCTATAAATTTGAAATAGTTTAACCTTTTACCGCAACTATTTTTTTTTTTTTTTTTGAAAACTGTAGTTTTTTTGTTACCTTTAGCTTAAAATACATTAAACGAATGAATTTAGATACTTTTCGATTAGAAAAATAAACAATTTTTTTGTAATGGGTGATCTCTATAGAGAGCACTATGTTATGTTATTTACTTAGGAAAGTGTTGAGAGACACAAATACACAAACCTACAGTACATTCGGAGCATATCGAGGGCTTCAGTGGTGACCATATATACAATACACCCCTATGTTATGATGCCCTCGATATGGTTTGGTGGGTCCTTATGGAACCACTTGCTTGATTTTTGCATGCGCAATAACACAGTAAAAGTTTGTCAAATAAAACTTTACTGAGAGGGAAATCATTGCAAATAAAGTCAAATGATGGAACCCTTACACTCCCGAGACTAAAGTAATGATACCTTTTTGATTTTTGCTCGTTTTTGTTTCCTTAGAGTTTCAGGAGAGCTGTATTATACTGAATTAAATTAGCATATTTGTTTGCATACATAGAAAGTTTATAAAAGTATTTTGGATTAATATTGCCTGAAAGAAAAAATAAATAAGTTAAGTCACAAGTGTGACACCCTGGAGGGTAAGGGTTAAAAGAAAAGCAATATATTTTAAAATATTAAATGGAAATATTATTTTATTAGGAAATCATTTTTATAAGAAAGTAAAAGGCAATTATGTTACTTTAAATTAAAAAGTTTTGATTCAAAAATTACTTTTTAAATTGTTATTATTTATAAATTACTTATAATTATATTTTAAATATAAATTTTACATAATTAAAATGTAAAGTTTTTACTCTCGAAAATTTAAAAATTATTTTTTTTTTAATTAAAATGATTTCAAATACATTTTACAGAACAAAATTTCTCTGTGTGTTTAGATATACCAATATTATTGGTTTATAACACAATAATACATTAAGTTATTTTTAATAAAGGGTAATTAAAGTTTTCTTCTAATTTACAATAAATAATAAATATTTTACAATAATTTACCTAAGAAATTTAATTAAATGTGGAGATTTTGGCTTTTGGATTTTGCTTTCAATACATATAATTGCACCAGCCTGTAAAAAAAATAATTATTCTTGACTAGGCTATATTTTTATTACGTATTTTTGAGCGTTAAAGCGAATATGGGTCAAAAAGAGTAATTTACTTTTTTTTCAACAAAAGAGTATTTTATAAAATAATTAAAAAAGGCTTATAATCGACTTAACGTGAAGTCGATTATAAGCCTTTTTTAATTATTTTATAATAAACCACTTCACTATAAGAAGTTCAGACGTTCAGAACCATGAATGAATTTTCAAACTGGAAAAGAATATTTTTCGTGGACCTATGTTATTATTGGCTATCATTATAGTGTTAATTTTTATCTTCTCATATCATATAATAATAATATTAATCATGCTTACTGCAGTAAAATTATACCAAATACAAAGTTTGTTGGGAGTCTTAACCATTATTAAGAAATAGGTATGCTATTTAAGGGCATATCCACAGGCTCGCATAACAACATAGTACATAACAATGCGATTTTGTGATTGGCTTGATGTGCCGCCATGTATCTTAGCCAATCAAGGCATAGCATTCTTATGTTTTATGTTCTTATGCAGGCTTCTGGATAGGCCTTAACAAGTAGGAATTGCCCTATTAATTTGCGTACAAGTTTAGTACGAGTTTAGAAACAAGCTGGTTTCGTCTAGTCTTCTAAAGTATTAATACGCTAAAAACGTGTTTTTAAACGAGTGCTTTATACTATTTTTTCTATTTTACTCTATAATTTAAAAAAATGTACATTAAAATAGATGACCAATTTAGAGATTTATATTTTGGGTTGGCATTACAGTTTTCGCCATGTTTGAAATTCAAAGAACAAATGATATTTTGGTATATTTTAAAGTCAGCTCTTCTCATTTTCACTGCAAGTAACCAAGCCACAATTTTAACACGGTAAAAATTAACAAAAACAAAATTTTAAAGTTATGTAGGTATGTATATGTGACCATGTATAAAAAAATCCTGTTATTGTGTCAAATTTACGTATTACTTTTTTTTTCGGATTCTTGTGTAAAAAAGTTTTTACAAAAGACTCCAAAAAAAGTAATACGTAAATTTGACACACTAGCCGGGCTTCTTTGTGTAGGGTCACATATTCAAAATAGTCGAATACATCATTGGATGTAATTAACACTTTACAAAACTATGCCTGGTCCAGTTTTTATTGTTTATAAAAATTTGAAAAATTGTTAACAAAGAAAATTAAACTTCAGAGCCATGTTAAAATTTGCAAGGAAAACGTCAAGCTATATTTATTTTTCATGTTGCCAACCCAAAAGAATAAAAGTACTAACCTCTTATGGGCCATAAGAACAAAATGAAGCAAAATTCTGTGATTATGAGCTTATAATTATCGAAAAATTGAAAAAAATATATGAAATAGACTATTTCAAATAGACTATTTCAAATAGACTATTTCAAATAGACTATTTTAAATAGTCCAAGGAAAATTCTTCGAGCAACTTAATTTACTATATAATTTTGTTCTGGCACATCAAAAACATTTTGCTTTAAAATAATTGTTTAAAAACAAAAAAACCAATGGAAATATTTAAATACTGTTTTAGCAAATTCAAGTTTTTAAGAAATTTATTTTGTTTATAATAACCCTTTCAATATTATAAATATTAGTTTTTTTTTTTATTGGAGGATGATAGTATGCTATTATAATTATATTGTTTCATGTTAGATAATTATCTAACATGAAACAATATTTTTGCTTTTGTAATAAATTGTAAAAGTCTAACACTAACCAAGACTTGGTACTTAGTAAATTATTATCTCTATTTTAAAAACTTTCTTCCCACGCTCCCTTTTCCAAAACGCAAATGTCCTATACGGAAAATCACAGGTGAGACATTAAGGATTTTTATTATTACACATAACATGACGTAAGATAAAGCCAAGTCCCCCTCATCATTGCACGGTTGCGACAGGCCCCTATTTGGCGGGAAATGAAATCCTGTCTACAGGAGTTTACTCCCTCTTTTCCAGGTGTCATTTTAAAGAAATTGTATAGGATCTAATTATGCCTATTTAATTTTCTTTGGCATACTCAAATTTATCTTTATGTGAACAAAGTAATTTATTCAGGTTGGTGTGTTTACGAGTTGTTTAGTAAATCCAACTAACATGTAAATAGTATATTATGCAACTAGTATGCGAACTAAGTCTTTAGTGTTCGAGACTGAACAACGGTAGATAATATGTAAGCTAGCACTTAATTAGGTAACAGAAAAAAATAATTTGATTGGTTCAAAAGTTGTATTGGGTTTTTGGATTAAAATTAATTGTAATTTTGAATACATTTTTTATTCGGTTTGGTTTCAGGGCTTCGTTTATGGTGGATTTTGCCCTTATGAAAAAAGCATAATCCAGTTTGAGTTGAGTTGGGAAAATCATTGAGTTTCAGTCAAGGTTTTTTTTTCATCCACAAAAGAAGTTAGTTTCATCACAGTCTTGTGTTTTTAAAAGGAATCTTAAATTTTTAGTTTAAACGAGGTTATTCATTTTTTATATGTAAATTATGTAAAATATGTATAGCCGGCGAAGTTACTATAGACTATTTTGTCTCTCACTTGCACGCATCCTGCGTTACGAAGGTTAAAGCGTAAAGTTGAGAGCGCGCTCGGCTATAGTGAAAATTATTACTATATAGGTATTGTCACATAAATCTGTATGATTTCTGTGATTATTTTTTAACGTTTTTAGCAACCAGACATTTAACAATATTTCTAACCACGTGTTTATTTCTGTCCAATCATAATACAGTTATATTGGGAATTTTCTACTGTAGAAAATTCTAGTGAGAATCGCCGTAGTGTTTTGTTTTTCAGTATTTCTCTTTACAATATTTCTTACCTAGAACTAATTCATAATTAAATATGAATATATTACTATTTATAATTATTATTAAGTACATTATTATTTACCAAAAAATACCTCAAAATATTCTTTTTATAAAATTTAATGAGAGTTTTTATAGGTTAACTTTTATGAACATGCTTGTAAGCCTAGCGCAGTACCGCGCTAGTCAGTACTGCAGTAAGTGACTAAGTGACAGAACCATAATTTGCAATTTAAAAATGGACAAAAAAGGTTTTAGTTTAGCAATTGAGAATGGAATTAAATTAACCAAATCAAAGTATATGCATGTAAAAATATTAAGATAAGTAATAAAACAATCTATCATTTTGAGATGAAAAAAATATAAAAGTTGGTTTGACATATTGTAAATCGTTAAAAAATCTTCTGAATTACACATGATTCTTCGAATTATCTGGAAAATTTCACAGTTTTCATTTAAATTTTCTGTCAAATGAAATAATTACTCCAGGGGTATCGCTCTGGTCGTAATTTCCACTCGGCAAATTTTCACGAAAACAGTGAATTTTTCCCGCATATTTCTCAGCCTCTTGTATAATTATATATGAAAATAATTCTATATTTACAAATCTTAAATTTCTTGTATTTCAAAAATCTTTAAAAATTATCCTAAATCAAAACTTTTTACTTAATACGCGTTTTTTTTTTATTCTGAACAACTTAAAAATAATTTTTATAAGAATTAGTTAAATGCTAACTATTTAAACTAGTTACATTATCTTGAAATTTCACAGTACCCCTACAATAATAATACAAGATTTTTTTTTAAAAGTCCTGGCATTTTGTGTGAACTTGTTCATAAAAACTGGTATGATAATAGGACACGTGTACCTTTCTCGGAAATACAGGGAAACAAATAACCATAAAGTACAAAGTGTTTGTTGTATGTAGATGGGATCAAGCAAGCTTAAAACAATAAGAGGAAAATGTTTTCTTCCTACACTAACACTAAAATTTCTATAAATGTTTTGTATAGTGAAAATTAGGGTTTCTCAATACGGAAGTAACACTAATAGTAGGAGAGCTGGTGACCATTTTTATTTAATTATTTGCTCCCGGCTATATTTTATATATGTCTTAAATTACATTCAAATTAAGCTATTTTCAAATTGCTAGACTCCGGTTTCTTTGGGCGCTAGAAGCTCCAAAAGCTATGACAAGGAGCTACCAAAAAATGGCATTTTGATTAAATCAAAATTAAAGAGAGTTTTTAGTGTTGACATATGTCAGATAAAGTTTTTAAAGTCTTTTTTTAACTCTTAGCCTAGTGAATACTCGGTAAGTTAAAAATATATAATATTATATAATATATAATATAATATAATATATAATATTATATAATATATAATATAATATATAATATTATATAATATTATTTCGGGGACCCCATTTCACCACCTTTTCGAGGCTTCTAGCATCTGGCGATTTGCAAGTAGCTTAATTTGAATGTTCTTTAAGACATATATAACATACAGCTGGGAGAAAATAATAAAATAAAAATGGTCTCCGACTCTTAGACTAAAAGTGTTGTATGTAGATGAGATCAAGCAAGCTTAAAACAATAAGGGAAAAATGTTTTCTTCCTACACTAACAAGAAAATTTCTAGAAGTATTTTGTTTGTGAAAAGTAGGGTTTCTCAATACAGAAGTAACACTAAACACTTCACTCAGGGAACCTAGAGAAAATTATATTTAATCCAGTCAAATAACGAAAAATTCCTATGTTAAATTGCAATAAATGTACACGGGCTGATATTTTAAAGGGTAGTAGTGGATAGTAACAGAACACTCCTGTTAGTTTTTCTCCAGGTGATTTAACTAAGGGCACCCCGGTCTATAAACGATTTTTAGCTCAACATAATTTAATTATTTAGAGCTTTGGCATCTTTTTAAGACCAAATTTTAAAAAATCTATCGATGCGTTTTTGAGTAAAACGATTTTCATTTGTTTTAACAAAAAAATATGATATATTTAAAAATTATTTTAGATATTTAGATTTGACGTCAAAATCTGAGAAAAAAGTTTTTATATACGTTTGAGCTAAATTGCTTTTTAAGGGAGCTGTCGTACTTTTAAAGGGAATTTTTAGAAAATTTATCACTTTATATATCAGTAAGGTTTAACTTATTAACATGAAATTTTTACTGAACTATAGGACCAATAAATGTAAGCATTTAACGATTTATTAAAATTAAGGTTTTGACCAGGGGCGTAGATAATGGGTGCCTCATAATTTATATGTAAAACTGTAAGTCCGCCCCTGCTTAAATATAAATAAATTAAAAAAATAAATAAGTTAAACCGTTCCTGAGTTATGAAGTGAATTCTAAAAATGTCCCTTAAACGTCTTCTAGCTCCCCTAAGAATCCATTTAACACAAACGTTCATAGAAACTTTTTGTCTCACTTTTTGAAGTAAAATCTGAATATCAAAAAAAAAATGTAAATTTGGTCTTGAAAAGATGCCAAAGCTCTAAATAATTAAAAAATGAAAAAAAAAACTTGGGTTATATGAAAGTTGAGCTAAAAATGTTTTCCAGACCGGGGCCCCTTCCCCCCTCTAAATATAAATCTTACGATAAAAATGCATATAACCAATTTTGTTAAGGAGAAAATTTACAACAATTTTTGTTTGGATCATTTTTTTAATATATTAATAACAATCGAGTTAAATATTCAACAATGGCCATGTTGGGGGTGAAATTGTTTTTTTTTTTTCGATTTTTCAGCCAAATTATTCATCGGAGGATAAAAGTGGTTATGAGCGAACTTGTAGCTCTTGAAATTCTCTATAAGTTTTATATATTATACGTTTTTATACGTATTTTGTTACGGTTACAGTAGGCGCTGAAAGCTGGGCCCTCTGTAACCGTACCAAAGTAACGAAAATTTATAATATATGAAACTTATAGAGAATTTCACGAGCTACAAGTTGCTCATAACCATTTTTATTTCCAATAAAGAATTCGGCTAAAAAATAGAAAAAAAAAACAGTTTCACCTCCAGCATGGTTATTTTTAAATTAACTCGATTGTTATTAATATATTAAAAAAATGATCCAAACAAGAATTGTTGGAAATTTCCTCTTTAACAAAATTGGTTATATGCATTTTCATAGATTTTAGATTTATTATTTGACTGGACTAATTATTATAATTGCCCGACATTTATAATATAAATGCTGGGCAATTATACAGCATAATGCAAGTATACTGCAAGTACTACAGTTCCTACAGTCTAAATACAGGGTGTTCAGTAACTGTCATCCAAAAATATCAAGAAAAGATTGGTCCGGAATTTCTGGACCGGAACCTTTAACTTTACGATGGCAACGTTATATTAAAGTTTTAACCTAAAATCAAGTTTTAAGATATTTTAACTGTAATTACAATATAGTTTTAAAATTACGCCATGAAATGTGCAGTTTTAAAGTTCAAGAATAAAGCAAAAATATAACTGTAAAATTTTAATTTTACAATTTCTTTTAAAATTCTGGTTTTAATAGCCGTTAATTAAGTTGCAGTTTATCCGTCCCAGAAACATTTTTTACAGTGTAGTTGGGAAATTAATTGGAATTAGTGTCCAAAACATTTTTTGCAAAATAACTCTCATATTAAATAAATAAATAAAAATTATAATTTATTATATAATACTATATTAAATTGCCTTTAACACATTTAAAGGTGTTTAAGGCCTTTTAATATAGTACTTATGTAGATACAAGTGTTCAGTTTAGTTAAAATTTATGTTGATATATAAAACCAGAATTAATTTCTTATATTTTATTTCAAATACATAGCTAGAAATATATGTCATACTATAATTTAATTTTGACTTAATTATGAGATTTGTACTAATTAAACTGGTAAGGATATATGATTTTATGCTAGATTAGTTTTAATATAATCTAATGTAGATATATGTTTATTTGCTTAGTTTAAATGGGTGTAATTAAAATAAATCAATACCAATTAGAGTTGATATTGATATAACTTAAATCTGTTCATAGGCGCTGACTCGGAGTGTCTCGCTTATTATACTATTCACAGCGCGTAGCGCTAAAATATTATTATACGGTAGTTTCGAATTACTCCAAATCGCTAAAAAAGCTATAGACAAAAATTCTTGGATACAGATGTGTTTCATGAAAAAATAAGAAACTTTTTGAAATATTCCTTTGTCCGTCCGTCCGTCCGTCCGATGTCACGTTTTTTGTTTATACGATAACTTAAGAACGAATTATGAGATCGAAATTTCCAGGAGAAATTGAGTTCTATGAGGGGAAAATCCCTATTTTTAAAAGTAATGCAACCGAAAACAAAACAAAAAATATAGGGGGTTAATTAAAAAAAAAAGATTATTAATTTTTTTTATGTTGATTATTTTTTAAAGTTTTTATCAACCAATCATTTAACAATATTTCTGACCACGTGTTTATTTCTGTCCAATCATATAACAGTTAGTAAAATTCTAGTGAGAATCGCTGTAGTATTTTGTTTTTCAGTATTTCTCTTTTACAGCAAGATTTCATACATAAAACTTATTAATAATTAAATATGAATATATTACTATTTATAATTATTGTTATTGCTTTATTATTTACCAAAAAATAGCACAAAATATTCTTTTATAAAATGCAATGACAGTTTTTATGAGTTGACTTATATGAACAAATTGAAAATGGAATTAAATTAACCAAATTAAAGAATATGCCTGCAAAAATTTTAAGAAAATAATAATAATATAATATCTTTATTTACGTAAATATATATTTTTACTATTTAAAACAATAATATCACAGGTACACTTATTTATATAATTATATATTTTTTCAAAGCTTAGGCCTTAATGGACAGCAGTCCAATACGTTAGCCAACATAAATTTAGGTCTTCAATACCAACCCAAAAAGAAAATTCCCTAAAAATATTATATTTAGATTTTATCACAGTGCAACAAAAAATGTGCATGATATGCAAAATTATTAAAGAATACATAAAACAGCTTATTAAACACAAAAACAAGTACAAAATCACACACACACACAACCGGGTATTATCAATGACTGTCAAATTAAGGAGTAGGTCATACGTACCCTGGGAAAGTTTAGACCTACTGTACACAAAGCTGTATTATAAAAACTTTAAAAAAATAGTTTTTTACTTAAAAAAACAAATATCTTACCTTCATGTAATTTAAAATATAATCTAAAATGTTATTTTTACCTATAATATGCATAATTTTATTTTAAAACAATAATAATTAATTCTAGAAACGAACTTACTTTTTATACTTCCAGAGCTAGAACCAACATTTTGTTTATCTCTCCTATTTATATTATTTGCAGTAACTTCAATGATATTTCTGAGCTCTGTGATATAAATTTTGATACGTTAAGGTTTATATTAGACAATATTAATTAAGAACATTTTGTTATTTTTTTACAAATATTTTAAGGTTTATATTAAGTAATTTTAATTAAGTAAATTCTGTTATTTTTTTTACATATATTTTTATATAGTTGTTATAACTGTCCTGTTTGACACTAGCTGTTGGGCAATAAATAAATAAATAAAGAGTCCATTGACTTTTTATTATTGTCCTAAAACTATTAATTCCTAAAAGAAAATCAAAATTAAATTTATTTGCCGATTTACATAATCTAATTAAAGTTGAGTTTATAATTTGTTTTACATAAATCTATATAAAAAGTATTATTAAAGTTTCTAGTAAGAGAAGGTGTTAAAAAATTTAATAAATTAAGCTCTTTGGGTTCGTCAATTAGGCCATAGCAGCGAAAAACGACGTTAAACAGTAAAACAACAAGCTCTTTGGGACAGTCAATGTCCCCTTTTACTAACTTAGAGAGAAAAACCATATCTAAATAAACTCTTCTTTGCTCTAGAGTAAGTAATAAAACAATTTATATCGTTTTGCGATGAAAAAAATATAATAGTTCGTTTGACATATTATAAATCGTTAAAAAATAATCTTCCGAATTGCACATGATTCTTTGAATTATCGAGAAAAATTCACAGTTTTCAGTCAAATTTGCTGTCAAAGGAAATAATTAGTCCAGGGGCATCGCCCCTGACGTAATTATTTCCAGACAGCAAACTTTCATGAAATCAGCGATTTTTCCGCATAATTCTCAGCCTCTTGTGTAATTATATATGAGAACTTTGTTGTTGATTTTTTTTTTTAACATTTTTTCGTTTTTGGCAAAAAACATGTAAAAAAATGTTGATTTTTCTTTTTTGATTTTTTTTTCAAGTATTTACGAAAATGCAATATTTACTGTGAATACTTCATAATGGAATGCGTAGCATTACATATCTTCACGGCTTGTTTTTGTATAAACTGCTTCACAGTAACATAAACTGTCGACAGTTTATGTCCGAACATGTCCTAACATTCTTGACAAATTTAGCTTTTAAGTACCCCGGTTAGGGGCACGCGAAAATCCTACTTTTTATTTCAGCAAGGGTAGTTCTACAAATATTTTGTTTTTATGGCCCGTGTATTTTATATGATATGATAAGATACATAGGGTGTGTTCGAATTAAGAAAAACTGCTTTGAAATTTTGCCCTGCTTGCTTAAAAAATAATTTTTGTGAAAATAAAATTTTGAAGAATTATAGTTGGCGCCAGATATCAGTGAAAGATTAAAAAATTTTCAAAGATAAGAAAAAAGTTATTTAAAAAATATATTTATAATCAAAAATAAGAGCCGCATGCCAAAATTTAATACTTTTACTTCATAAAATTTTTTTATTAAAAAAAAAATCAAACACTGGAAACTTGACACTAAGTATTTAAAAAAATTATTACGAGTTAAAATTATTAAAATTTGATATGCGACTCTTATTTTTGATTATAAATCTATTTTTTAAATAACTTTTTTTTTGTATCTGTTACGGAAAGGTAAGTTTACCTGAAAACTTTTTACTTTTTCACTAATATCTGGCGACACCTAACATTTTTAAAAATTTTATTTCAACAAAAGTTAGTTTTTACGCAAGCAGGGCAAAGTCCCAAATCAGTTTTTCTTAATTCAAAAAAAAAATGTTCATTTTGTGGTATTGTCAATTCGACCCAGGGACATATTTCATACAACTTCAATTAAATACTATTAAAAAGTATACATTAAGTCAATAAGTTTCATTGTAAAAATTATTGTCAAAAAAAATCATTGTTCTAACAAATATTTTGATTTTTTCGGATATATATTTTATATGTGATACATATATTGTTAGGTTATTTTTAAGTTTTTTTATTTAAAACAAAAATTTAACCCCCAAAACTTTTTTTTTGGGTATTACTTTCAAAAACAGTATGCCTCATAGAACTTGATTTGTCCTGAAATTTTCAAGTCGATAGGATTGTTCGTTCTTGAGTTATCGTGTCTACAAAAATCGTGAGATCGGACAGAGGAACAGACGGACAAAAAAAGGAAAGGGTAGAGCCCAGTACTGAAAGTACCCATCATGGCGAACCATGGTGGCCATCCCCGGACAGCAGTGGAGCTGTCTACCCGGTCCTCTGCAAATATTTTTTAAGCCCTTTCCTTTTGCTGCTTACAGCTGTTTATTACACGATTCCTTTATTAATAACACAAGTAAGGTAAGTACAATACCTTCAGCAAGGCCCTAACCCTAATTTGTGATGAATCCGCGGGAAGGACCGTAATACTCCTTCTTTCCTAACCGCTAACCATTGTTTATTACATCACTATTTTTGTGCTTAAAACATTTAACCAGTGACACTTGTTTCACATCACCTATGTTTTATTCCACACGGACTCTGTTTTTATATTAACTAAAACACAGACGCACATATACAAAAACTCATTCTCGTCAATCCCGAAATTCTTCTGCAATAAACTGTTTGAGCAGATCAAATCTATCCAGTTCAGCTAGTTCTTCCACAATTGTGTCGACCCTTATTTCTCTCAGTAAGTCACGAACAATATTTCGTGGTCCATCAATACACTGCAGCTTAACAGTCTGTATACAGGATTGTCCTCATGATTACATTCAACACAGTCTCCACTTAATTCTTTTCCTACTCGTTTTAAATGTGCTGTAAAGTGCCCATAAGTAAGTAACTGTTGCGCATTCCCTGTACAAATTAAAATTATTTAAAGTTCTCCTTTACTTGGGAGGAAAGTGTATGTGATAGGCCTTGTTCGACTTCATCCCAAGTTTGTAGCCACTGCCTAAATGTCTTCGCATTAAGGAGTATTTTTACCTCATTGCGATGGATGCCTGGTTCGAGTTCGAGTTCGGTAATACGACTAATGGGGGGCACCCGGCTTCCTTAAGCTGTTTAAGTAAAAGGTAAGGATCGATTCGATCGAAGGCCTTAGAGAAATCGGTATATATGACATCAACCTGGATATTCACATCGACAAAATCGGAAATATATTGCTTTATACACAATAAATTGGAAACAGTAGATCTCTTCTCAAGCCCTGCTGATGCTGCGTAGTTTGTCTCTCAATGTAACTATTTCAAAAATCTTTGCAAAATTGCATATGATAGCAATTGGACGATAGTTCTCCACATTAAATTTATCGCCTTTCTTGAAAACGGGACATTTTCGTGATCTTTTCGTGATTTTAGGAAGGGTATCCTTTTTAAGTAAGTAAAAGATTAAACAGTAATGTGAGGAGGATAGTACATACTTGTTTTTAGTAATCATTCCTCTGTTTATAGAGAAGTATTATTTTGTTTGCAGCAGTATATCTTCGTGTTATTAACCTTGTATCTCAAAAAAAAAATCGGTTTCTTGTATTAATCAACTCCAAACATGATTACTAGGGTTCCCAGGTCCTACTAAATTGTTTGGTCCCACCCTTCAAAATTTTTCCTTTAGGTGAAAAAACAACCCTATTTTTTTTCTAGCCTTTATTAACCTCGTGTCAATTTTTAGCACCCCATAAAAAAGCTGTTTTACATTATTGAAATGGACGGAAAAAACATTTTTTTTTTGCATTTTTGGCTTAAGAATGTCATGAAACGTCGAAAAATGTAAAAAAAATGATCGTTGAAGAACTGTCTGTCCGTTTGTCGATCTATATGTAACATTAGCATAGGACAAGGTGACAAAATGGACAAAAACTAAAAATTTTAGCGATATCTCAGATATGACAATTTTTTTTGCATAATTGAAAATAATGTTTAATTTCCTTCAAAAACGTGATCATTTTTATCGAGATTAGATTAGATTAGATTAAATTAGATGTCAAACAAAATTAATTTCAGTTAATTTTTCTTTTAATAAATTTCAGATAATGGCCAGAAAAGCAATCCGATAAAGCTACAAAGAAAAAACTAAAGGATATGGTCCAAAAATACCGGAAACGCAAAGTCAGTTTGATATCTTATTTTACAAACTTTTCCTTTCTCCATTTTCAGCAGTCTAGAAAAGCTACCCGTTTACAAATTAAGAATATTGCTTTATTATCTAGAAACACTTTTTTGTATCATATACGCCCAGTATCAATGTTTTTATATCCTTAAAAATATAAAAATTCTTCACATGTTTTAAAAACGCGCCGTGACCTCTAAATATTGTTTTAAAAATCTAAAAAAAGATTAAGGTTGGTTTTTGACCTAAATGAACATTTATAGGGGGTAGGACCCTAAAAAAGTCAATTTTTAAATTGTTCCCTAGAGCCCTAATTATTACTGACTTATACAAATTTCATTTATTTATTTTATTTTATTTGGTTTATTTTATTTAGTTCTTTTTTTAAATTACAGATGCAGGGAAGGCACCAAATGAGTAGCATCATTTCAAAACTGAACAAATCCTTAAAATGTATATTGGATTTGTTAACTTTTGAAATAATGCTCCTCAAATAAGCTTTAGCTTGTGGTAGGTGCCTTCAATTCATTTTGTATAAACAAATCCAAAAAATATAAATATTCTACTTATTTATTTGTTTTAATTCGTTTATAAGTTACCTTGTATTGGTATAATAAATTTTATTACATCCAATTTAATTAGAGTTTGTACAAGTTATCAGTAGAGCTCGGGACTTATTTATTTACCGAGGCTCGCTTATATTAAAATGTTAAAAATTATTTTTAAAGTAGTCACTTTAAACTATATTTAACTAACTTGACTTTCATGTCTAAACTGTTATTGCCTAGAGATTTACTTGATATAGAAAAAATAATTAAACAAAAAATAAAAAAAAATATATATATATATATTTTTTTTTCTTTAATATAACTATATTTTCTCAAAAAAAAGAAAAATTTTTAAAACTAAAAAAAAAAAAATAAACAAAATTCTCAATTTGTTTTTCTCAAAAAATGACTCACCCTGTATCGACTCACAGCATGGACAATGTTGATTCGTTCGACATACCAAAGGAGTATTTCACAATGGATGTTGTATCATCACCGGTAAATAGGATAGCGAACGTTTACTGGCGATCAGGTCCCGTGATGTGATAACATTACATTGTATGGAATGTGAATCGCTACTCAGGCCGGTTAGTAAGATATAGTTTCAAGTACTTTATTACTTTAAAAATTAGTTGAAAAAAATTCAAATTCTTGTAGGCCGCTGCGGGGGGTTCAACCGAGGGAGGCTTTACCGCGGTAAATGATAACCTGCTCCAAACCAGTCATCTTGTACAGAATTGATTAGTGCAAGGAAGCAAAAATTGATTGTTTGGAGATACGTGGTTGAGAAAGTAACACGACGATATTAATTCTCGCAGGTAAAACTCACTACAAATATCCAAGGTATAGGAATTTGCTATTTGCGTTTACCCACTTAAACTTTAATTTATAATTTAATTATAACAAAAATTGCTGAGTATTAATTAAAAATTTAATAGAATTGAGCCATAGAAAATCTTCACACGGCGCCGAGCAATATTGCTGTATAGTTAATGTTCAATTAGGGCAGATGGCAAATGTGGTAATTTCCTATTATCGTTTAAATCCGATAAGCGTAGTATGGATTAAGATCATTAAGATAAGAATCACTTTACACAAATGAAATATATTGAAAATGCGAGATATGTTTTGATTTTTATTTTAATAAAGTCCTGTAGTATAATGAAAAGGAGACAATCAAAAACTAAGAATGTCAAGCACAAAATAAAATATCTTAATAGTTTCTTTAATATAAAAAATTAAAACAATAATGTTAAATTAACTAATTAATGGGGGAACTATCAGAACGATTAAAGAGTCTGATTCATTATTGGATCTTTACTTAGCCGGTCGTATAGCGTGAGTTTGATTCTCACCCACGCCGCACTATGTTCCCAAGTAGGAAAAAAGTGTTTTTTAATGGTTAGTTTTTTCTTTAATATATGGATTAATTTTGACCTTAAATGATTTATTAAAATTTTCTCTATCTAAAAAAACATATATTTGTCTAAAATGTTTTTTTTTAGATGAACCTTGACACTAAAAATATTCTTAAACTTGGCATTTTTAAGACATTTAACAAAATGTGTAATTTTTCAGTAAATATAAGCCCGTTTGGATTGAAATTTGCCATATTTATAAAAAACACCTTATTTTATCGCTTGGGTAGTAAATAAAGTTAAATTATTTTATTTTTTTCGATAAATAAAAAGTATATACATGGTAAATGGTACATGGATAGAAAGTTTTTAAGGGATCATAGAAGAGCTCATTTTGAGTCTATTAAACTAAATATACCCTTATACAAAGTCTCACCGTTTTTAAGATATCGGCTTTTTTAGATATTTTTTCGAAATAGTTGAATTTTTCCCTGTACATATTATTTTTTATGATACTAATGTAATGTAATATGCACTTTGTTAAAACAATACAAAAAGAAATGCTAAATTATTAGTATAAAAAATATGTAGGCCAATTTAGGAGTTAAAATACGGAGGTTAGAATTTATTTTTCTATTCTAAGAATTTTTTTCTTAAAAACAGTAGTAGTTCAAGGGAATCAAATAGTTGTAAAAACTTCTCTGTTGCATATCCTTTTCAATAGTATACCAAGTTATGACAAAATTTTCAGCGTTTTTTTTTGTATTGTTACTTTTTTGTAAGTTTATTATTGGAACATGATATGATACATAAAAAAGGTACTCTTGTTGTAATACTGTAAAATTTACCGTTTTCTAGAAAAAAATATTTTTAGGTGAAATTTCACTTTTTGAGGACGAAAAATTAAATACTAAAATGTTAAAAACTAAAATTTTAATAACGCAGGGTTATTCTATATCAGAAGCTAAGAAAAAAAGTTTCTATACATGTAGGTCGAAAAATCGCTTTTAAAGCTACTATGGCCCTTTAAAAATGGTGCATTTTTAGGAGCATACCTCCCTTAGGATTGATTTTTGGAAGTACCTGTATATGATGTTTTTTGCTTAGTTTTTGATATAAATTTTCCACGAATTATTGAAATTTTGGTTTTCAACGTTTTAGTATTTAGTTTTTTGTCATCGAAACATGAAATTTCACCTAAAATTGAAATTATCTCGAAAACGGTTAATCCTACATTTTTATGTATTTTGACTTGAGCAATCACGTTTCAATAATAAAATTACAAAAAAGTTACACAGAAAAAATTTGGTACAAAAAACTGATAAGGCAACCCCCCCCCGTTTCGCACACCGCTGGTTAAAAGTACATAAAAATAACATAGGAAGATAGGCCTTAATAAGATTAGATTACGTGCAAAACCTCGTTGCTATAACTTTTAGGGTTCCTGAGTTATTAAATAAAAGCCGAATTTTTTAGCCACTCTCAAAGGGGCTTAGCACCCTTAGAATACAAAAATAGGCCTACATATTTTTTATACTAATAATTCGGCATTTCTTTTTGTATTGTTTCAACAAAGTGTATATTTAGAATATCTAAAAAAATATTTGGGAAAACTAAAAGTATTTAGTATTATAAAAAATAATATGTACAGGGAAAAATTTAACTATTTCGCAAAATATCTAAAAAGGTCGACATCTTAAAAACGGTGACACTTTGTATAAGGGTATATTTGGTCTAATAGACTCAAAATGAGCCCTTCTGTCACCCCTTAAAAACTTTCTAGTCATGTGCCAAATAAGTTTTGGGCTCCGGCTTTCTCTGACGGAAGTATTATTTTTTTGGACTTTTAAAAATATCAATAAATTATTTCTTTACTTAAAAATTGACACTCTGTATAAATAGTAGTTTACTTTAATTAATTACAGTTTAATATATTTAATTAATTTCAATGAAAAGAAAAATAACTAAAAGCGTAAGCAGATTTTTTAAGGTCTTAAACAACTGGGAAACCCTGTATAGTGTCTTTGTTTGGAGCACTTTACCTTACAAAAAAAAATAGATTTTTTAGCAATACGAGGACGGGCTGAAAAGTAATCGGCCTAGGCAAGAAATCACTTTTTTTTTTGGCAAAACTCAATTTATTTTTCAACCTAGTCTCCTTTTAGCTCAATACACTTTTTTCAATGAATTTCTATTTTTTCTATACCCTCCGAATAATAACATTTCTAAAGCCCTTAAAATAGGCTTCTGTTTCCGCAATAACTTCCTCATTCGACCCAAATCTCTTACCTGCGAGCCATTTCTTCAAGTTTGGAAATAGATAATAATCGTAGAGGGCAAATCTGGAGAATATGGTGGATGAGTAACGAATTCGTAGCGCAATTCGTATAATTTATCCATTGCGACTGCGGACTTGTGTGGTGGTGCATTGTCCTGGTGGAATAGAATTTTTTTCTTCGCCAAATGTGGCCGCTTTTCCTTCAAATCGGCGTCGAATCGATCCAAAATCTCTGCATATTATTCGCCGGTGATTGTTTTACCTTTCTCAAGATAATCTATGTGTATAATGCCACCGACCTTGGCCTTCTTTGGCTTGGATTCACCAGGAGCAGTCCACTGTTTTGACTATTCCTTGGTCTCTGGGGGTGTTGTGGTGGATCCATGTTTAGTCCAGGGTAACAAAACGGTGCAATAAGTTTTTTTTTGTTGCGGTTAGACATCGCAAAACACTCTTTTGAAGCTGTCACACGGTCGTGTTTGTTGTCAGCAGAAAGCAAATGCGGCACCCATCTGGCAACGAGCTTCCTCATTTCCAAATATTCATGCAAAATATTTTCCACTCATTCACGTTAAATGCCCGCAGCCTGGGCAATTTCGTGCACCTTCACTCGTCGATCGTCAATTATCATACCATGGATTTTATCCACCGTTTCTGGTGTGGTGACCTCTCTTGGACCGCCTGAACGCTCATCGTCTAAAATGCTTGTACGGCCGCGCTTAAATTCAGCTGTCCAATATTTTATTGCAGTTATCGAAGGTGCAGAGTCTCCATAAACATCTTTCAATTCGGCGTTTTCGTTCGTTTTCTTTTTCAAAAACAAGAATCTAATCACTGCACGATATTCTATTTTTTGTAAAAATACAAAAGTTGTTCGCTTTCAATGACTGTCATACGCAAACTAAATTACGCAGCTGGCTAAAATTTGACAGATGACATTTGAAGGATAGTATTTACTTAAACCAACAAGGATTTGGTACTGGTGGCCCCAGTTCTTGCCTAGGCCGATTACTTTTCAGCCTCGTAGTCTCTTACCAAAAATTAATTTCATAAAAAAAATAATTAAAAACACTTTTTTCCTACCTCGGAACATAGTGCGCCTTGTGCCTGTTTCAGTTAATTAATATTTGAAAGACGAAGGCGAAAGGTAAAACAGAGAAGCCTCCCTAAAACTGGTTCAAAAGTCAGTTAACACTACTAACCCAAAGTCCTAACTTAAGGGATGCTTAATTACCGATAACTAAGCCACCTCACTATTTTACACTTTCTTTTTGAAATTCACTCCCCTTTCCCCTGAGGCATGTGGTCCCGACCATCGGCAGTTCACCTTTTGCACTCACTTGACTTATTTTGAAAGATTGGGTCAATTCGTTAAAGAAGTTTATTGTTTACATGCAAAATCCTTCCATACATTTTATTTTTATCTAAAATCAGAAATTTTTGGAGTATCTAAAGTTAGGTATGGTAGCGATTGTTCCTTTCAACATTTTTCAAAAAAGATATATAAAAAAATAATACTAATTTAGTAAACAGCGACCCCAAAAACTCCTATCTTGCTATTATCAGGCAATATTTTTGTAAATTTTAATACTTGTGCCCGACATATTGGATCCGCCATTATCCTAACATAAAATAAATACTATTGTCGGAATCAACGACCTTAAAAACATATATCTAATCATTTTGAGACAAAAGTTTTTGCAACTTTTGACATTTGACGTATATTAGGATCGTTCCACATGTGCTGTGCACAGCATCAAAAATTAAATATACAGGGTTATTCAGAAATAAGTTCAAGAAATTTAAGAGGTGTTTCTACGTTAAAAAATATGAAAAAAAGTTCCTATAAAGGTTGGTCCAGAAATGAGCCCTAAGGGAGCTGCTGCCCTTCAAAGATGGACATATTGAATGGATAACAAATAAAATTTTAATGCTGCAGGGCGATTCTTTATTTAAAACTAAGCAAAAAAGTATTCTTCACCAAAATACCTAAATTTAATATTAGAGTTATAGCCTTTTAAAAAGTAACATTTTTAGTGGCACATAATGTTACTTCCCCTTAATTGTAATTTTTTTGAAAACGGTTGCTCTTACATAGTTACTCTATATGACATTTTTTATGTATTTTTACTAAAGGAATCTATATTTATTACAAAAAACTCAAAAAAAAAATATACATAAAAAAGTTTGGGGCAAAACGTGTTAAGCCTCACATATTTTGCCGTCTAGGCACGCCTCTAGATAAATTCAAAAAAGTAATAACATAAACTTATTGCCCTTATTAATACTAGTATACATGCAAAAGCTCGTCGCTCTAGCTTAAAGGGTACAAGAGTTATTAATTAAAAACCTTATTAGGATGTTTTTTTCATATTTTTTAATGTAGAATTAGCTCGAAAATTTCTAGAACTTATTTCTGAATAACCCTGTATATTTATTTAGATATTAGGCATGGTTACAGTTAAAAATTCATCCAGTATTTCCAAAACTGTTGTAGTGAAATACTGTAAAATAGCCAAAATTGAAAGTTTAGGGCCCCTAAACGACCCCTAAATGAACCGCGATCAACTGCAATTATATTGCCCTACACTGATAAAAATATATGTGAGAATATTGCCAACGTTATATGAATTTTCTAGAACATATTGTGTATAATTTCATAATTAATAAAATAAAATTTTACAGAACATATTTTGTAAAAATTTATGTGAAATAAAATTTCTGGAACCTATTCTGTAAAAATTGGTGAAAAATGGAATTTAACATAACATATTATGTAAAAATCATATAACTTAACTTTGACAATATTCTTACCTACGCGTAACGTAGCTTCGTTATGCTCTGTGAGTAAAGCGCGTCAAAAATTACATAATATATTATGTGAAAATACATTATGTATTATGTGAAGCTTAAAAATTACATAATAAGTTATGTGAAGATACGTTATATTTTATGTACATTTTAAAAATAAAGCAATAAGTTATGTGAAATTTTACGTAACTTATCACACACTGTGTGATTTTTATCTGTATAGGAAAGAATAATTTAACGTATAGTTAGTTTTCCCAAATTCACTTAGAAATTTGGTGAAAATCCTCAGGTAAAATACGTAACATACGAAACAACTATACTGATAAAAAAGATAATTTTGATTTATTTGGATATGGCCAATTAAATTATTTGGTTGCGAGTAACAAATTTTATTTGGGTCAAATAAATATTTAGTTCATGCAAATAAATATTTTAATCTCAAAATCATTTATTAATGGGAACAAAATAGTTTATTTGACAGAAATAAAATTTATTTGTCACAACCAAATAATTCAATTGGCCATATCCAACCAAATATTTTGTACACACAAATTAACTGTTTTATCAGTGTAGTTAGTCTACTTCCAAATTTTAAAGCGTACGTAAGGTGCACATAAGTTGCAATATTTTTATTGCCTGATGGATTATTAAATTTATAAGTCAACTATAAGATTCAGGAAAGTGCCTGTAAGGATTATAACCTAAAGTACAAATAAATGAATTATTGAGTAGACCCTCCAACTTAGTAACACAAAAAAATATTATATGGAGTTCTTACATAGAGTACTTCAAATACCTAATACTCGGAACTCCGGTGCCCAAGGTATGTTCTTGAATTAAAAGTATTAATCTACAAAAAAATGCCTTTCTAATGGCAAATAATTATTTTCCATTCAATAGCAATAAATTATAATTCATTGCTATTGAGGGTGGGTCCAAAACTCTTATAAAAATGCCCATTTTCCTTTAAAATTTATAAGATTTTTTACTGCAAGACCACTTACTTTATATTTAGATATCTTAAATTTGATTTGAAAGTATGCAAATAAATATATTATAAAATTTGCATCGATAAAGATTGTTCTATTTTCTATATTGTAAATTTAAATATATAAAATTAACATGATCTATAATTCAAAACGATCTATAATCGCTTAAGGTAGCCTTAAAAAATCGATATTAAAATTAATTATACCTATGTAGTTCCTTGCTAAAGTTATGCAGTCACCCACAGTAATTGATTTATATTGGTTAAAGCCTGATTAAATCAGTATGAAATAATTATGTGAATAAATTGTGGGTTAATTTCAGTCATTATTTTTTAAACAAGTCTTAAAGATATGTAATGCTACGCATTATATTATATACTCTTCACAGTATATGTTATATTGCATTTTCGCAAATACTTTTAAGTATTTTTATTCACAATCATTTAGAAATAAGCTTATTACATACATACGTAAAAGTTGGAAAATTAATTAATTAATTGTTAACTTCTACTACCTAACAAATTTGAAACACTACATTTCCATCCCTTGGTCGGGAACTATCTTGTGACTAACTTTACTTCACTTCACTTCAGATATGTCAAAAACTTCAACGTATTAAAATGTTACGGAAAAAATAGTTTTAAGTACTCATTTTTTTTAAATACACATTTACATTGCAATATTTTAGTAATTCTAAAATATATTAAATTTACAACCAATTAGTGCCTATTCACAGGCTTGCATAAGAACATAATACATAACAATGCGATGCCGATGGTGCCGCCATGTAACTGAGCAAAAAAGTAATCTTCACCAAAACACCTAAATTTAATATTAAAAGAGTAATAATCTTTTAAAAGTAACGTTTTTGGTAACAAAAAATGTTACTTCCTCTTAGTTGCCTTTTTTTTTTTTTTTGAAAGCGGTTGCTATAGTGTTAGACTATATGACATCATTTATGTATTTTTACTTAAGGAATCTATATTTTTTACAAAAAATCCAAAAAAAGTACACATAAAAAAGTTTTGGGTAAAAATGTTTTAAGCCTAATACATTTTTCCGTCTAGGAACGCCTCTCGATAAATTCAAGAAAATAAATTAACATAAACTGATTGCCCTGATTAATACTAGTATACATGCAAAAGCTCGTCGCTCTAGCTTAAAGGGTACAAGAGTTATTAATCAAAAACCTTATTTTTATTACAATTTTAAAGGGCCGTAGCTCCCTTAGGGCTTATTTGCGGACCAACCTTTATAGCAACTTTTTTTTTATATTTTTGAATGCATAATCACCTTTTAAATTTTTGCATATCAGTTATTGATCACCCTGTATAACGTTATTTTTATATACTTTTATATACTTTTTTAGACAAATATTTATTATTTATGTCGAATGAATATATTCAGTATATTTATGTTTTAAAATTGTTTATATTAAATAAGTTATTTTTTATTTTATTTTCATGGAAATCACATATATATATATATGCAGTAATAAATCAAAAATGTATTTATAATGTAGTTATAACTAACTTCCCCAGTGTTTATAAATTTAAAGATGGTGTCAGTTTTGTAGTGGAACATAAAATATACAAATTTTTAATAAAATAGGTAAAAATTGTGAATAATAATTTCCTTCGAATATTAGCAGACCACGGGGCTAACTTTCCCTCAGGAAATGAAACATTTTCTACCTCAGTATGTAATATACTATTAAAAAGTTAAAACGCAAAATAAAATATTGCTGCCAACGAAAAAATAACAATAAAAAAAATCAATAAAAAAAATATTTAAAAAAAATGTTCAAAATTTTTTTTGGTGTAGTTGATTATTTTTCCATAGAATATTTGCATCCAAGTAGATCCAAGTATTTTTTGACCAGGTCCTAGGACTTTTGGACTTTGGTGATTTTGGGAAATTCGCAACTACCGCATTATACTATTCTTGCGCTTACGCGCTGTGAATAGTATAATAATGTAAAGGATTGACAATCCAAAGCAAAAAATACTAACTGATTGAATTTAATTGATACTGTTGGGAGAAATTAATCCATATTAGTTATTTATAGTGATTATATTTTCTTAAAAATTAATTTACCTGATGCACCTTCATTATTATGATAAACAAATGTTCTTAATAGCACTACAAAAAAAAATAAATCGGTAACCAACAGAGATGTGATATATCGTTTTCTTTAGATTTTGGCAGTGTTGGCTGGACAGGTGAGAAGTGACAAGTGAGAAAAAATTTACAGCGCTTTCCATGTCTTGGAGACAGAGCCCCAGATAAAAACTGAGGTGATTACATATTTTTAAAGCATCACTTTTTTGTGGGACAAATAATAATCTCAACGTAAAGGCCCCTCACATTATAAATCTTACCAGCCGAGGGCTGGCCAGTCCGACACTAGATTTTGGACCGCTGAATCCGAATGTGGCCGCAGAATTAAGTTCTTGACGATTGACTTTCGAGAAAAACATTGTAAAATTCACAAAAATTGTATTTTTTTAGAACGTGATAAATTCAGATTTAGCAGCCCAAAATCTATAGAGAAGAAATACTTTTATGTGGAAGTGTGCAATCAAGGCTTTAAGTTTAAGACATTGGTCTTAATACATACACACACAAGCCCTATTAAAAAAACTGGGGTTATTTCTAAAAATCCATTAGCTAAATGAACTTACAGCATAAAGTGATTTCTTAAACGTTCGCTACAAAGAATTTTTGACGAAAATTCCCATTTTTTAACCCTATTTTAAACCACCAAAATTGCTCCGAAAAAATAAAAACGTGGACAGAATTTTATAAGCTTTAAAATGATGTATCACACATTTAATACAGCAAGATCGTTGACTCGTATATGAGACATAGGTCTATTTGAAAAATGTTTGTGGCTCATATACAGCCTGTTCCAGAACTCGCATACCGAAATTTGAGGGTATATTAAAAACCCTCTGGAAAATATAAAAAAAAATTTCAAAAAAAAACCATCTTCGTTCAATTCAAAAATAAGAACGCTTTAAGTGGACCAATACTGTTGCTGATTATAAATTACCATTAAAGGTTGAATTTGTAGCTATGGAAGCAAAATTAATTATTGCAGGTACTTTTTCTGTAGGTTGACATGGTGATTAATGTGACATAAATATTTATTAATGTCATAAAAAAATATCAAAACTTTCATGATGTTTCAGAAGAGTATTGCGAAATGCTAATTTTATATGGCGAGTGTGGCCGGAGTGCTTCAGCTACATCTGTAGAATATTCTATTCGTTTTCCCAATAGAGAACATCCTAGCAGAAATGTTGTTTTAAGATTGGTGCAAAGGCCAAGAAATTCTGGAAATTTAACTCCAAACAAAAAAGAGATTGGAGGCGCTCCGCGAACTGCAAGAACTATTGATAATGAAGAAGCTGTCATTCAGGCTTTTGAAGAAGAACCTGAAACAAGCCTTAGTATCGTGGCTAGAAATCTTGATATGTCTAAGACCTTTGTTCAACGAATTCTAAAAGATGAAAAAATGCATCCCTTTCATTACACTCGAATACAATGCTTGACACCGGAGGACTATCCTTTACGAGTCGAATTTTGCACATGGCTGTTGCAGAAACATCAAGAAAATGAAAACTTTGTAATAAGCATTCTTTTTACGGATGAGTCTGGGTTTCAAAGAGATGGTTTTTTTAATTCAAGGAATTCTCATGTTTGGGGACAGGAAAATCCCCATGCCTTCAGGCAAGGAAATCCCCAACGAAGGTTTTCCTTGAATATTTGGGCCGGAATATTGGGAGATGCTATAGTAAGTTATTTTGAGAAATAAACCACCATAAAATGCTTAAAATATTTGTTTTTAGGTTGGGCCCCATGAGTTTCCTGGCAGATTGAATGGCGAAACCTACACTAACTTCTTAAGGGATGAAGTGGAAAATCTTATTGATGACATCCCACTTCAAAGGTTGGCAAATGTGGATAACATCTGGTTTCAACATGATGGCTGTCCAGTGCATTTCTCAGAAACGACAAAAAGCCAACTCGACATCAGTTTTCCAAAATTCCTTGCCCTCTGCACCAATCTTAAAATTACATTCTAGCTAGAATGTTCTCTTTTCGGAACACCAATAAAAATTTTTCCTATGTTCATTACTTTGAAATAAATAAATAAAATTCAGTTATTGTATTTTTATTTTATTAATTTGTATTAAGAATTTATAGCCAGTAAATCAATTAAAAGATCTGAGTTTCTAATTAAAAAAAACACTACATTCAGCGCGCTGAATGGAGTTGCAGCGGCAGTTTGTTGCTGCCGTCTAGGACGGGTATCATAAAACCACCACCTGATGGAGTGACCCTATAAAAATAGTATATTTGATAGCCTCTGTCTGTTTTGTCAAAATATAATAACCTAAAAAGATTCTAAAGTTGAAAGTCTTAAACAATGCACGAGTCAACCATTAAAATGCAACCATAGTTACTAATAAGTAGGGAAAAACTAATTTTTAGGTAATTTAACATCAGCAACAGGATTGGTCAGATTAAATAGCTTCTTTTTTAATTAGTATTGAAGATGGATTTTTTTTTTAATTTTTTTCATATTTTCCAGAGGGTTTTTAATATACCCTCAAATTTCGGTACGCGAGTTCTGGAACAGGCTGTATTAGTCGCTTGGCAGCGAAAGTGTTAATAGTCTTTGCATAAGTCTTTTTAAGGCTTATAAATCTTATGGATGCGATTCCGATGAAAAATTACAGGAATATTTTCAATGTTGAGATTTAAATGAATAACAAGAGCTGTAACATCTAAAACAATAACAAATTTATTTTTTACAATTCATTTAAAATAAGCATTAATTGGCATAACATAAAAAAGTTGGATAAAACAAAGTTATTAATTAACTAAATTTAGGGTGATGATTGAAATGACAGGATCCAATCAAAATCTAATTGTAAATTATTTTTATTGTCATTAATAAACTCAATAAATCCTGAATTAAAACCTTTAATGACATGCGTTTGGCAATGTCTTTGCATAAATCTTTTGAAGGCTTATAAATCTTTTCGATACGATTCCCACGAAGAATTACCGGAAGATTTTCAAGTTGGCCCGTCAAAAAGAACGAAGATAATATGGTAATTAATTTATTGAATAGTACGATCCGCTTTACATCTCTTACAAGTTAATTAAGAGGATTGCATCCAGTATAGGCTCGAACGATTACTCTACAGGGTGAAAGAAGGATATCGTTTTAAAGGCGAGTTTTGGGCTAAATGAGAAAAATATGCTTTTGTTTAAAACAGTGCAAAATTATAAAAAAAATGAAAAAAAAAAACTTTTTACAAAGTTTATTTCAATAAAAAAAAATATTACATAAAAAAATATTTTACATTTTTGTGTTATCGTAAACCTGACAACAATGCACCATTTAAAACTCGTCATGCCTAATGTTGACAATTTCAATTCTTTCAATTTCTTGTATATTTTTGTGTTTTTTTTTGTAATAAATCCACCTTAAATCATTTTGTGCTTTTGATTATAACCTCGATATATATTATTCGTGCATTAAGAGAAGAGGAATTGGTTGAAACTTTGATGTTGGCCCACAGGAAAAATACATTTTTTTGCTTGGTATTCAACTGACATATTAATGTGCAAAGCTATTTTTATTTATTTATTTATTTTTTGTTTAAAAACTAAATATGACAAAGTGATTAAATAGGCACTTCTTTTAAGCAAAAATATACTACTACCTACCTACTTACGTATTTGAAATATCTTCTCTAATTTTATTTATCGACCAAAGGTTGAAACAATATCCAGTACATTTTTATGAGCATTATTTTTAACATAGAACACAGAAAAACAATTTTTAATAAACAAAACCTATATTTACTTTCAAGACACTTGAGTCAAGTTACTTGACACATGAAACTTCGTAATAACGCGCAATGTTGATAAATCGTACATTGACATATGTAAAAATTCGTAATTAAAATAATTAATTAAAGTATATTCCAGCACATAAGAAGGGCTAAAATTTTGTATTTATTTTTTATGTAAAATCTTATCGTCTAAAATGCGATACCTTCCTTTATTATGTTTAAAATATTTTACAATTTTTACACTCGTCAGATTAACTTTTCCCACCTATTTTAGTTAGGTAATGAACTATATTACCGCACTAGTAATTATCTCATTATTAAGACATTTTATTTTCTGATAGGAATGATGGATTTGAGTCAAATCATTTGATGAACTTGTAATGATTGTAGATAAGGTTTTGTGTTTTTCGTTTTAATTCAGAAAACATAACACAAAACTTTATTCACAGTCTATAATCAGAACTTCTGAATGGCCTATTTGATTTTATTTTCTGATATAATATAATGGATTTGATGATTTTATTATGATTGCAGATAAAATTTTATTTTATGCCTGGGGTAGTAATGTCCCTATCTTAGTTTGGACTTTTTCGTAGTAAATTGTATGATACATAAAAAAATAAATAAAACTAAAATATACATGCTCAAATAAAAAAATAAAATAGTATATTCTATAACTAGTATGGAATAGACAATATTCCGCGCAACAGGAAAGTTTGTCATACGAGCCGGCAGGCGAGTATGACGGTCCCGCGAGTGCGGAATGACTATTCCATACGTGTTGTAGACTATACTTTTTCTTCGACTGCAAATATGAAACACTGTATGGCTTTAAACTGCGGACAAGGTTAAAAACAATGTTTTTTGTAGGAACAATATTTTTTCAACAAGCTGAGTTAAAATTTCGACTTTCTTGCTCTAATAGGCTCTTTAAATAATGGATAATAATATATTAAAAGTCTAATTAACTAGTCCAATTAGTTTTTAAGTTGCGTTGTATTCTAGTTTTGTATAAGTTACCAGTCATTATGTATAGATCTGCAGAGTGGATTAGTATAAGGAACCAAAAATTGATTTTTTTGAGATAGGAGGTTTCGAAATTTAAAAGTCGATATGATTTTGTACTTTATTAAATAAGTATTATTTTTATAATTTATTAATAAGAAAATCAATTACCAGTAAATATATTTAAACATTTTTGTAATTTTATTAATAAATATAACATAATACGCAATTAGGAAATTAAACAATAATTACACAGGCACACAAAAAAAATAAAATGTGTGGTGACAAAAAAGCGACCTATATGGCATTGTAGTATTGACCTAACAAAGCCGAAATCTGCATTGATTGGAATTTTCTACTTACCAGTTTTTTTTGTATTCGAGTCAATTTTTATTTAGGTCAAATTATCCTAAGTAGGCCATCAAAAATCGAAAGCCGTGTTTTTTTTTGTTAAATTATGTTTTTGATAGCTCTTAGGTTCAAAACGATTTTACCAGGTTTTGGTTAAAAAAAATATTTCCTGCAAAATGTATTAAAAATGAAAGTTTTATGTTCCAACATGAAAAAAATTTTTTCGAATTTTTTTTAACAAATTCAATATTTTTTACGTACGTATTTAAATAAAAATTTCAAAGTAAGAATCGTCAAAATGCGTAATACTTGAACGTTCCCTAAACTAAAAATTCAAACTCGAATAAAAAAAAACTGGTAAGCAAAAAATTCCAATCAATGCAGATTTCGACTATGCTAGATCAATACTACAATGCTATATAGGTCGCTTTTTTTGGCTCCGCACACTTTTATTTTTTTGTGTGTCTGTATTATGCGTGCGGAAAAGGCCTTCTTTTCGCATGCATATGAGAAAATATACATCTTTCCGCAAGCTAAAATGTTAAAAACTAAAATTTTAATAACGCAGGGTTATTCTATATCAGAAGCTAAGAAAAAAAGTTTCTATACATGTAGGTCGAAAAATCGCTTTTAAAGCTACTATGGCCCTTTAAAAATGGTGCATTTTTAGGAGCATACCTCCCTTAGGATTGATTTTTGGAAGTACCTGTATATGATGTTTTTTGCTTAGTTTTTGATATAAATTTTCCACGAATTATTGAAATTTTGGTTTTCAACGTTTTAGTATTTAGTTTTTTGTCATCGAAACATGAAATTTCACCTAAAATTGAAATTATCTCGAAAACGGTTAATCCTACATTTTTATGTATTTTGACTTGAGCAATCACGTTTCAATAATAAAATTACAAAAAAGTTACACAGAAAAAATTTGGTACAAAAAACTGATAAGGCAACCCCCCCCGTTTCGCACACCGCTGGTTAAAAGTACATAAAAATAACATAGGAAGATAGGCCTTAATAAGATTAGATTACGTGCAAAACCTCGTTGCTATAACTTTTAGGGTTCCTGAGTTATTAAATAAAAGCCGAATTTTTTAGCCACTCTCAAAGGGGCTTAGCACCCTTAGAATACAAAAATAGGCCTACATATTTTTTATACTAATAATTCGGCATTTCTTTTTGTATTGTTTCAACAAAGTGTATATTTAGAATATCTAAAAAAATATTTGGGAAAACTAAAAGTATTTAGTATTATAAAAAATAATATGTACAGGGAAAAATTTAACTATTTCGCAAAATATCTAAAAAGGTCGACATCTTAAAAACGGTGACACTTTGTATAAGGGTATATTTGGTCTAATAGACTCAAAATGAGCCCTTCTGTCACCCCTTAAAAACTTTCTAGTCATGTGCCAAATAAGTTTTGGGCTCCGGCTTTCTCTGACGGAAGTATTATTTTTTTGGACTTTTAAAAATATCAATAAATTATTTCTTTACTTAAAAATTGACACTCTGTATAAATAGTAGTTTACTTTAATTAATTACAGTTTAATATATTTAATTAATTTCAATGAAAAGAAAAATAACTAAAAGCGTAAGCAGATTTTTTAAGGTCTTAAACAACTGGGAAACCCTGTATAGTGTCTTTGTTTGGAGCACTTTACCTTACAAAAAAAAATAGATTTTTTAGCAATACGAGGACGGGCTGAAAAGTAATCGGCCTAGGCAAGAAATCACTTTTTTTTTTGGCAAAACTCAATTTATTTTTCAACCTAGTCTCCTTTTAGCTCAATACACTTTTTTCAATGAATTTCTATTTTTTCTATACCCTCCGAATAATAACATTTCTAAAGCCCTTAAAATAGGCTTCTGTTTCCGCAATAACTTCCTCATTCGACCCAAATCTCTTACCTGCGAGCCATTTCTTCAAGTTTGGAAATAGATAATAATCGTAGAGGGCAAATCTGGAGAATATGGTGGATGAGTAACGAATTCGTAGCGCAATTCGTATAATTTATCCATTGCGACTGCGGACTTGTGTGGTGGTGCATTGTCCTGGTGGAATAGAATTTTTTTCTTCGCCAAATGTGGCCGCTTTTCCTTCAAATCGGCGTCGAATCGATCCAAAATCTCTGCATATTATTCGCCGGTGATTGTTTTACCTTTCTCAAGATAATCTATGTGTATAATGCCACCGACCTTGGCCTTCTTTGGCTTGGATTCACCAGGAGCAGTCCACTGTTTTGACTATTCCTTGGTCTCTGGGGGTGTTGTGGTGGATCCATGTTTAGTCCAGGGTAACAAAACGGTGCAATAAGTTTTTTTTTGTTGCGGTTAGACATCGCAAAACACTCTTTTGAAGCTGTCACACGGTCGTGTTTGTTGTCAGCAGAAAGCAAATGCGGCACCCATCTGGCAACGAGCTTCCTCATTTCCAAATATTCATGCAAAATATTTTCCACTCATTCACGTTAAATGCCCGCAGCCTGGGCAATTTCGTGCACCTTCACTCGTCGATCGTCAATTATCATACCATGGATTTTATCCACCGTTTCTGGTGTGGTGACCTCTCTTGGACCGCCTGAACGCTCATCGTCTAAAATGCTTGTACGGCCGCGCTTAAATTCAGCTGTCCAATATTTTATTGCAGTTATCGAAGGTGCAGAGTCTCCATAAACATCTTTCAATTCGGCGTTTTCGTTCGTTTTCTTTTTCAAAAACAAGAATCTAATCACTGCACGATATTCTATTTTTTGTAAAAATACAAAAGTTGTTCGCTTTCAATGACTGTCATACGCAAACTAAATTACGCAGCTGGCTAAAATTTGACAGATGACATTTGAAGGATAGTATTTACTTAAACCAACAAGGATTTGGTACTGGTGGCCCCAGTTCTTGCCTAGGCCGATTACTTTTCAGCCTCGTAGTCTCTTACCAAAAATTAATTTCATAAAAAAAATAATTAAAAACACTTTTTTCCTACCTCGGAACATAGTGCGCCTTGTGCCTGTTTCAGTTAATTAATATTTGAAAGACGAAGGCGAAAGGTAAAACAGAGAAGCCTCCCTAAAACTGGTTCAAAAGTCAGTTAACACTACTAACCCAAAGTCCTAACTTAAGGGATGCTTAATTACCGATAACTAAGCCACCTCACTATTTTACACTTTCTTTTTGAAATTCACTCCCCTTTCCCCTGAGGCATGTGGTCCCGACCATCGGCAGTTCACCTTTTGCACTCACTTGACTTATTTTGAAAGATTGGGTCAATTCGTTAAAGAAGTTTATTGTTTACATGCAAAATCCTTCCATACATTTTATTTTTATCTAAAATCAGAAATTTTTGGAGTATCTAAAGTTAGGTATGGTAGCGATTGTTCCTTTCAACATTTTTCAAAAAAGATATATAAAAAAATAATACTAATTTAGTAAACAGCGACCCCAAAAACTCCTATCTTGCTATTATCAGGCAATATTTTTGTAAATTTTAATACTTGTGCCCGACATATTGGATCCGCCATTATCCTAACATAAAATAAATACTATTGTCGGAATCAACGACCTTAAAAACATATATCTAATCATTTTGAGACAAAAGTTTTTGCAACTTTTGACATTTGACGTATATTAGGATCGTTCCACATGTGCTGTGCACAGCATCAAAAATTAAATATACAGGGTTATTCAGAAATAAGTTCAAGAAATTTAAGAGGTGTTTCTACGTTAAAAAATATGAAAAAAAGTTCCTATAAAGGTTGGTCCAGAAATGAGCCCTAAGGGAGCTGCTGCCCTTCAAAGATGGACATATTGAATGGATAACAAATAAAATTTTAATGCTGCAGGGCGATTCTTTATTTAAAACTAAGCAAAAAAGTATTCTTCACCAAAATACCTAAATTTAATATTAGAGTTATAGCCTTTTAAAAAGTAACATTTTTAGTGGCACATAATGTTACTTCCCCTTAATTGTAATTTTTTTGAAAACGGTTGCTCTTACATAGTTACTCTATATGACATTTTTTATGTATTTTTACTAAAGGAATCTATATTTATTACAAAAAACTCAAAAAAAAAATATACATAAAAAAGTTTGGGGCAAAACGTGTTAAGCCTCACATATTTTGCCGTCTAGGCACGCCTCTAGATAAATTCAAAAAAGTAATAACATAAACTTATTGCCCTTATTAATACTAGTATACATGCAAAAGCTCGTCGCTCTAGCTTAAAGGGTACAAGAGTTATTAATTAAAAACCTTATTAGGATGTTTTTTTCATATTTTTTAATGTAGAATTAGCTCGAAAATTTCTAGAACTTATTTCTGAATAACCCTGTATATTTATTTAGATATTAGGCATGGTTACAGTTAAAAATTCATCCAGTATTTCCAAAACTGTTGTAGTGAAATACTGTAAAATAGCCAAAATTGAAAGTTTAGGGCCCCTAAACGACCCCTAAATGAACCGCGATCAACTGCAATTATATTGCCCTACACTGATAAAAATATATGTGAGAATATTGCCAACGTTATATGAATTTTCTAGAACATATTGTGTATAATTTCATAATTAATAAAATAAAATTTTACAGAACATATTTTGTAAAAATTTATGTGAAATAAAATTTCTGGAACCTATTCTGTAAAAATTGGTGAAAAATGGAATTTAACATAACATATTATGTAAAAATCATATAACTTAACTTTGACAATATTCTTACCTACGCGTAACGTAGCTTCGTTATGCTCTGTGAGTAAAGCGCGTCAAAAATTACATAATATATTATGTGAAAATACATTATGTATTATGTGAAGCTTAAAAATTACATAATAAGTTATGTGAAGATACGTTATATTTTATGTACATTTTAAAAATAAAGCAATAAGTTATGTGAAATTTTACGTAACTTATCACACACTGTGTGATTTTTATCTGTATAGGAAAGAATAATTTAACGTATAGTTAGTTTTCCCAAATTCACTTAGAAATTTGGTGAAAATCCTCAGGTAAAATACGTAACATACGAAACAACTATACTGATAAAAAAGATAATTTTGATTTATTTGGATATGGCCAATTAAATTATTTGGTTGCGAGTAACAAATTTTATTTGGGTCAAATAAATATTTAGTTCATGCAAATAAATATTTTAATCTCAAAATCATTTATTAATGGGAACAAAATAGTTTATTTGACAGAAATAAAATTTATTTGTCACAACCAAATAATTCAATTGGCCATATCCAACCAAATATTTTGTACACACAAATTAACTGTTTTATCAGTGTAGTTAGTCTACTTCCAAATTTTAAAGCGTACGTAAGGTGCACATAAGTTGCAATATTTTTATTGCCTGATGGATTATTAAATTTATAAGTCAACTATAAGATTCAGGAAAGTGCCTGTAAGGATTATAACCTAAAGTACAAATAAATGAATTATTGAGTAGACCCTCCAACTTAGTAACACAAAAAAATATTATATGGAGTTCTTACATAGAGTACTTCAAATACCTAATACTCGGAACTCCGGTGCCCAAGGTATGTTCTTGAATTAAAAGTATTAATCTACAAAAAAATGCCTTTCTAATGGCAAATAATTATTTTCCATTCAATAGCAATAAATTATAATTCATTGCTATTGAGGGTGGGTCCAAAACTCTTATAAAAATGCCCATTTTCCTTTAAAATTTATAAGATTTTTTACTGCAAGACCACTTACTTTATATTTAGATATCTTAAATTTGATTTGAAAGTATGCAAATAAATATATTATAAAATTTGCATCGATAAAGATTGTTCTATTTTCTATATTGTAAATTTAAATATATAAAATTAACATGATCTATAATTCAAAACGATCTATAATCGCTTAAGGTAGCCTTAAAAAATCGATATTAAAATTAATTATACCTATGTAGTTCCTTGCTAAAGTTATGCAGTCACCCACAGTAATTGATTTATATTGGTTAAAGCCTGATTAAATCAGTATGAAATAATTATGTGAATAAATTGTGGGTTAATTTCAGTCATTATTTTTTAAACAAGTCTTAAAGATATGTAATGCTACGCATTATATTATATACTCTTCACAGTATATGTTATATTGCATTTTCGCAAATACTTTTAAGTATTTTTATTCACAATCATTTAGAAATAAGCTTATTACATACATACGTAAAAGTTGGAAAATTAATTAATTAATTGTTAACTTCTACTACCTAACAAATTTGAAACACTACATTTCCATCCCTTGGTCGGGAACTATCTTGTGACTAACTTTACTTCACTTCACTTCAGATATGTCAAAAACTTCAACGTATTAAAATGTTACGGAAAAAATAGTTTTAAGTACTCATTTTTTTTAAATACACATTTACATTGCAATATTTTAGTAATTCTAAAATATATTAAATTTACAACCAATTAGTGCCTATTCACAGGCTTGCATAAGAACATAATACATAACAATGCGATGCCGATGGTGCCGCCATGTAACTGAGCAAAAAAGTAATCTTCACCAAAACACCTAAATTTAATATTAAAAGAGTAATAATCTTTTAAAAGTAACGTTTTTGGTAACAAAAAATGTTACTTCCTCTTAGTTGCCTTTTTTTTTTTTTTTGAAAGCGGTTGCTATAGTGTTAGACTATATGACATCATTTATGTATTTTTACTTAAGGAATCTATATTTTTTACAAAAAATCCAAAAAAAGTACACATAAAAAAGTTTTGGGTAAAAATGTTTTAAGCCTAATACATTTTTCCGTCTAGGAACGCCTCTCGATAAATTCAAGAAAATAAATTAACATAAACTGATTGCCCTGATTAATACTAGTATACATGCAAAAGCTCGTCGCTCTAGCTTAAAGGGTACAAGAGTTATTAATCAAAAACCTTATTTTTATTACAATTTTAAAGGGCCGTAGCTCCCTTAGGGCTTATTTGCGGACCAACCTTTATAGCAACTTTTTTTTTATATTTTTGAATGCATAATCACCTTTTAAATTTTTGCATATCAGTTATTGATCACCCTGTATAACGTTATTTTTATATACTTTTATATACTTTTTTAGACAAATATTTATTATTTATGTCGAATGAATATATTCAGTATATTTATGTTTTAAAATTGTTTATATTAAATAAGTTATTTTTTATTTTATTTTCATGGAAATCACATATATATATATATGCAGTAATAAATCAAAAATGTATTTATAATGTAGTTATAACTAACTTCCCCAGTGTTTATAAATTTAAAGATGGTGTCAGTTTTGTAGTGGAACATAAAATATACAAATTTTTAATAAAATAGGTAAAAATTGTGAATAATAATTTCCTTCGAATATTAGCAGACCACGGGGCTAACTTTCCCTCAGGAAATGAAACATTTTCTACCTCAGTATGTAATATACTATTAAAAAGTTAAAACGCAAAATAAAATATTGCTGCCAACGAAAAAATAACAATAAAAAAAATCAATAAAAAAAATATTTAAAAAAAATGTTCAAAATTTTTTTTGGTGTAGTTGATTATTTTTCCATAGAATATTTGCATCCAAGTAGATCCAAGTATTTTTTGACCAGGTCCTAGGACTTTTGGACTTTGGTGATTTTGGGAAATTCGCAACTACCGCATTATACTATTCTTGCGCTTACGCGCTGTGAATAGTATAATAATGTAAAGGATTGACAATCCAAAGCAAAAAATACTAACTGATTGAATTTAATTGATACTGTTGGGAGAAATTAATCCATATTAGTTATTTATAGTGATTATATTTTCTTAAAAATTAATTTACCTGATGCACCTTCATTATTATGATAAACAAATGTTCTTAATAGCACTACAAAAAAAAATAAATCGGTAACCAACAGAGATGTGATATATCGTTTTCTTTAGATTTTGGCAGTGTTGGCTGGACAGGTGAGAAGTGACAAGTGAGAAAAAATTTACAGCGCTTTCCATGTCTTGGAGACAGAGCCCCAGATAAAAACTGAGGTGATTACATATTTTTAAAGCATCACTTTTTTGTGGGACAAATAATAATCTCAACGTAAAGGCCCCTCACATTATAAATCTTACCAGCCGAGGGCTGGCCAGTCCGACACTAGATTTTGGACCGCTGAATCCGAATGTGGCCGCAGAATTAAGTTCTTGACGATTGACTTTCGAGAAAAACATTGTAAAATTCACAAAAATTGTATTTTTTTAGAACGTGATAAATTCAGATTTAGCAGCCCAAAATCTATAGAGAAGAAATACTTTTATGTGGAAGTGTGCAATCAAGGCTTTAAGTTTAAGACATTGGTCTTAATACATACACACACAAGCCCTATTAAAAAAACTGGGGTTATTTCTAAAAATCCATTAGCTAAATGAACTTACAGCATAAAGTGATTTCTTAAACGTTCGCTACAAAGAATTTTTGACGAAAATTCCCATTTTTTAACCCTATTTTAAACCACCAAAATTGCTCCGAAAAAATAAAAACGTGGACAGAATTTTATAAGCTTTAAAATGATGTATCACACATTTAATACAGCAAGATCGTTGACTCGTATATGAGACATAGGTCTATTTGAAAAATGTTTGTGGCTCATATACAGCCTGTTCCAGAACTCGCATACCGAAATTTGAGGGTATATTAAAAACCCTCTGGAAAATATAAAAAAAAATTTCAAAAAAAAACCATCTTCGTTCAATTCAAAAATAAGAACGCTTTAAGTGGACCAATACTGTTGCTGATTATAAATTACCATTAAAGGTTGAATTTGTAGCTATGGAAGCAAAATTAATTATTGCAGGTACTTTTTCTGTAGGTTGACATGGTGATTAATGTGACATAAATATTTATTAATGTCATAAAAAAATATCAAAACTTTCATGATGTTTCAGAAGAGTATTGCGAAATGCTAATTTTATATGGCGAGTGTGGCCGGAGTGCTTCAGCTACATCTGTAGAATATTCTATTCGTTTTCCCAATAGAGAACATCCTAGCAGAAATGTTGTTTTAAGATTGGTGCAAAGGCCAAGAAATTCTGGAAATTTAACTCCAAACAAAAAAGAGATTGGAGGCGCTCCGCGAACTGCAAGAACTATTGATAATGAAGAAGCTGTCATTCAGGCTTTTGAAGAAGAACCTGAAACAAGCCTTAGTATCGTGGCTAGAAATCTTGATATGTCTAAGACCTTTGTTCAACGAATTCTAAAAGATGAAAAAATGCATCCCTTTCATTACACTCGAATACAATGCTTGACACCGGAGGACTATCCTTTACGAGTCGAATTTTGCACATGGCTGTTGCAGAAACATCAAGAAAATGAAAACTTTGTAATAAGCATTCTTTTTACGGATGAGTCTGGGTTTCAAAGAGATGGTTTTTTTAATTCAAGGAATTCTCATGTTTGGGGACAGGAAAATCCCCATGCCTTCAGGCAAGGAAATCCCCAACGAAGGTTTTCCTTGAATATTTGGGCCGGAATATTGGGAGATGCTATAGTAAGTTATTTTGAGAAATAAACCACCATAAAATGCTTAAAATATTTGTTTTTAGGTTGGGCCCCATGAGTTTCCTGGCAGATTGAATGGCGAAACCTACACTAACTTCTTAAGGGATGAAGTGGAAAATCTTATTGATGACATCCCACTTCAAAGGTTGGCAAATGTGGATAACATCTGGTTTCAACATGATGGCTGTCCAGTGCATTTCTCAGAAACGACAAAAAGCCAACTCGACATCAGTTTTCCAAAATTCCTTGCCCTCTGCACCAATCTTAAAATTACATTCTAGCTAGAATGTTCTCTTTTCGGAACACCAATAAAAATTTTTCCTATGTTCATTACTTTGAAATAAATAAATAAAATTCAGTTATTGTATTTTTATTTTATTAATTTGTATTAAGAATTTATAGCCAGTAAATCAATTAAAAGATCTGAGTTTCTAATTAAAAAAAACACTACATTCAGCGCGCTGAATGGAGTTGCAGCGGCAGTTTGTTGCTGCCGTCTAGGACGGGTATCATAAAACCACCACCGGATGGAGTGACCCTATAAAAATAGTATATTTGATAGCCTCTGTCTGTTTTGTCAAAATATAATAACCTAAAAAGATTCTAAAGTTGAAAGTCTTAAACAATGCACGAGTCAACCATTAAAATGCAACCATAGTTACTAATAAGTAGGGAAAAACTAATTTTTAGGTAATTTAACATCAGCAACAGGATTGGTCAGATTAAATAGCTTCTTTTTTAATTAGTATTGAAGATGGATTTTTTTTTTAATTTTTTTCATATTTTCCAGAGGGTTTTTAATATACCCTCAAATTTCGGTACGCGAGTTCTGGAACAGGCTGTATTAGTCGCTTGGCAGCGAAAGTGTTAATAGTCTTTGCATAAGTCTTTTTAAGGCTTATAAATCTTATGGATGCGATTCCGATGAAAAATTACAGGAATATTTTCAATGTTGAGATTTAAATGAATAACAAGAGCTGTAACATCTAAAACAATAACAAATTTATTTTTTACAATTCATTTAAAATAAGCATTAATTGGCATAACATAAAAAAGTTGGATAAAACAAAGTTATTAATTAACTAAATTTAGGGTGATGATTGAAATGACAGGATCCAATCAAAATCTAATTGTAAATTATTTTTATTGTCATTAATAAACTCAATAAATCCTGAATTAAAACCTTTAATGACATGCGTTTGGCAATGTCTTTGCATAAATCTTTTGAAGGCTTATAAATCTTTTCGATACGATTCCCACGAAGAATTACCGGAAGATTTTCAAGTTGGCCCGTCAAAAAGAACGAAGATAATATGGTAATTAATTTATTGAATAGTACGATCCGCTTTACATCTCTTACAAGTTAATTAAGAGGATTGCATCCAGTATAGGCTCGAACGATTACTCTACAGGGTGAAAGAAGGATATCGTTTTAAAGGCGAGTTTTGGGCTAAATGAGAAAAATATGCTTTTGTTTAAAACAGTGCAAAATTATAAAAAAAATGAAAAAAAAAAACTTTTTACAAAGTTTATTTCAATAAAAAAAAATATTACATAAAAAAATATTTTACATTTTTGTGTTATCGTAAACCTGACAACAATGCACCATTTAAAACTCGTCATGCCTAATGTTGACAATTTCAATTCTTTCAATTTCTTGTATATTTTTGTGTTTTTTTTTGTAATAAATCCACCTTAAATCATTTTGTGCTTTTGATTATAACCTCGATATATATTATTCGTGCATTAAGAGAAGAGGAATTGGTTGAAACTTTGATGTTGGCCCACAGGAAAAATACATTTTTTTGCTTGGTATTCAACTGACATATTAATGTGCAAAGCTATTTTTATTTATTTATTTATTTTTTGTTTAAAAACTAAATATGACAAAGTGATTAAATAGGCACTTCTTTTAAGCAAAAATATACTACTACCTACCTACTTACGTATTTGAAATATCTTCTCTAATTTTATTTATCGACCAAAGGTTGAAACAATATCCAGTACATTTTTATGAGCATTATTTTTAACATAGAACACAGAAAAACAATTTTTAATAAACAAAACCTATATTTACTTTCAAGACACTTGAGTCAAGTTACTTGACACATGAAACTTCGTAATAACGCGCAATGTTGATAAATCGTACATTGACATATGTAAAAATTCGTAATTAAAATAATTAATTAAAGTATATTCCAGCACATAAGAAGGGCTAAAATTTTGTATTTATTTTTTATGTAAAATCTTATCGTCTAAAATGCGATACCTTCCTTTATTATGTTTAAAATATTTTACAATTTTTACACTCGTCAGATTAACTTTTCCCACCTATTTTAGTTAGGTAATGAACTATATTACCGCACTAGTAATTATCTCATTATTAAGACATTTTATTTTCTGATAGGAATGATGGATTTGAGTCAAATCATTTGATGAACTTGTAATGATTGTAGATAAGGTTTTGTGTTTTTCGTTTTAATTCAGAAAACATAACACAAAACTTTATTCACAGTCTATAATCAGAACTTCTGAATGGCCTATTTGATTTTATTTTCTGATATAATATAATGGATTTGATGATTTTATTATGATTGCAGATAAAATTTTATTTTATGCCTGGGGTAGTAATGTCCCTATCTTAGTTTGGACTTTTTCGTAGTAAATTGTATGATACATAAAAAAATAAATAAAACTAAAATATACATGCTCAAATAAAAAAATAAAATAGTATATTCTATAACTAGTATGGAATAGACAATATTCCGCGCAACAGGAAAGTTTGTCATACGAGCCGGCAGGCGAGTATGACGGTCCCGCGAGTGCGGAATGACTATTCCATACGTGTTGTAGACTATACTTTTTCTTCGACTGCAAATATGAAACACTGTATGGCTTTAAACTGCGGACAAGGTTAAAAACAATGTTTTTTGTAGGAACAATATTTTTTCAACAAGCTGAGTTAAAATTTCGACTTTCTTGCTCTAATAGGCTCTTTAAATAATGGATAATAATATATTAAAAGTCTAATTAACTAGTCCAATTAGTTTTTAAGTTGCGTTGTATTCTAGTTTTGTATAAGTTACCAGTCATTATGTATAGATCTGCAGAGTGGATTAGTATAAGGAACCAAAAATTGATTTTTTTGAGATAGGAGGTTTCGAAATTTAAAAGTCGATATGATTTTGTACTTTATTAAATAAGTATTATTTTTATAATTTATTAATAAGAAAATCAATTACCAGTAAATATATTTAAACATTTTTGTAATTTTATTAATAAATATAACATAATACGCAATTAAGAAATTAAACAATAATTACACAGGCACACAAAAAAAATAAAATGTGTGGTGACAAAAAAGCGACCTATATGGCATTGTAGTATTGACCTAACAAAGCCGAAATCTGCATTGATTGGAATTTTCTACTTACCAGTTTTTTTTGTATTCGAGTCAATTTTTATTTAGGTCAAATTATCCTAAGTAGGCCATCAAAAATCGAAAGCCGTGTTTTTTTTTGTTAAATTATGTTTTTGATAGCTCTTAGGTTCAAAACGATTTTACCAGGTTTTGGTTAAAAAAAATATTTCCTGCAAAATGTATTAAAAATGAAAGTTTTATGTTCCAACATGAAAAAAATTTTTTCGAATTTTTTTTAACAAATTCAATATTTTTTACGTACGTATTTAAATAAAAATTTCAAAGTAAGAATCGTCAAAATGATCAAAATTTTCGTTGCGTAATACTTGAACGTTCCCTAAACTAAAAATTCAAACTCGAATAAAAAAAAACTGGTAAGCAAAAAATTCCAATCAATGCAGATTTCGACTATGCTAGATCAATACTACAATGCTATATAGGTCGCTTTTTTTGGCTCCGCACACTTTTATTTTTTTGTGTGTCTGTATTATGCGTGCGGAAAAGGCCTTCTTTTCGCATGCATATGAGAAAATATACATCTTTCCGCAAGCTCGTAGAATATATTATGAAACTAGTTTGCGACTTAAACTTTTAGTGCACGAGAATGAAAGTTTTTCCACGACGCTCCAGCAGCGGAGTATGAAAATCATTCGATGCGCTAATAGCCACTCGCAAACGAAATTTACATACTATTTTAGCTACGTTCTACGAACCAAATTTGGTCTGTTTGCAAGGCGTAAAAAAAAACGAAAAAAAAAATAAAATGATTACAGTGATATTTACTTGAGAATATAATTTATATATATATATATATGTAGTATGCTGTACTGATAAGTAAAAATACCTTACCCTTAAGATGGTTTTTTTTTACCCCTCTTTTCTCTAATCTAAAATCGTAATGTTATTTAAATAGGTATTTTTTTCATACACTAACCTGCTTGTTTTAACATAAACATACGTTATAATTAAGAGGTATGTGTATTAAATATAAATTATATTCTCTCCCTAAATATCAATTCGTGATACTAGGTTAGGTACCAGTGCTTTTTTTTTAATTTTACTCATATTATTCCCAATTTTTGGGAAATGCAACTCCTGCTAAAGCAGTCATTGCATTTTCGTCATTGGGATTAATATTCATAAAATTTATGTAAAAAACTACCGATACCTAATCTAGTATCACTTATGATATTACCCCTGACAATAAAAAAAGTACTGTCAAAATGAAAAAAAAAAAAGGATTCGGGTTTTATAATACTTTTAAAAAGCACTAGTGTGGTAATGTGAGCATTATAAAACCCAAAAGTGTGCTTAACACGTTGAGTGCCACGTGTACCGCCGGCCGTCACACTATATAACGGCACAAATAACAAAAAGTATATGTATATAACATTTATTTTATATTTTTACACGGTGTATTTGAAGTAGAGTCCGAAATTTTAAGGGGTGATCCTAAAATATGACAAAAATTTTCTATAAACATATGTATAAAAATGAGTCGTACACAGAAAAAAAGGTTATCTTGGCAGAAGATAATAAATTATCTTGGATTTATATTATCTTAAATCGAGGTAATAATCTTCTTTTAAGATCATGTGACTTTGGTTTCCTTTAATTATTCTCTTGGTAGAAAAATCCTTGTCAAGGATTTTTTCCTTAAATGCATGACATTTAAAATACTAACAGAGAATCAAGAGTTTTTATCGTGACTCAAAGCCCCTGGTGTCTTACGGTAAAGAATTTTCCGGCCTTACCCCACGTAGATATACAGTAGACTTGCCCGTTGTTATTGGGAGAGAAGTTAGGTTTGTTTTTTTTTGCTGTCAGTTGTCTTTAAAGGTGTATCTTTGTTTTTATCTGCTTTAAAATGGACGTATTTGTATCTGTTACCCTCAAACGTGGGGATTTTCAATTTTACTTAAAAAAATCACGGGTAAGTAGCTTTAAATAATTATACCTATAGGTTATATATAAGCGCCATAAGCGTTGCAACAAGTTTTTCTTCAAAAACAAGTGCTTTTTCCTACGACCACCTATGAAACCAAATTTCACACGATTAACAGAGTAAGAAAGTATCATATTTCATAGGCGTGCGAAATAATATTATACATGTGTGGGAAATTTTTTCAAAATATTTACCATTCTATTAACCCTGGAACCTGACTGTGGGGTCAATATGATCTTGAATCAAGAGAATCATAATCTTAAATCAAGATTATAATTCTCTTCATTCAAGATTATATTATCTTAAACCAAGACTTGGTGTAAGATAATATCATCTTGGATAAAGATAATATGATCTTAAATCAAGATAATTACATACTTGGTTTAAGATCATATGATATTAAATAAATGGTTTAAGTGGCTTTGATTTAAGGAAATGTCCTTAAATCTAGGACCTCAAATGCCAAGATCACGGCGGACTTGATCCAAGACAGTCATGGCGTTGAACATATCGAAAGCCATGGCGGCCTTAGTTCAAGATCGTTTTACTTTGATTCAATATATTCTTTTTTCTGTGTAAGGTAGCTCCTAAAAAAATGTATTTTTATTTAATAACTTAGGAACCCTTTGAGATATCGCACCCGTTACAGAACACTGTCATGGCACAAAATTCTGAAAAATATCTTTTTAGCGCATTATCTATTGAGATCTACCGAACTGTATAACTGGCATATGCTAGTTGCTATGCTAGTAACAAATATGCCAGTTATACAGATCGGTAGATCTCAATAGTGATATTGCGCTGAAAACACATTTTTTATTCGCTTGTATTCCAAAGTGACATTTTTCGGTTAGAAATGTCAAGTTAAAAGTGACACTTTTGTTAAGAGTTTGTTTTTTTTTACTTTGGTCGGCTGCAGCCCGCCAAAGTTATTTTGCTGTCCCCCATAGAAAATTGTCAGATAACTGACAAAACCAAATTAAAACTAATTTTACTTCTCGTCCTTGAATCATAATATACTAGTTCAAAATTTTGTGTTATGACACTGTTCTGTAACGTAAACTTATCTTAATAAGGACCACCTTCTTATGTTATTTTCATGTACTTATTTTAACCAGGTGTGTGCGAAACGGGGGGCCTTATCAGTTTTTTGTGCCAAACTGTTGTCTGTATAACTGTTGTAATTTCATTTTTTTAATATAATTTCTTAGGTCAAAATATATAAAAAAACGTACTTGTTATAACCGTTTTCGAGAAAAAATAAGATATAGGTGAAATTCCACGGTTCGAGGACAAAAATTAATTATTAAAATGTTGAAAACCTAAATTTCAATGATGCAGGGTTATTCTATATCAAAAAGTAGAAAAAAGTTTCTATACATGTAGGATGAAGTTTTTGAAGCTACTATGACCCTTTAAAAATTATGCATTTTTAGAAGACCATAGCTCCCTTATTATTAGATGGGCCTTATTAAGATTAGTTCACATGCAAAACCTAGTTGCTGTATCTCAAAAGGTTCCTGAATTATTAAATAAAAACCGAATTTTTTAGCCACTTTCAAAGAAACTTAGCTTCCTTACGACGCATTTTTAGACATATGTTATAGCAACTTTTTGTCATTTTATGATATAGAATTACCCTTGAAATTTCGGGTGCACCAAATGCCTTATGGAAAGAGATCTTTATACTATTTTATCTATTTGCGCTTTTTATTTTGCTTAAAAATGAACTTACATGTAGGCTGATTTGGGAAATTTAATGTATCTATTTATATTGTTAACAATGACACTTATATTTAAAATGTTTCATTTGTTTTTTTAATTACAAATTCATATTTAGAAACTTTTTAAGTTTTAATTGTTTTTTACAGTTATTTGAAATAAAAATGGACGGGGAAGAATAAACATGTACATGTACATGTATACAGAGATGTCTCAAATGCTGTTATCCTGCCAGCTGAGCACCTCCACCTTAATTGTTTGAGACTTACCCGAGACTAACTTTTAACTTAACTGATACAAAATCAAACACAGCCCACACATAATATACATATTTATTAATATTTTTTAAAAAAATTACCTGTTTTTTAGATCTTTGGATATTGTTAAATAGAGAAACCAGAATTTTTAGAAATTTCCGAGGAAATTTCTAATAATTTAGATTTGTTTTTGTTACCAAGTTATAAACAAAAAAAATCCAAAACTGTTTTACAATGAGGCCTATTATAACACGCAAACCTAAACGACAAAAACGTAATTATGAAACACAAATAGATAAAGTAAATTTTAAAACTAAGCGATTCATTTTAAAACAATATATTATAGACCATACACCCAGTATATAAAAGCTTATGGTCTACAACCGCGCATAAATCTTGTAACAAGCCTCACAGTTTTATTTTAAATTGAAACAACACAAAGTGAGTATAACTTGTTACAAGAGTATTATGAATAATTAATTTGATTACTGTCTCAATTTAAAATGAATAATTAATAGCCATTTATACTAGAATTATAATAAATTACACTGAACAACAACAAAAAATAACAATTACTTAGTTCTAAACATATCATTCCTTTAAACTTTGACCTGCTGAATCCGAACATGATGTCCAATGAACATGTTCTCCTATCACATCATTTTTTTTTTGTTACAAGGGGTATTTTGACCATCAAAAATCCTACAGCAAATATATTGCTGCATCTGTCAATTTCGGATAAATACATTATACATTGTATATATTTTTTTATATTTTTTATTTCATATTGTATAGTTTTAGTTTCTTATATATTTTTGCTCATTCAAATGTACCATACATGTCTGTGCCAGTAGCATATTTATTAATTGTAAATTATGTATAATTTATCCAATATTATAATTTTTTGAACTATAAAGTTTCCTTGCAAAATGGCGCCAAATATGTGTCGATATCTTATTCCTTTCGGGAGTTATCATTTAACCCGGCGTGTGTGTGGTGAAAAATTATAACATCGTGTGTGTAATCCACCCCAAACTTCAAAAAATTATATAAAAAAAAGTTATGTGGTTTTTCTTAAAATATTAATTTATTTAGATTACTATACTAATATATTTATTGGAAATATAAAAAAACATATTTTTTATTTTATCGTTTTAAAGAAATGAAAAACTTTATTCTATAGAATGCACATTTAAAAGTAAAAATACTTAATTGGATATATAAATCAGGGAAAAACCAATCTTTTTTTAAAACACAAAAAAATAACTTTATTTATCCAAATAAAATAAACTCTAAAAACTGTTTTTCTTCATTCCTGACATTTTACACTTAGGAGTTATTGCAAGTTCATGGTCGATATGTGACCCTGCTCAAAAAAATCTGGTTAGCGTGTCAAATTTACGTATCACTTCTTTTTTTCGGATTCTTATGTAAAAAAGTTTTTTACATAATAATCCGAGAAACAAAGTAATACATAAATTTGACACAATAACCGGGTTTCTTTGTGCAAGGTCACATATTTTTAATTACATAAATGAATATAATTGTTATTTATAATACAATGGCGAAAAGTTTTTAGATTGAGTAGGTTTTAGAAGCCGAGGGCCGGCCGATGGAGCAGGCCGGAGGGTAATAAACATACGAAGTCGAAATTTAACTTTTTGCCCGTGTATTATACAATAATTTTTATTTGATTTTTACTAATTATAATAAATTATTAAAATATACTTTATTTTAAATTGCAAAAAATATTTCTTTTTATTGTTTTATTACTTATCTAGTTATCCATGACAAATTGCTATCCAATCAAATCGCTCAAAAAACAATTGAATCGTTTCTTTTGTGCGGTTTATTTCTTTATAAATATTACAGTATAGGTAAAGCGTCTTCTTTTAAAAAGCTTAAAAATAAAAAGTTTAAGTTAGCCGGCGAAAAAATTTTTTGGACACAAAGTTCAACTTTTCGACCGTAAAACATGAAAAAAAGGTCTCGCTTTTGGAATCAATCCAATAATAAATTATTTTGCATACTAATTTTTCAATTAAATAAATAATTATAACAAAAGTTACTTAACGATGTAAAGTTTGGTTCCTGATGTAGATTGTTAAGCAATATCCTTCAAGAACTAACCTCCAAGAACTAAGCTCTGTGATTTTTCCTAAAGCAGTAATTTAAAACACAGGTCTTTAGCTGCCAAGATCAACTTTTGGTTTACTTTTATTTTTTATTTTGCGTTTTAAATAATTTTAATTTTGATGTAAGCATTTGTGAAAATGCAATGTACTATATCCACGGTGAATGGCGTAAAATGAAATGCATTATGAACTTATCTTCACAGCTTGTTAGACATAAATTTATGAAATGATAGCTAATATTTACAATTTTATTTTTTAATATAATTTAATATTTTAGTATTACATTATAAATGTTAGCTTATAATTTTATTTAATATTATGAATTGTTAAAATTTGAATTTATATTGTTAAAACATAAATTATGTAACATTTATACATATTTTTTTGTTAAATTAACGATTTAATTTAAATTAGAGATAACATAATAAAATAAACAAGCTGTGAAGATACGTAATGCTACGCATTCCATTATATATTATTCACAGTAAATGGTATATTGCACTTTCCCAAATAATTGAAAAAACTTTTTTAAAACGAAATAAAAAAAAATAATTTTTTTTTAACAATTAATTTTATTTCCTTTTTGCGAAAAAATATAATTTTTCATAAAAAACAATTAAAAAAAAATTATAATTTTTTTTTAAATACAAAAAATTTTTGAAAAAAAATATTTAAAAAAATTAAAAAAAACTTCAAAATAAATTTCAATTTTGTTTTTGCAAAAAAAAAACAAAAAAAATGTTTTTTTTTTAATTATAGTTTTTTAATTTTTAAAAAAGTTTATCCCCCCATATCTTTTTTGTTGTTGAAGGGATTACTTTTAAAATTAGTAGAATTGATCCTTATAATAAAGGTATTTTTTCCTAAAAAAGTTAAGCTAATCAGAATTTTCTTTCAGCTTCTTTCGATTTTTTAAAAAGTTTAACCATGCGGTTTTTGTTTTTGAGGGGATTACTTTCAAAAACAATAGGGACATTCTCCTCATAAAACTTGTTTTTTCCTGAAAATTCGCAGACGCTGTGAATAATATAATAATAATGACACATTTTTTTCTACACAATGGTTAACCAAATCGGTAATAAATAAAATGTACACAACTAAATCAATGGTTTTATCTATTGCATAAGTAAACATATTGACATATCCAACTTAGTAATAAAGAAATTGAAAAAAAAATATCGACACCTTTTATCAAAATGTTAACCATAGGAGTCTTGATAAAAAATATCTTTAAACTCGTCTTGCAAAACATCATAAGGGGAAGTGAGTTCCCACGATAGACTCCCTAATAATTCCGCGTTCCCCTAAAATATAAGTACTGACGCAATTGTTCCGAGTTACCCCCTTGTTAAGGTATTTTGTTTACCTTCTCGAGGCATTCCCATACACCCAGCGTGGGACAGTGAGGTGCATTGTACCTCCTTGCGGGGTGTACTCCCTCTTTTGCACCTTTTCGCAAGGCGGTGACTTTAACGACCATTCTCGAGTTGAACTTCTGTTTAAATTTCGTACACAAAACATTTCTGGATTTAAAAGTTTGAGGCAAGAATGAGATTTGTCCCTTTCTTACAAATTTATTTCTTATAATTTAAGTAATTCATTTATTTTTTTTATTTCATTAAGTATTTCTGTATTTATTTTTTAAACTTATATTAAAAAGTTATTTTTTATAATAAATACAATTTTCGGGACACCATTTTAACGAGCTAAATATATTATGATATTTAACGCTTTATTTCATTTACTTGAAAATAAGTCTTATTAAATTAGACAAGTACCTTTTTTTATTATTTATTTTTTCTATTTTGCGGCTCTTATAAGCTCATAATCACAAGAATTTTGCGTGTTCTTATAGGTCCATAAGAGGTCTGTACTTTTTTTTTTGGGTTGGCAACAAACAAAATTCTATCGCTTGACGTTTTCCGTGCAAATGTGAATGTCGCTTTAAAGTTTAATTTTTAACAAAATGTTTAGTTTAGGTTATTTTTTACCGTGTTAAAATTGTGGCTTGGTTAATTGCAGTGAAAAAGAGAAGAGATGACTATAAAATATATCAAAATATCATTTGTTCTTAGAATTTTAAACATGGTGTAAACTGTAATTCCAACCCAAAAAAAAATCCCTAAATCAGTCTTCAATTTAAAAGTAAGTTTGTTTTAATTTTAGAGCAAACTAGAAAAAATTGTATAAAGCTTGTTTTCCAAACTTTTACTCGTGCGCTAAAAACGTATGTTATGAAACTAGTACTTTAATATACTATTAAATAAAGCAAGGTTTTAAGTTAACTACTATAACGCGGATTTTTATTTTTATATTTTTATAAAAGAACCAAAATAGTAGAAAAACTTATTTGTCTATTTATGGTATTACTCCATTAGAAAAGTATGTGCTTATTAACTTTTTTAATATACTATATATTTACTAATTCACTATGGTTTGTTTAGGGCATATCCACAGGCTCTTATGCGAACGTTATAAGCCGGGGCATAATATACATCACGGCATATCAAGCCAATCACGGCATCGTATTGTTATGTATTATGCTAGCTTTGCGAGTCTTTGGATGTGCCTTTAGGTGGATTATTTATTTATTAGTTACTTTTACAAAGATTCGTGATTAACAATACATATTGTCTATTTATGTTTATTGATTATTGTTAAAGAAAAATAAATATCTAATAAGAAAAGATTATTAGTTTTGTTAAGGAAGACTAAATACAAGAAAAGGCTCTTTAAACCTTTGCTGGAGTAACTCTTATTCTGGGCTAGGAATGGCAGATAGGAAAAAATAAAGTAATTTAAATTTTAAAGTTTAAAATATGGTGTTATAGAAGAATGTTGATGATAAATGGTCAGATAGAGTTACAGTTAAGGGCGTATTAGATAGAATTGGGGAAAAGCTTACCTTATGGATCAAATGGTGGGTTACATAATAAGAAACGAGAGCGAGCAGGGAGTTTGTATAAAGGTTTAGAAAGGCCTAGAATTGAATACTGTTCAAAAATTTTATAATATGTAAGACACAAATAACACAACTAAAAATTTTAATTTTATTTATAGCTAGTAATATTAGTTCGGATATAACCTGTTTTTGTATTTAGATTTCCTATACAAAATAATATTGCACGTCCTATCAAAGATCTTAAAGATTCATAAATAATAAAAGGGATTAATTTTTGTACTTGTATGACTTTGTGTGTACAATAAAATTGTTGGGGGTTAATTAAGAAGTACTGTAGTAATAATAACCTGGTATTCAATAAAAATCTATTGTTAAAGCTTTTATGTATAATTCCAGTACTTACATACTTAGCTTTCTTAACAACTAGACTTCTTTATTAATTAAAATAGTTTTAATACATATGTATTTATACAATAATAAAGTCCTATAAATTTTTAATTACTAAGCTAATATTTTATTTTTTATTCTGTTGAGTAACGTAACCTGGGTACCCAGAGGTTAATTTGTTTTCCCTTAGTATTTCTTTCATAACAGATTTACAACATTGCAATTTTAGCAATTTTTTCAGTATTTTTTAGTGTTGTTTTTTTGTTAAACCTTTCTTTAAAAATTGTTTTGGCATTTTCCAATAGTTTAATTCAATTATTTTTTGCCATTTTTGAAAACTTATTTATTTTTAAAAATCACCCCCCCCCCTTAAATTTTGAACGAATTGAGATATCAACTTCAAACACGTAAGTACACTACACGGGCTTTTGCCTACAGTGAGCAAATTGTAAAATACCATATGTAATTTTATGTATTAAATAAATAAATAAATCTGAAAAAAAAAAATTCTTACCAAGACAACTTAAACTATCTGTTGCCGTATATTTGCTATTTGTAACTTTTAAAATATGGGGACATAGGGAACGTTCAAGTATTACATAAAGCAATTTTTGATCATTTTGGACCCCCCCCTGTAATGCTGATTTTCTATACCATTAACATAGGCGTAACACTCCAAAATGACCCCCCCCCCCGAGCATTACGTAATACTTGAACGTTGTCATAGCTCTAGGTCACATATGTTTAATTATATCGTTAAAAAAATAAATTCTTTTTTCGACCATATATATTTTAAATTTTATATATTTTATAAAGTTTTTTTATTTTTTCTGTTTTTTTTTTTTCATATAATTTACAATTACTGTAATTTACGTTTCTGCATCATTTATCAAAAAAAGTCTTTTTTTAACTAATTAATTTTGACGAAAATTAACATTTTTAACTATATTTTAACCCCTCAAAAGAATAAAAAAATATATATGGTCAAATTGAGAATTCTATAATCTTTAAAATGATGTATTACACGACCCCCCTTTTATTTACAAAAAAATTCCCCATATTTACAAGGATAAAATTTTTCGATACCTCAACTCGTTCAAAAGTTAAAAGGGTGGTTTGGACTTTTAGATCTCATTGTGAACAGTAAAATTTTTACTTCATAGTAATGTAATAATTCTTTTGTATTGATGTATGGCTTCTTTCAAATTTTTAAAAGCTTATTTATGCATATATTATGTCGATAGGTCTTGCTTCTTTCTTTTATTCTTTCTTCGCTACTTTTTCATATTGGCAAAGGACCAGTTCTTCAGCTGGCATGATATATTGATTCTATTAATCTCAAACAGGGTACATGAGGGGATATAACCTACACGCATACGTACACACGGTGCTTTATTTTATAGCAATCAGGTGTGTACCTACCTCCTGCAGAATGCTCGACTTTTAATCATTTATTGTAAATAAAGTATTTCAACATTCTTTAAGTTTAGTATTTATATCGCGAAATATAATATGTTAACCCTCATTCACGTGGGTAAACAATATTGCTATTTTGGCAGTATTGGCAAACATTGCATGCAATTTTGGCCAGTATTGCCAATGACAATGGCATGCGATTTTTGCCCATATTGGGAAAATAGCAATATTGTTTACGCACTTGAATAGACCTGATTATGAGATTACAGTATGTATATATGTGATATAGAACCATATAGATTAAATGAATATGACCAATATGTTCGAACCCATGGGTTTGGCAGGGCGTAGCGAAAAAAATTTCTTTAATTTTCTTTTAGCAAAAAAGGAAAAATTAAAAAAAAAATAAAAATGATAGTTTTTTCATTTTTAAAAAAGTTTAACCTATCCGTTAATTTTTTTGTTTTGGGGAGTATTACTTTTAAAATTAGTAGAATTTATACTTATAATAAAAGTATTTTTTTGCTGAAAAAGTGATTGTATCTCACTTATTATTTATAGTAGGACAATTTTTTTTTACATAATTAAAAATAATGTTTTTCTTCAAGCGTACTAAAATGTTCATATTTTATAACTGAACACACTAGTTAGAAGTGATCTATTTTTTTACAGTAAAAAAATGAGTTCATTGTTGTACGCCGTTAAAAAAAGTTAGTTATCAAAACCACCACTGGCGACAGCACTCTTTGACTTTGATGACAGCCATACTTTAAACTTGTTTGTTTATTATGTAAACAGTTGGTTGACTCGAGATTCTGTGCAAAAACCTTGTGTGAAATTGATTAAAAATGATTGAACAAGAATATATGGTTTATGCACCTAAAAATCTTTCCGAAATTGCAAATGCTACATTAGACAAGTTACCATCGAAATCGCGAAAAGTGTACGATTTCGCCTACGAAAAAAATTTAAAATGAGCTAAGGAAGGTTTAAGTTTATTTCGAAAGGGTTTTATTTGCCTATTTTAATAAAAAAAAACATACTATATTACTGAATAAATTAAATTCAAAAATTAATATTTTTAAAAATATATATAGGATGCTTGAAGAAAAAATAGTATGTTTCACTCAGAGGAAAAGTGCTTTTTTTTACTCGTCTGTAGTTTCCGGACTCCGCTTCGCGTCGTCCGTAAATTCTACAGACTAGTAAAAAAAAGCTTCACTTTTCCTCTTAGTAAAACAATATACTATTTTCTACTACCTAATTAAGTGCTAGCTTACATATTATCTACCGTTGTCAAGGCTTGTTTACATTGACAACCAATAAAAACAGTGAACTCATTTATTATTGAACGTTGTTAAGCATTGTTTATCGACGACTGTCAATAATGAAAAAAATTAAGACAACTGCTAACTTTTTTCAACTTACTTGTCAAACTGACAGCTATGTCAAAATAGTTTTTAAACTACATTAGTAACTAATATTTTGAGTTACTACCTTTAGGTAGTAGAAAAAATAGTATATGCACCACAAATACGAACTGTCTTAAGACTTAGTTTGCATACTAGGAGCATTATATACTATTAATTCTCTACAAAAATACATGTGATTTTTATCGTAGGACTATTAGTTTCCGAGACTATCTTTAAGCATATATTTGATACTTTTAACTTTTGCAATGTGGGCAAGGTTGCTTAGAGGGACATTTTTCTAAATATAAAGGGGGTCGTGTGATACATCATTTTAAAGCTTATAAAATTCTCCATTTAACTATATATTTTTTATTTTTTTAAGCTTTTTTTTGGGTTTAAAATAGGGTTGATAATGGGTATTTTAGTTAAAATTTTTCTAAAAAATCAAACAAGTTTTTTAAAAGTTGTTCTAATTTCATGATGAAAAAAACCTAAATTATACTTTTAAACTAATTTTAATTAACATAAATAAAAAATTTACAAATAAAATTTAAAAAATCGTATTTTTTAGCACAAAAACTTAAAAAATCGAAACCTTAAAAAAATGTTTAAAAAATTAAAAAATATATAGTCCAATGGAGAATTTTATTTGCTTTAAAATGATGTATCACACGACCCCCCTTCTATTTAAAAAAAATGTCCCTCTTAGCACCCCTGCCCACATTTGCTATCTCAAAAAAAGTCACTCTTGATAACTTGCCCTGCTTGTTTTCAAACTCCCAAAATACTAGTACTCTTTGTATAACTCTTACGGTTCATGAGAAAATTATAAATTTTAAAGTCGCCATTTTGAAGAAAAAAAACATTATAAATAAGAGTTATACGAAAAGTGCTTAGTGTTTTGGGAGTTTATCTAGAGTGACTTTTTTTGAAATACCAAAAATAAAAAATAAATTCCTCTTTGTAACTCCATCTGGGGACATTCTGTATATATATATATATAAGCTTATTTAAAAAAAATTGTTAATTAAAAAAAAAAAAAAATCGAAAAAAATTTTTTTTTCAGTTTTTTTTCGTTTTTCTCAAAAAGAAAATTTAAACAAAAATTAAAAAAAAAAATTGAAAATTTGTTTTTCAAAAAAAAAATATTTTTTTCAATATATTTTGTTTTTATTTTTTTAGCATAACTTTCGGTTTTGGTGGCATTACTTTCAAAAAGAATAATCTTCCCCTCGTAACACTTGATTTTTCCTAAAACAAAACTTTTTTCTGTCTATCTTTCTATCGGATTATCGTCACAAAAATCGTCAGACGGACAAATTTATATCCAAAATTTTTTTGTTTTGGTCGATTTTTGAAATGTTTTAAAAATTCAAAACTACCGTATAATACTATTGTAGGGCAGGCGCTGTAAATAGTATAAAAATGATAATAGCTAGTTTTTTTACAATTTTTAAAGAAAAAAAAAATGGACAATTAACAAATACTTTTGTTTTTCATAAACTTTTTTTTTAATTTTATTCCAATTTTTTGACAAATGAAAGTTTTTTTAAGAAAAAATTTTTTGACCATGGCTAAAAACTATTTTCTCCAATTTTTTTAATTTTTTTTACAAAAGAAACATTTAAAAATTGATATTTTTTATAAAGGGTTCAAAATTATTTTTTTCTCAAAACTTTTTTTAAATTTTGTAGGTCTGTAAGTCTGTAAGTCGAAACAAACTTTAAGGCCAATTTTCACCCTTTTTTCCCATGTCATAATACTTGGGAGTCAGACTAACGTTGCAACACTTTGTTGCGGACAAAAACGTGACATTAAATTGGAGACTAACCTATATTATTCTAGCGCAGGCACTGTGAATAATATAAAAGAAACTGACCATACGTCTTATATCAAGTTTTTTATATACACGATAACTCAAAAACGAATTATCAGATTGACTTGAAATTTTTAGTAAAAATCAAATTCTATTGCCTATTATTTTTTAAAATAATCCCCACAAAAAGAAAAAAAATAATAAATGTTAAATTTTTAAAAAAATATGTTAAAAAAAGTTAAAATTGTGTCATATACATATCAAAAAAAGAATTTTTCTGAAAAAAAAAAGTTTTAAGAAAATAAATGTTTTTCGAAAAAAAAAATCGTTTTATTTTTATTTAGGCTGCCTACAGGCAGGGGTATATTAAGGGGGAGCGTGCCCCCCCCCCCACGAGATATATTAGCATCAAAATTATATTTTTGGTGAATGAGCAATTTTTTTTTTGGATGCCCCCCCCCTTAAAAAAATAAATCCTCCCCTGCCCACAGAGGAAGTATTCTTTTTTTAGCAGCAATATTTTATTTTGCATTTTACTATGTATTTGGGAAAAAGCAATATACTGTGAATGGTATATAATGGAATACGTAGCATTATATACCATTCATCTCCAGGGCTTAATTAGCAAAAAAATAAGTTGCCCTATAAAGGGCAAGTATGAATATCATGCATTCTATTATTCCTATTTATAATAATAATATTATGTATTTGACAATATTAAATTAATTTATATTATAAATATTTTATATCCAATTTTAACAGCTGTATAAATTAGTTTCCTTTAATACCATTTTACTAAATATTTTAAAATAAAAAATGCTCTTTTTATTCATCTAAAGTAGCAACTTCTTATTTCAATATTTCACAAAAATTATAAACCAAGCCAATCCAATTTTATTAAAGACTATGTGTATACAGTGCGGTCCAAAAGTCACCCCCCCCCCCTTTAACTTTTGAACGAGTTGAGATATCGACTTCAAATTTAGAAGTCTTAAATAAGACAACTTAAACTATCTTTTAGCATATATTTGATATTTTCAGCTCTTAAAATGTGGGCAGGGGGGCATGGGGGGACATTTTTTTAAATGGAAAGGGGGGTCGTGTGATACATCATTTTAAATATTATAAAATTCTCTATTTAAACTAACATTTTTAAATTTTTTAAAAATGTTTTTTAAGGTTTTGATTTTTCAATTTTTTGTGCTAAAACATTCGATTTTTGAAGTTTTTTTTTATAAATTTTTATTTATGTCAACTAAAATTAGTTTAAAAGTATAATTAACATTTTTTTATGATGAAATTAGGCATTTTTAAAAAATTATTTGTTTTTTTAGCGGAATTTTGACATTAATATCCATTTTCAACCCCATTTTAATCCCATTTTTTTTTTTAATTTAAAAATATGGAGTTAAATGGAGAATTTTATAAGCTTTAAAACGATGTATTCCATTTAAAAAAATGTGGCCCCATGCCCCCCTGCCCACATTTTAAGAGTTGAAAGTATTAAATATATGCTAAAAGATAGTTGAAGTTGTCTTATTTAAAAGGTCCAAATTTGAAGTCGATATCTCAACTGGTTCAAAAGTTAAGAAGGGGAGGGGGTGACTTTTGGACCGCTCTGTATATATAATTAGAAAAAATACAAAAAAAGTTCTATTTACTTACGTACTACGCACGACATGTAAAGGCCTATCCAGAAGCTTGCATATGAACATAAAACATAGGAATGCGATATTGGCTTACAAGATACATGGTGGCACATCAAGCCAATCACGGCATAGCATTCTTATGTTTTATGTTCTTATGCAAGCATCTGGATAGGCCTTAACACTGAATTCGAGTTTTCCCGACCACCCCCGCAGTACGAAACTAATATTTTTAAAACGCAACCAGTAATATAAGTAATATATAGTCTCAACACTTTGAAAAAATGGCGAATGCGGGGGTGACAGGTATTCAGAATAAGACTGTACATACGTACACACATACATACATACATAGACTATTAAACACATTACCCTCCTTTCTTTTTTGGGGTAAAAAGAATATTTTGGCATGGTATTTAAAACTTGTCACACAGTTTGTTTAAGAATTAAATAGTGACTAAAAATATAAAAAATGTATTTTTATTCCATAAATAAATATTTTCATTAAATTTTAGCATTCAAATAAATATGATTACTTTCTCGGCCCTTTGACTACATAGTGCGCCATGGGAGGGACGGACGGACAAAAAAGAAAAAAGTTTCTTATTTTTTCATGAAACAAATTTATACCCAAGAATTTTTTGTCCAAGACGTTTTATGGAGGTTTTGAAAAATTCGAAACTACCGGAACAGCGAAACCACTATGGCTTTCAGCAGCAACTTTGCGATCTTCATGGATAATGTGCCTGGGAACACGAAATTGTGATGGGATTAATCGATCCTGCGAATTATCTTAGGAAAATGCCAATAACACAAATTTGAATTGGAATTGGATTAATCGATTTCTAATATATGGGTATTTCTGTACGAATCCATACCACCTTGGTGATTGAATGTCACGGATTTTCGTTAAACTTTTTTATATTATCACCACTCTAATACTAAAAGCCTTATGCAAAAAAAAGAATTTAAAAAATTTTTTTGGCTGAGATATGATTTTTTTAAAAATTTGTAATTTTTCAATTTTTGACGATAAAGAAAACAGCTTTATTTTCAATTTATTACTATAAGTCTGACAATTTTAATTTGATGAAATTTGGTGCACCCATGTAAACTTAGATGACAATCTTGAATTTTTTATAAATTTTTTTAATAGTAGGTTACAGCTCTTCTTCTTCTTCTTCTTCTTCTTCTTCTTCAAAAATATTTTTTTACGTTTTTTTATAACTATGTTTAACCCGATTTTTCGTAAAGTGCCCCCCCTACGATTTTTCTCAAATTTTGGTCAAATGTACTTCTAAGTGTCCTTTTTTCAATGACATAAAATTTATTCTGGGCAAATTAGGTTTACTATATATTTTAGCCATTTTTAATTTTTACGACAATGAGGAATTGTGCTGGAAATGCTGTTTTACAAAAAAAGGCACATATTATTTTTTATGTTTTTAATAGTTTAGGTGAAATGCTTCATTTTAAGACAATAACAAAATAATTAATTGTTGGTTTTTTTCAAAAAAGGCGTAAGTCCACAATTTTATTACTTTTTTATTTCTATATATTTTGTAGGCGTTTTTTTTCTGGTATAAACGTTAGCTTACGTTAAATAAAAGTCTTTAACATCAAAAACTATTTTTATTTTTTTTTTAACACAATATGTTTTTTGGTTTTGTTTTTGATCTTAAAAATGCCTGAAAGTTGGTAAATAATAATAATGCATTTATTCCAGCCTAATGGCCATATGACAAGGATAGTAATAACATAACAAAAATAAAAAAAAAACAAAAATTAAAATTAATTATAAATATTTACAAAGGTGAAAGTGAAGGTGGTTACAAGAGAAAAAAACAGAGTTTCCGCCACTTTTCAATTATGGGAGATGACCAAAATACATCAGATGAAACCAATCCCTGCAAAAGTGAGTTTGAGCACTGTAGCAGACGATTTACAAAACTGGCAAGTCTTTTTCGACGCAGTGCATCTAAAGTATCTATGCGTGCTAAGGCAAACATCTCCGATGCACTGGTATAACGTGGGTGTCTATGTAAGATGCGGTAAGAGTCATTGTAGCAGATACGCAGTGCGCGCCACGATGCCATGGTGTGATCGCACCATAGCTCGCCCGAATAGAGGTTATAACAGTAGGTAGGAGATCTTTGACACTAATAGAACACTTTTGAAATTTCCTAGCAATCATGTTTGCCCGGACACATAGAGTTTTATAGTGACGTTGTATATCTTTGTTGTCACTCAGATTATCACACAGAAAATGCCCAAGGTATTTGATTTCTGGCACCATCTCAATTACTGCATTATTAAGAAATATCGGAAGAACACGTAGATTTCTATAAACTGCTGGCTTGAAAACCATTAGCTTGCTTTTTTCGGTATTGTATAAGAGGTAATGTTTTTTCGCGAAGTCTTCACATACCCGAACGAGCATACGAAGGCCCTCTAAAGACGGACTAAGAAGAACCATGTCGTCTGCATATGATACACAGTTCACCTTAATACTTCCACAGTAACATCCTGCTTGTACTTTAAGAAGTAAGTAATGTATTTCATCTATGTATGCATTAAATACTTCTGGGGCTAAAAGGCTTCCCTGCCGAGCACAAGTTGAATGTAGCTGAATTTGAGCAGCCCCAGAGGATAAATGCGTTTGCAGTCAGGTTCCAGCTTTGAATCATTCGGCATATGTAACGAGGAACTTTTCGTTTTAGAAGTATCTTAATAAGTGTGAAGTGGTGAACCCTGTCAAATGCCTTACTTAGGTCAAGAAATAAAGCATATACCGGTGTATTCTTACGTACGTTATGCGTAACTGTTTCTTTGACTAAGTAGGTGGCATCAGCGGTGCCGACATGTTATTTAAAACCAAACTGGTTATCACTTGTATGGAGATATTGACGACATCTATTTAGAATAACCAGCTCAAGTGTTTTAGAAATCGAGGTTGACAAGGCAATAGGGCGGTAATTCGACGAGGACGAGACATCTCCACTCTTATTTTTAATAAGAGGTACTATTATGCTTTTTGTAAGAGATACTATTATGCTTTTTGTAAGAGATGGAGAAGTAAATCCGTGGCAGAGCATACAGGAAAAGCAAATAGATAAATATGTGTACAAAGACTGATGAGCGTGTATAATGTGTTCAGGACACACTCCATCCCATCCTGCTGCTTTGCCAGTCTTTAGCTGAGATACGGCAATTTTAATGTCATTAGGATTTACAGTACAGGTTTCAAAGTCTTCAGCCTCAATTGTATGAACAGGGTTATCTTCGTAAAGATTGCTTAGTCTTTTAAAGTGATTTGCCCAGTGTTCGGCAATGTTAGCTTCGCCAGATATTTGGTCAATAGAAGCAGCAACAGTGGAGGATGACTTTTTAAGTTTTCCGCAGGCTTTCCAGAATTTGGCAAAGTCCTTATCCGAGTGATATGTAGCCAAAGCGTCCGAACGCAACTGTTTCTCACGCTGTCGTACTGATTTAAGTCTGTTTTTGAACAGTTTACGTAGTCTACGTCTGCTATCGTTAAGAGGTCCATGATGCGGGCGTCCAGCATCCACCCAAGCTAAAAAAGCATGGTGTGCCCTATTGTAGGAGTCTGAAACTTCAGCTGACCAACCAGGAACAGCTCTAACAGTATGCTTCTTCTTTGGAAAGCTTTCAGAGATAGACTGTCGAAGCGCGTCCACAATGTTGTCATACAGCTTAGCAATTCCTTCAAAGTGCTCCAGTTTGCTGCAGGCAGTGTCACGACAATAAATTGCTTCAGGAAGAAATATATTGGTCAAATTTTTATGACAATTCAATTTAAACTTTTGTATAGATAAATTACACCTTTCAGACCATTTTGGAATATCAGGTTTGTAGGTTAAAGTTTTAACTACCGGAGGAAGAATAGAAGTTTCCAGGTTAATAGAAAGTGGAAAATGGTCTGAGGGAGAAGTTATTAAGTGCACTTTAATGGAGTTTACGCAGTTAACAGCGGCTTTAGAGACCAGGCAGTGATCTAACCATGAAGTTGTGGAGTGAGAGTCGCTAAGGTATGTATAAGTGTCATTGGGTAAGGAAATGACATCTTGAATCAGTAGGCTTTCCCTATCACAAAAACTGAGAGTCTCATTGTAAAATTCATTATTGGCTTGAGGTCTAGCGTTAAAGTCACCAAGTATAAGTATATCATGAGGAGAAACTTCTTCAATGATCGCTGAAAGTTTGCCAAGAACGAAACAAAACTCGGGAATGTTGTCAACGTGTAAGGTAGGCATATAGACTGTGGCTAGTAATATAAGTCTATTGTTGGCCTCAATTGTAACGGCAGCAATTCTAGGGTTATCGCAGTTTATAGGTTTTACTACATGTGCAAGTTTGTTACGCCATAATATGGCAACTCCACCAAACGGTCTACCTCTAAGAAGGTGAGTACTATCCATAGCACTAGCTCCAGTATACATAAATTCGGGATCTGCATTGGATAATTCAGGTATATCCTCCCAAGTTAGCCACGTTTCCTGAAGCAGGCAAAAATCAAAGTCTTTACAGTAAACTGTCAGAGTAAGAAACTTTTTTTTTGTTATAAATATTTTTTTAATACGCAGCTCAGAGAAAAGTTTTCTATGCCGGGGATAAATCCTTAATAAAAATTAATTTAAAAAATATTAATTTATTTAACATACTAATTCTTTATTTACAATTTATTTGTGTCTTATTATGTAACTTTAATTATTATACAAAGCTTATCAAAATCTTTTAAATTTTTGTGAAGCGCATCCATCGCTAAAATATAATGAACTATTTTTTTATTTGCTTGTATTCCAAAGCGACATTGTTCGGTTAGAACTGTTAAGTTAAACGTGACAATTTTGTTAACAGTTTTTCTTTTGTTTTACTTCGGCGTTCCCTTTTGGAAAATTGTATAGCGGTTGTGCTTGAAAAAACAAAAACATAATTTTGTTGGCCCCTTATGGAAAATTGTCAGATAACTGACAGAACCAAATTAAAACTACCAACTTTCAGGCATTTTTAAGATCAAAAACAAAACCAAAAAACATATTGTGTTAAAAAAAAAATAAAAATAGTTTTTGATGTTAAAGACTTAGTATTTAACGTAGGCTAACGTTTACACCAGAAAAAAAACGCCTACAAAATATATAGAAATAAAAAAGTATTAAAATTGTGTACTTACGCCTTTTTTGAAAAAAACCAAAAATTAATTATTTTGTTTTTGTCTTAAAATGAAGCATTTGACCTAAACTATTAAAAACCTATAAAAAATAATATGTGCCTTTTTTTGTAAAACAGCTATTTCCAGCACAATTCCTCATTGTCGTAAAAATTTAAAATGGCTAAAATATATAGTAAACCTAATTTGCCCAGAATAAATTTTACGTCATTGAAAAAAGGACACTTAGAAGTACATTTGACCAAAATTTGAGAAAAATCGTATGGGGGGCACTTTACGAAAAATCGGATTAAACATAGTTATAAAAAAACGTAAAAAAATATTATTGAAGAAGAAGAAGAAGAAGAAGAAGAAGAAGAAGAAGAAGAAGAAGAGCAGAAACCCACTATTAAAAAAAATTATAAAAAATTCAAGATTTTCATCTAAGTTTACATGGGTGCACCAAATTTCATCAAATTTGGATTAAAATTGTCAGACTTATAGTAATAAATTGAAAATAAAGCTGTTTTCTTTATCGTCAAAAATTGAAAAATTACAAAATTTTAAAAAAATCATATCGCAGCCAAAAAACTTTTTTAAATTTCTTTTTTGCATATGGCTTTTAGTATTAGAGTGGTGATAATATAAAAAAAGTTTAACGAAAATCCGTGACATTCAATCACCAAGGTGGTATGGATTCGTACAGAAATACCCATATACTAAATGTTATATGTTAATATGGTGAATTTAATTGGTATTGAGGAATTATAACTGTGAAATAGTTATAATGTTGGAAAACATGTGGTGATATATCATGATATCCGAGCCGATTCAGGCAGGACTAAGGGCTTGGGTCACGGATTTGGCTGATTATTTTTTATAATATTGAATAAAATTTTATAGAAAAAAATATAATTTTTTTAATGGCGAAAACCGCAGTTCTCTAGGTTAAATAGTTTTTGAGTTATTGCACGTCAATATCACAAGTCCAAATTTAAAAATTTTGAAAAAAATTTAAAAAATCATATTTTTAAAACGGGACGTTTTTGAATAAAAAAACCTTGAAGTTTTTTCTCAGCCAAATCCGTGACCCAAGCCCTCAGGCCTGCCTGAATCGGCGCGGATATCATCAAGTGTTTATGAATATTTTTTGTATAGCGTGTAGATACTTTTTTGTGCTAACTGAGAATAACTTTTTATAGCTATAGCTATCATACTGATAGTACACGTTAATAAAATTGCACATATGATAAATTAATTTTTTAAGCAATACATATTACAAGTTAACATATTTGCAAATTGTAGATGGTGGATATGGAACAATCCAGACAAAATCTGCCAATCTGGAATAAATCTATTGATTGAGCTGGCTAATTATCCTAGTAAAAGGCCATTAACGAAGAATTTCAGTTGGAATAAATAATTGCAGTGTAATAATGAAGTAATCGTTACCCAACTCTGGTTCGCTTCACATTTTTAAGAAAAAGGAGTCAATTTTAGAAGCAATGCTTATTAAGCATGTTGCCTTGTCTGTACGAAAAGCTCGAGCACATCTAATACAACAAACCTTTGTAAACTTTCAAAATGGAAAGCTTTTACACAGACGGAGATATAACCTAGTTTATAAATGTAAACCTTAAGGTTTTGGGCGCACTCAGATTTCCACATTTTCTAGTAAAACTTTTTGTCCTGAATTAAAATCTGCGAAGAAAGTTTTTTAAGGTAGTACCATTGTTGATATATAATTATATATAATATTTGAATAAAAAATATAGAAAAGTAAAAAACATATGCTTTTGGAAACTAGTTTATGTCTTTGTATTATAAATTTTTAATATTATTATTATTAGAGGTGGGTTATACTAGCCCAAAAAAGTAAACTTTTTCGGATTCATCAGGCGACAAATTTAAAACGGTGTATAAAGCATGTTATGCCTTTAATTTTTTATCAAGTTCAGTCAAAAGCTGATAATAAAGTAGTTCTAGAAATTTAACACCAAAATACATTTTTTACCATGGTAAAATACTAAGAAAACAGGAAAAAATGTAAAAAAATGGTCTGCTTTTTGAGATATTATCGCCCCTGGCAGCCTCCAACACTGTATTTTGAAAATTGCATTATAACTATAGGACTCTACATACCCAAATTATAAGCGATAACTAAAAGCATATAATTAAAAGCAAGGCGCCCCCGCTATTTTGCTCGGCGCCTCCCGAAATAGAAATCGATTTTCAAAAAAATGGCATTTAGGTAATACCCACACCCTAGCACACGATTTAAATTTGTCTCCGGATGAATCCGAAAAAGTTTACTTTTTTAGGCTCGTATAACCCACCTCTATTATAAATGGAATGATCCAAGAAGTTTTTAAAAAAGGGGCTATGCGACAAAATTAAAAAACAAAATAATAAAAATTAATATATTTTATCCAAAATTTGAATGTAACATTTTTATACTAGGTATTCAAAACAACTTTTTCTATATCTTGTGTGCGCCATTGCCAAAACTACTTCTTTGCTGAACATTTTTTTAGGCCTTGGCACACAAATAAGTCATGTATTAATACTTTTTTTGTTCTACATTTTTTACAATTTGTCATAGAAGGCTGATTTTCTTTCTACATTATAAAAATTTTCCTATTTTGTTTTAAAGTCTTTAAATGCAAAATAATTTTGAAAATTATTATTATTGAAAGTAATAAAAAATGGATATGTGTTAAAAATTAAAAAGTACAAATTATAAATAAACAAATTTGTTAACCATTTAAATAATTTTACAATAAAAATCAATAAACTTTGTTTAACATAAATTATGAATTTTATACATGTTGTAAAAAGTAAAATAAGCTAATACTAATATTTCCATATTATGATTTTATCTATCAGATATCTGTAGAATATCATGTTTCCTATCCAGGTATGAAATATTAAAATTATATAGCAATTCATCAGTCCTAAATAACACAGTTCAAAATGCTTTACAAAACAGTATTTTCAGCACTGTTTTTTTCATTTATTAACAAAAAGCAAAAAAAAAAAAAAACAAAGTCGACATTTGAATATAATAGAATAGAACAGAAATAATAATAATAATAATAATAATAATAATAATAATAATAATAATAATAATAATAATAATAATAATAATAATAATAATAATTATTATTATTATTATTATTATTATTATTATTATTATTATTATTATTTTTATTATTATTACAATATATAAAGGGCGGAGAAAATTAATCCTATAAAGCCCATAAAGAGTACTAAGTTAAATAAGAAAGAGATACCATAAAAAAGAAATAAAAGCTTTATACAAAAATAACAAATAATAGAAATTAATTGGCTTTAAAATTGTCGTACAAGTTTTTAAACGTTTTTACGTTGGTGGCAGATATAATGTTTTCTGGCAGACTGTTCCATTCTTGGAAAACTCTGTTCCCTAAGACATTTTGGCGGGACCTGGTTCTGAAGTTTTCTTTCTTGAGTTTTAAGGTGTGAGCTCTTAGTCTTGGGTTCGGATTTAAAGTAAACAGATGTCGTATATCACAAGAAAAGTGCCTATGAAGAGCATGGTAAGTAAATATACATATATAATAGAATATAAAAGAATAGAATAGAATAGAATAAAATAGAATAGAATAGAATAGAATAGAATAGAATAGAATAGAATGGAATGGAATGGAATGAAATGGAATGGAATGGAATGGAATGGAATAGAATAGAATAGAATAGAACAGAACATAATAGAATAGAATAGAATAGAATAGAATAGAATAGAATAGAATAGAATAGAATAGAATAGAATAGAATAGAATAGAATAGAATAGAATAGAATAGAATAGAATAGAATAGAATAGAATAGAATAGAATAGAATAGAATAGAATAGAATAGAATAGAATAGAATAGAATAGAATAGAATAGAATAGAATAGAATAGAATAGAATAGAATAGAATAGATGAGGATAGAATAGAATAGAATAGAACAGAACGAAACAAACGAACGAACGAACGAACGAACGAAAGAACGAATGAAAGAACGAACGAACGGGACGGAACAGAATAGAATAGAATTTATTTATTGTAGTTTGATACAAATAAATGTAGATTACATAAGTCAGTCTTAAAAAATAACGACACGGAACGGAACCGAACAGAACAGAATAAAATAGAATTTATTTATTGTAGTCTGATATAAATAAATGTATATTACATAAGTCAATCTTAAAAAATAAACAAGAACAAAGAGATTAAAATAGTTAAAAAAAATAAAATGCAATTTAAATTAATTTAACAAAAAGTTACAATTTAAACAAATCAATAAATACATTTAAAAGCATTTAATAAATACAATTTAAATACATCTAATTAAGTACATTTAAAAAAAATTTAAATTCAAATTAAATGGCTTAGAGCTTATCTTTAAAGAAGTCTTCTAATGTAAAATATGGCTTTGTTTCAAGCATTTTCTTTAATTTTTTTAATGTATTCATATTATTTGTGTTTTTATAGATACAAGTGTATACAGTCGTACCAGTAATAGTAAATTGTTTCACTAATTAAAATTTGTTTGTTTGACGGTGTATACAGCAACAACAAAGGAGACAGAAAAAGGTTACTTTGCCTTGAGTATAACATACTATTTTTTCTTCAAGCGTTAAATTTTACGTTGGTTGATAAATACAGACATAACCTCACTTTTGTAATCTGTGCCAGAAAAAAAAATTATTCGGTTTGTTTATGCCGTATCAAACATTTTATAATGATACAAAAACGAATGGAAAAGTTATCAAAGTGAAGTGCACTCTTTGTTAAACATTGGCATAAAAAAATAGTACCAGGGACCAGGCAGCCCACGTGAAAGTGTTATATCTGCCCAAAACACATTAAAAGAAAATCTGAGAATCAGGAAAACAATGTTTTTTCTAAAAATGTTTTTTTTTCATAATTAAATAAAAAAATTTATGTTTAAAATTAAATAAGTTGGTTGCTGACTTTTAAAACAATTTTTTTTATATAAAAAACAATTTGTTTTTTATAAAATCTGGATTTGTTTTAAAACGGTTTTTTTTTTCGTGTTTTTTTAAACAAATGTTTTTTTTTTTGAATTTACAACTTTAAATGACATCATAGAGCATAAACACTGAAAAAGATAATTATTGTCTGACTCGAGTGCTTAGGTGTTCGAATATCATGTAGCTCATTCTCAACTAAATAAGGAGTCTGAAACTATGGCATATAATTGGCAATATGGTGAAAATACTTCTTTTGAAAATAATTTATAATTTTGGCAGAGGATGTTTCACTAAAAACTTCCAAAACCAATATTTTGAAAACTAAGAGATATTTAAGTTCTGGGAGAAATATATAGTACTTAGCTTACTTATAGGGTAATAGATTTTTACAAACTAAAGTTTGGTGAAACTTTTAGCTTATAATTAGAAGTTACGTCCAGGTATCATTTTTATATTTCTTTTCGTCCAAAAATAGTTTTAAAGCATCTCACTATTAGTTGCACCAAACTTTAGTTTCTAAAAATCTGTTACCATGTAAGTAAGCTACTATGTATTTTTTTCAGAACTTAAATATCTCTTGTAGTTTTTGAGATATTAGTTCTGGAAGTTTTAAGTGAAACCCTGTTTCAAAATTATAAATTATGTTGAGAAGAAGTATTTTTACCATATTGCCAATTATATTAAAGTTGTAAATATAACAGTGGATATCTAGTAGCCATATATCAGACATAGATCCGTGTTTATTGGGTCTGAAGAAATTAAAAAATGTAAAAATAGGTTTGACATTTTATACACATTTAAGTCTCATAATGAGAGATATACGAAGCAGTATAGTGTAAAAATAGTAGTTTTCGTAACGAGTAAGCGACTTTAGTCCTTAGTGCACGAGAATGAAGTCAAAGCGAAGTCAAAAAATCATTCGAGTGCACTAAGGACTTGTCACAAACGAGTTGCTAACAACATTTTTCGTTCGATCTACAGTCTAGACTCTTTAAAAATGTATATTTTAAAGAATTACCTGTGTTAAATTTTGACATTTCAAAATTTTATAAACGTCAAATGACTTTTGTCAAAATGAAAGCTATGTGTAATCGTTTGGATAAATGAGTGTGCATAGTTGTCATTTCATTCAAATATGCACTATGTACTCGTGCGATAGAAAAATATCCCAACGAGAATGTATAGTGAACATGTATTTTTCTTTATTTTGTGTACACTAGGTCGTACGAAAAAGAATATAACGATCTCCTAATAAAATATACAGGGTGCTTCCTAGGGAGTATGACAAACTTGGCAGGGTGGTAGATTAGGTAATTTCCAACATGTTTTCTTAATTCGACTTTGACCGAAGACTCAAGGTTATAGAGTTTTTTTTAACAAGGTACTTAAAGTTTTTTGATGCATGTACCATACCATTAGAAATAGCATTAATCAAAGATGTTTTTAAAATAATCCGAAGTTCGGTATCGCCTTGGATTAAAAAAATATTGAAAAAAAAAATCATCAAGTTTATAACCTTGAGTCTACGGTCAAAAACATGTGGGAAATTACCTAATCTATCACCTTGTCAAGTTTGTCATACTCCCTACCAAACACCATACCCTGTATATATGTGATAGAAAAATTTACAATGCAGACAACAAAAGTAAAGTAGTTTGGAATGTTATAAATAAAGTAAAGGGCCAGACAAAAAAAAACAGATACCAGAAAATGCCAAAGATCTAGCAAACCAAATAAATGACTATTTTGCAAATGAAGTTAAAATATTACTGGGTAACCTAGAAAACATTGAATTTAGTTCTAACATAGATAACAATCCTAACTTCATGTTTGTTACCCCGGTTACAGACTTGGAGCTGGTAGATATTGTGCGTATACTAAACAATAAACTAAGTAGCGGTGTGGGTGAAGTCTCTTATACCAATTGCCAAACGTTGGTATGGCGATAAAAATAAGCAGTGTATCCTCCAAGAGGACAATGACCCCAAACATCGGAGCAAGTTTTGTAGCCAGTGGAAGAGGATATCCTACATAATCAGGCTGGATTGGCCGTCCCAATCGCCCGACCCAAACCCTATTGAGAATGTGTGGTCATTTATAAAGCACAAGCTTCGCGGGAAAAAGGTGTACGCATTAAAGCCGCTTTCATGAAAAATTCGGACAATATGGAGGTCTTTGCCGAAGGAATACGCAAAAAATCTCGTTCAAAGTAGTGTTGCCGCCTAAAGCAATAGTTATCGCCAATAAATACCTCTCGTATCCCAACTACGATGCGATATTTCAAAAATTATCGTCTCGCACAAACGATAACGAGAGGCCTCTCGTTATCGCCTACCTCTCGCCTACCTCTAGCGATAACGATATCGTTCCACCGTAAAAGTTGAATATTTCAGCCATCTAATATTAGTTAAATGAATTTGACTCAAATGTCACATTTAAAAAGAATATGTCAAAAATTACTAAAATGCATATATCTTCATAAAATGATAATTTGCTGCATATATGTGACCATTATAAGAGGCTTTTATCTTTTTAAATCGTATCGCAAGCAGTAATTGCTTTAACATTGTCCTATTTTTATAGCAGATATAAAAATATGAACTCCTGGCAGTTACACTAAGTACCTAATTAGACTTATAGTAAGTATGGTAGTATCTGACTAATACACGGAAAAAAAAAATTATAGCTAGGAGCGCTATAAAACACATACCAAGCAAATTATAATCGCTTATTATATAAATACAAGGCTTTCTCTTACAATTATGGCAGTCAGTGTAAAAATTTATATGAAATACTTTAATTGTTTAGTGAATAATAAAATATAACAAATAGTATGGCATTTATAGCTTAAATAGATTTAATTATTGTCCGTGCTAATAATTTTTATAATATAATAAAATTTCTGTAAATTTATAATAGTGCCTGTAATAAATATAATCGTGTCTGTAATATATATAATCGTTTCCAATTTATTTTTAACATTATTAGTTATTGTTTCCCTTATAATCTATAGCTTAAATCACTATAATTTGCCACTGTTACCAAATATCTTATAATGTATAGCGCAGAACCCACTAATTTCTTTCCGTGTACGAGTGGTAATTTAAAACAAGGCAAAAAGGCCAGAGCTGTTATTAGTAGGATTTAAGTACTAAAAATCAATTTTAATAGTCTTTATATATTTTGCTTTTCCATTTTTACTTTCTCACAAAGAAAGTATTGTGATAGAAAAAAAAGCATACATTTCTTTACCTAAATCATCTTATTTTTTTTCTGAATAGTCGAGAAAAATCAAAATAATCAAAAAAAATATATCCGTTTGTCTGTCGGTCTGTCTGTCTGTCTGAAGGTCTGTCTGTCTGTCTGGTTGTCTGTCGGTCTGTCTATCTATCTGTCTGTATGTTCGTCGGTCTGTCTGTATCCACGATAACTTAGGAACGCTTTGAGCTAGCGACTTGAAATTTGGTATGCAGATGTTTTTTATATTATCTTCGACAAGTTCGTTTTTGAGCAAAATCGGTTTGGGGAAAGGGAGAAAATGTTTGCTTTTTTTTTATCACAATACTTTCTTTAGAAAGTATAAATGGGAAAGCATAATATATAATAACTATTAAAATCGATTTTTAGCACTCAGGTCCTACTAACAGCAGCGCTGGCCTTTTTGCCTTCTTTTAAATTACCCCTCGTATTAGTCAGATACTTACTATAAGCCTAATTAGGTACTTAGTGCAACTGCCAGGAGTTCATATTTTTATATATGCTATAAAAATAGGATAATTTTGAAGCAATTTCTGCCTGCTATAGGATTTTAAAAGATAAAAGCCTTTTATAATGGGCTAATATATGCTGCATAATGCATATTAAAGAATATATTTGTATTTTAAAAATCATTAAATTCAAAAATTAAATAATGACGTTTGTGTCAAATATTTTTATCTGATTTTAGGTGGCTTGAACATTCGACTGTCTCTGACTGTACGAGAGTTATCGCTCTCGCTTCGGTCTCGTTACGGGCGAGAGGCCTCTCTTTATCGTTACAACGATATGATATTTTTCCACCTCTCGCTATCGTTCTGTTCAGCGATAACGAGACGATAGCGAGACTATAGGCCTTAGGCGGCAACACTAGTTCAAAGTATGCCTCGACGATTCCAGGCGATCACTGACACAAATGAAGACTGGACAAGTTACTAAGTTATTTGCATTGATCTATCATTCAATAACTGTAATTAAATGTAAAAAAATAGTATAAATATATTCTTAAATAAACAATGCGAGACACTCTTTTACATGACTTTATACCAGGTGTCACAGATCCATTGTACACCCCCTTAACTTCTGTATTTGTAAAGATAAAATTTTGAAATTTAGTACCTATAATGTACTTGAGGAACCTCAACTTTTGACATATAAAACAATATTTTGCTACTTCCGGTTTTACCAGAAGTGCTCACAACTTTCATATTTTAAATATCTTACATTTTTGGAATCTATACACTTTTCTAAAAACATTGTTACCATATAAGTCCAATTTTATTTTAATTTTGTTTTAATTTTTTAACTAGGTGCGACATGAAACCTTTAATAAACTCTAATGGACACCAGAAATGCTAAAAAACATAATTTTCTCTTAATTTGTATAATTCTTTAAATTAGGAGGTTTTAAGCGATTCTTGAATTTGGTACCCATGTACACCCCTGGTACCATGGTACCATTTAAAAGTGCAAGAAATATGTAAACGATCAATGCGCTAACTTGTTATAAAGTCGAATATTTCTAATTTTAATTTTTATAATTAAAAATTAAAATTTTAGTCAAAAAGAAAGAAAAGGTAATTAATTATTCCACTTGTATAAAAAGTTAGTAGTTAATTCGTTTCCATATTTCTTACACTTTTAAATTGTACCATGGTACCAGGGGTGTACATGGGTACCTAATTCAAGAATTACTTAAAACCTCCCAATTTAAAGAATTATACAAGTTTAGGGAAAATAATTTTTTTTATCATTTCTGCTGTCCATTAGAGTTTATTAAAGATATCATGGCGCACCTAGTTAAAAAATTAAAACAAAATTAAAATAAAATTTGACATTTGAAATGTCACCTATCAATATTTTTAGAAAAGTATACAGATTCCACAAATGTAAGACATTTAGATGTCGCACTTAAAATGTGAAAGTTATGAGCATTTCCGGTAAAACCGGAAGTAGCAATAAATTGTTTTATATATCAAAAGTTGAGGTTCTTTAAGTATATTACAGATAACAAATTTCAAATACAAATATAGAAGTTAAGGGGGGTGTACATTGGATCTGTGACACCCGGTATAGGGTTTAATACAGATAGCTTGATTCTGGGTTCACCCATGGATTTAACTCTAAATATAAAAATCGTCATAAAAAAAGGAATGTTCAAAAAGTGGATTTAACCCGATTTGCTTGCATGCTCCACAATTGTTGGTTTACGTTGTTTTTTTCGCAGGTTTGGTGTTTTTGATGATGAACAGAGAAAATAAATTTCCGACGAAGAACATACCTTAAAAGACTTAAAATGACACTGTGTATTCACACTGTATACGCCTAGTCGCTCCCTATTTTGTAATTTGAATGAATATACAAAAATACTGTTTTGTACCAAGGCCCGTAAGAACGTCTTTGCTAAGAGGCGAGAGCAGCAAATAACTAGTTTCGACCAAAAAGGTTTTAAGACGGCCACATTAAAAATAATAAATTTAAAATAGTTTTATCTGAAAGAATATAGTATAAAGGTATTATACGTCAATAAAACAATGCAGGATATTATTTTTTAAATGACTTCATTATAAGCTTATAAGTTATTTGAAGTAAGTAATCGAATTTCCTCAAAAAAATTTAATACACATTTTTTATTATTAGCAAATAAAATTATACATAATAATAATAATATAATAGTTAAATATTATGTAGACCTGTGTTTATAATTACTATTTAACGGTCATTCATTAAAAAGCACATCCAAATGTCAAATAAAAATATCTGTTAATGTAGTCGTGAAATAATCCATAAATTTTCAGATCCACTATTATATCATTATTTATGGAGGTGTAATACATACACAAGGCTTTTGTGTCCATATTTTTCTATTTATTTTAATTTAATATTTAAAATGACATGATAAAATATTAACCGGTGTACGTTTACTGAATATTTATTTTCTACTCTTTAATTTATATAATTTCTAAGCACATTAATAATTATGCCTGTTAAAATAAAAATATATATTTTTTTATGTTGAATGCGATTTTTAAAATTTGACAAATTCATACTTCATAAACCTAGAACAAAAATGCACTGACAGCATCGGACTGGCTATGCAATGCATAGTATGCATTTTACCGAGCAAATGCCATTGTTGGAAATAATTTTTAGATACAAGGTTTTACAGGGTTTTTAAATAAAGGTACTAAATTTTAGGGGATTCTACATCAAAAAAATATAAAAAAAGTTCCTGTCAAGATTGGTGCGGAAATCATCCCTAAGGTGTGAAAATTTTAGTTGGTTTTTAAGTTTTAATTACCCAACTACCAAAATAGACCACTAAAAGAACGGAAATATTTTATAACTATTGTCTATCGCCCCTTGAAGAACAATTTTATTTTTTAGTGGGTCTAATAACTTTATCATAAAATATACTAGTTTCCATAATATTGTTGTATAGACATTCTTACAACTCATATTACAGAACAAATAATTATTGTAAATATCCAAATTTTGTAACAGTTATATACAATCCTTTAAAAAATATTTTTAAAAAATTGTATAAAAATTATAATACAGTTGTATACCTATTCTAATACTTTTAATTTTGACATTAAAAGATAGTTGCAACGAAAGTTATGTAAAAAGTTGTATTAAAGTTCTTTAAGTAAAGGAATAAAATTGTTACTTTACACAGAAGTAAGAAATTAACCAATGAATATGAAAGTATTTTATAGTTAACATATAACTACAACAGTATACTCTCTTATAAAGAACTTTGATCGAAACACAATATAACTGAATAATTGTTTACTGCGTTACAACACGTACGATACTTTTATTCTATTAAGCAGTTCGCTAACGCGCTATAGGATAACAGGGAAGTTTAACATACAGGATTTCCACCTTAGGCAGTAGTTATACACACATAAAATTAATTCAAACAATTTATTATTATTATTATTTTTACTTCTTTATATGCCCTACTGATATACAAATATATTTAATATTTTAATATTAACGGTGTTTGCAGTATTTTTGATCTTTTATATTTTTTAAGGATATATGTAACTGTTTTGACACTCATTTCCTTGTACAAATGCATCACATGGCCATTGGCCAAGATGCAATATTGGACCGGTCAGAAGTACCTTTACTCTTTGCTCCATAACTTATAGTTTATTTATATTGAATCAGTCATTTAAATAACAAGCGCAAGCTACTATTTGCATCAAATGTTGGTTACGTCGTGGACCATAAACTCGAGAGGTACTTAACTGCACCTAAAATATTTTTTTGCTGTTAGAAACCAATTGTATGGGAAAATATTTTATTATGAAATCTGGCAACATCCAAAATTTGCCAAGGATAAACTTCCTGCTTTATTTCAAAAACAGTTTTATGGCGCCTATATTAAACAACATTATAGGACTTTAATATCGTATAGAGCACGGAAGAAAATAGAAGCATCGTATAACGTTTCTAATGACACAAAATTATTGTATTACTACACGCCATATTTATTAAGCTTTCAGCTGTTCAGAAATCGCCACCATTGTGTAGAATGCACATACAAACGTAAAAATGCCAAATAAAAATATATTTTTTAGATATATACAAAAATTTCTTTTGTGAATTTGACAAGAAAAACGATATATTTTTTGTTTAGGTTAAAAATTCAACCATTAAAAAAATATATATTTATAAATGTATGCCAAATTGCGGCGCTTTAATTTTTCGTTAAAAATATATACATATTTTGTCAGAAAAGTTGTCTGCGCAAGAAAATTTTATTCCCATCGGTGTATATCAGAAAGTTTTAATTAATATTTCCAATATAATACACAGATACACCATAATTCATGATGGATCTTAAACGATTAGTTACTTAAGTAGGTAAAATAATTATTTTTGTCATGAAACAACATAAACTTGCATTATAAAATATTCTTGTTATAAGTCTATTCCGAATTTTAACAGTAGAAAACAAAGTGATTAAATAAGGGACACTGTCTCCATTATAACATACTTATAACATACTTATAGGAACATTTTATAATCATCACATTGACTATTTTATAATGGTTTTGTACTTTACTAAAAGAAGCTTCTAAATTACTGAAATATTTTATAAAATAGTGTCCTAAAAAAGTGCAAACCGCCTTATAAAAATTTAACGTTTCTATAAAATATGCTGTATAGCATTTCTAACAGCCTTTATTAAAAATTTATTTGCTAGTTGGGTAGTAACTAAACTTTCTGAAAAATAAAAAGTTTTTTGTGCCTAGTTGTTAATGCTTTAATAGTACATCAAAATTATAAGAAAGAAGTCGGCGAAATACTAGCAGCTGTCTTACTATTAACAAAAAATGTGTTTTGAAATAATATGTTAAACCACATTGTAAAATGACAGTAGGTTGATGAACTTATTATCTTTTAAATGAATTGAATAAATTATTCCAAATTTTGTACATGTGGCCAAACAAAAACAAGTGGTGCAAATGCTTTTTAAAAGATATTAAGAAAAAAGTTCATCTACATACCGTCATCTCACATTGTTGGTTAACACTATTCTGATATGTAGACTAAATTGTAGAGATTTCTACGGGTAATGTTAGTATATTTAAAAGTATTTAATTTAAAAACTAATAGACCAATTTCAGAAAATTCTACATCAGTGTGTTCCTTGAAATTTCAGAAGTACTATATGGTATATAAGATCATGATTTGCCTCATGAGAGTGAGCACAAGAGCAAAACGACGGTACATTAAAGGCTGGTTGCTATGGAACCAATCGACCTAACAACGCGTTGCAACGGTTTCTAAGGAAGTACCTAGAAACGGTTGCTGAGGAAGTACGTTCTTTTGCGACGGTTGCTGAAGATTTGCACATACATATATGTGACCCTGCATAAAGAAACCTGGTTAGTGTGTCAAATTTTCGATTTTTTTTGTCTTTTCTGATTCTTATGAAAATTTGACTGGTCACATATACACATTTAGATTTTTAATCTTATGCCCGTGTAAAGAACGGGCTTCACGGCTAGTTTTATTATAAAATTATATAAACTTAAGATTATATTTTTTATTGTGAATAATATTTTAAATCCATTATTTATTACTTACAGTTGCATTATAATATTTATAATCCTACAACTTCTAATAAATGATTTTTTAATTTTCAAATTAAGTAATTAAATTTTATGTTAATGTTGGTCGAGACTTTCTTGATTCTTTATTTATTACTAATTTCTCAGATTTGAGTAATGCTTATTTATGATCATCAAAGCTTGGATCCAGATATTTATTTACCTGGGGAACGCACAAATATATTTTTTTAAGCTTGAAAGTAAATAAAAATTTCAAACTTTATTTTACTAATGAGTCTTTCATGTCGACGCTTTTATTGCAAGGTAAGTCACTTGAACATGAAGAAACAATTTTTGAAAAAAAAAACTAAACATTAATTTTTTTTGTTTTTTTTTTGTTTAAAAAACATATTCTTTCTTGAAAAAAGTAATGTTTTTTTAAACAAACATTGATAAAAATATTTTTAACTTTTTTGTTTTCAAATTTATTTTTTTCGTGTTCCTAATGGCTTACTATGAAATAACAGCTTAGACATAAAAGTCCATTTAGTAAAATACAATTTATAGTGTCTGTTTATTATTTATTTAATATTGGATGTGCGAATATACTGCCTAGTTTATTTTATAAAACATAACTATATTCTATACACAAACATATACTATTCAAACCTGTTGTAAAAATATTTAATGTGCGATTTTTAATTTACTCGCTTGCTTGATGAAACAGACCATAGTCTTTAACCCTTCGTTAGGCGCGCGGTCTACGATCTTAGACCATGCTTTTTTTTAGCTGGGTAACTTTTTAAACGGAGTGTTTACGCTTGCGCCCCTTCGAGTAGCTGTGAATTATGCACCAATCTATTAGATCAATAATAATTCACACTTTGAATGGGTATAATATTGTTTTTATTCATATTGAAACCTGCCTGGTCTACAATTGTAGACCGCGCGACTAACCACTAACCACGTTACCTTTTTTATTTTTGCATTTTTTTATTTTGTGTAAGTTTTTATGGTTTCTTTTTGTGAATATTGTTTTTCAAAGTTAGTTTATTAGTTTAAAGATAAATTAAAGATACAATATGTCTTTACCACCAAAAAAAATAGCGGTTTATAGGAAGACACTGGCACGAGTCTTTTTGTGCATGAAAGAGCTCATACGTAATGTTTTTGATAAATAAGGTAATTTTCGTTTCTATAAAACTAAAAATTTCTTTGGACACTAAATGTGCCTAAGAAGGGAAAATAAATCGAAAAAAAAAAATGCTCAAAATATCATAACTACGATTGCAAAGAGCACATGTACAAGGCGCATGAGTTACTAAAATATTGCATGATTTCGAGTCCAATTTTATAATATTTTTTTTTTAATTTAGGTGTTTTTTATTTTTTTATAATCGTACATGTTAAAAAAAAACAAATGTTTTAGTTTCAGTTTGTTAAGTTATTTTTATTTTTTTTACAAATTACCGTACAGATGTAAAATATATGTTAGAATTGTATATCATTTTTCTTTTACCCTTAACACTTACTAAAACAATAATAATTTGAAAAAAAAATATAAATAACTTTTAAATACAACCAAATAAATAACATAAGATAGTTGGTTTTTAAAAATATAAATTTGTTTTTTTTTTAAACAAAAAATAAAATGGTCTACAAGTGTAGACCACGCGACTAATCTCGTAACTAAAACAAGCGCGCCTAACGAAGGGTTAAGTGACAAGTGCCGACGTGTGTTTTTAATAAACATTTCTGTTAAACTGCTAAAACGGCCAATGTTTGACTTAGTGTATCCGTTTAGAACCAAGCCACAGAATTATTTGTAACGCCATATATTTTGCAAATTTGGCGAAAGCGCAGTATTAAAAATGTAATGAAAAAAATGTTTTTTTGCCAGTTAGATATACCATTAACGGACAAAAGACATAAAAATAGTATACTATAAAATAAAATTACACTTCTTAAATTAAAACTGTTCAAAATTTCAACAGATAATATACATATGTAGGTGATCTCAACATTAGCTTAGTTCTAGGAAAGGTTGTTTTAAGTGTCCTCGCATCTCTGTTTCCGATAGGGATTTGAAAAAGTACAAAGTAAAAATTCGCAAGCAGTTTTATTATGAAGTAAATTAAATATATAAACTTATTAAAAAATATATAAATTAAGAAGTTTATCAAATATACTGCAGCGTATTTGGTAAACTTCTTAATTTTTATTTTTAATCCACTGAAATTCACACATTTGGTTTTCATAAAATGGGCAATGGTATATCAGTTTTAAACGTACGTACATAATAATAAGTATAATTAAATATGAGGGTTTTAGGCTATATACAGTGGCAAAAGAAGATTCGTTGCGCATAATGAATCCCAGCATTCTATATGAGGAATTACAAATTATGCGGAAATGCCACTAAAAAACATTAAATACTTGTTAGTTGTTAGCGTTAAAATATCAAATTACCAAAATACATTTGTTAGAATGGTTCACAGTGGGCTAGATTGCCCGAAAAGTGGTCAGAGCCTTGTGTTTTTATCATTTGTTATTATCATCACGTTATTATTTTTTACCACAGGGTTAAACCATTGCACAAGTCTTTTTCTTTCAACATAAAGTAAAAACTTACAGGCATAGAAATTATTACCTTTTTAATTTGTGTCGTCTTCTATATTTAGAATAAATATGTGTGATCTTCTATAATACAGACATATAATATAATAATATTGTTTAGTAACATCGATAAGATTCCTGTCTGCCCCTTCAGAAGTTTTTTCATAGTTCCCAAAGAGGAAGGTTTTTAAAGCTTTTAAGGTATTTTTTCGTCAGAATTTTATTCTCATAAAAAACAAGCGAAAAAACCAAAACACACCAAATAATTAGGTTATATTTAGTCTGACGTGAAAATAGAGGATGATATCCGCGCCGATTCAGGCAGGGCTAAGGGTTTGGGTCACGGATTTGGATTATTATTTTTTTATATGTAGCCCACCGATGTTAGAGAAAAACTTCACTGAAATTTTTTCAAAAACTTCGCGTTTCGAAAATATGATTTTTTTTAATTTTTCTTAAAATTTTTTAAATTTGTCAAAAATTTGACATTGGCGTGCAATAACTCAAAAATTACTCAAACTTGCGGTTTTTACCAACAAAAAAAACATATTTTTGTCTATTAACTAGAATTAATTGAATATCGTTTTTAAGGATGGGGGCAAAAAAGTGGCCTTAAATTTTTTTGCCACCATCTATCGAAACTAAGTTAATTCGATTTAATAGAAAAAAATATTGTTTTTTTATTGGTGAAAACCCCAATTCTCTAAGTTAAATAGTTTTTGAGTTATTGCACGCCAATATCAAATTTATGACAAATTTAAAAAAGTTTAAGCAAAATTAAAAAAATCATATTTTTGAAACGGCATGTTTTTGAATAAAATCCCGTGGAGGTTTTTCTTAGACATAAAAAAATAATCAGACAAATCTGTGACCCATGCCGTCAGCCCTACCTGGATCGGCGCGGATATCATCACAATATACGGTAGGTTTGGAAACATGATAAAGAAAGTGCTTGCCCATGGAAGTTTTTGCTTAAATATTAATCCCGGATGTCTCACAAACATTTTAAGACCAATTTTAAAATAATCGCCGGACGCCTTTTAAAATAAAGTTGATTTTTGTATTTTATCAATCTGAATATTTTTTGTACGCCATTTTTCTGGTGATTTTTCTTTATCTAATTTTGTTTTAATTTTACAGTTTTTTTTAGTTTGGGTCTAAGAAGTTATACAAATAATTTTTAAGTCAACTTTTTTATTTTTATCTAAAATACTTGAATAAAACTGGACTTTACAGGTTTTATAATTTTTTTATTTAAAAATGACTTACAACTTATAGCTTTTATAAATGTTAATAAATTTTTATTTTCTTACACCACGTATACGAAATATTATTAGTAACACAAAATAATACTTATTCGTCATCTAGAGTGGTCCTTATTTAAAATAAGATATTAGTAACACAAAATAATACTTATTCGTCAACTAGAGCGGTCCTTATTTGAGATAAACTGAAGATAAAGAATTTTAATCAAACTTATTAACAACAACTATACATTTTTACATTACCCATTTTTAAATAAAAAAGGAAATAAAATAGATTTTATAAAAAGATTTACATTAGAGCGCACTATGGGGTATTTGACCCAAAAAAGTTGAACTTAATTATTTTGTGGTATTTGTTTTACAATAGCCTAAGAATAATAATAAAAATGTTTAAAATATTCTAGCCCCACCACCAGGGGTAGGTGAAATCCCATTTTTAATTGTTCATATCTAATTTGTTTATTTTGCATAATTTCTTTGTAAAAATGGGATTTCAAGGATTTAAGCTAAAAATACATCTGTGGTATTCTGTGGGTAATTTTTTATATATGTAAAGTAGAATAGTTTACATAATATGTATATATATACTAGCATATTATGCTAGTTAGGTACAACAATTAAAGAAATAGTAATAAACAATAGTGCACACCTTGTTTAACAAAATCCATAACGAAAATCACCACAAATCGCGACACAGGTTATTTCCTTTTACCTTAACAAACAGCAAAATAAATCTATCTAAAACGTACGGCTTTCAAAACATCTGGACTTCGAATTACTGTGTAAGCGAGGAGAGCCCAAAAAAAAATTACAATAACGGGCAATTGTCCCCCATCTATTAGGCTACCACAAGCAATAATCCTTTCCTAGAAAATCTTAATTTCATAAAATCGAACTATATTCATGTTTATGGGTCAAATACCCCATAGTGGAGCAGTCCTTTTTAAAGCTTCATATGTTTTTTGACTTTAACAAAGATTGAAACATAGTAGAATCAATTTAAATTTAAAGTACAGCTATATTAAAATCCTTTAGTTTAGATGTTTGAAAATTAAATGAAAATTAAATGTCCAATGCTATATAGGTAATTTAAATTGATTTACTCTTTTGCTTTTATCACATTTTGTTTAAGTCAAAAAAAAATTGAAAAGGGCTACGAACCCCATTTGCATTAAAAACACCAAACAGACTAAAATAACAAAACAAACTAAAAAATTAGGTTATGTTAGTCAAACGTGAAAATAGACATTTGATTTTTTTTGAGGGATCTCTGGCACAAAAAATATAAAAAAATATTTACAAAATTGGCGAAGGCGCACCATTAAAAACCTCACGGGATTACATATACAGTCGGTCAAGTAAGAGCATGTTTTGCATTGTTTATTTAAGAATATATTTATACTATTTTTTTACATTTAATTACAGTTAATGAATGATAAATCAATGCAAATAACTTAGTATATCCAGTCTCCATTTGCGACAATGATCGCCTGGCATCGTCGGGGCATACTTTGAACGGGATTTTTTGCATATTCCTTCGGCAAAGTCCAAATTTCTCATGATAGCTGCTTTAATGTGTATAACTTTTTACCGCGAAGCTTGTACATAATGAATGACCACACATTCTCAATGGGGTTTGCGTCTGGCGATTGGGAAGACCAATCCAGCATGAGGATGTCGGATGTCCTCTTCCATTGGCCACATAACTTGCTCCGATGTTTGTGAAGGATCCACTGCTTATTTTTATCGCTATGCCAAGGTTTGGCAGTTGGTATAAGACCTTTTTTGTAAATATCGACCATTTTTTCAGCGTTCGAGTTATACGTAAGGAGAAATAAAAATCCAAAAACTTTTTCCGAGAGACACCCCCAAACATGAATCTTTACAGGGTGTTTCATGGTTTGCTGGACCCATCGGTTGGTATAGGATATCCAGGCCCGGGGGTTGATAACGTAACCCCAAAAGAAAGCTTCATCTTGGCCCACGCGAGTCGTTATTCTCTCTGTGTTTTACTCAACAAAGGTTTCTTTATTGTATTTCGCAACTTTAAGTCGTGAACCTGGAGATGAGTACGAACTGTTTCATGTTTCTGCATCAGTTATTTTGCCCCTTGGCGCATGGTTAATTGAGGAATTTGCGAAAACATATTTAAAATCATTTTTTCGTTTGGACTATTGAGCCAAGATATGGTAAATCGTCAACATTTTTGTTTTCGAGTATCGTTTCACCCACTTGTTGACGAATGTCTTTGAATTTCCAATATACTTTGCAGCCGCTGTAGGGGTCATTTTCGGACCTCATGTCACTAAAAATAAGGTTCAGAAAAAGTCTCTATGTACAAAGCTTTGTCATTGTCAGGAAGTAAAGTATATCCCCGAAAAAAAAAAGTAGGACTCTTTCTTACCGACTGCTCGTTAACGTCGCCTATAACGCATTATAGGCGACACGCTCTTACTTGACCGACTGTATGAGCTTACTGTTGAAAAACACTGGCTTTAAGTCTAGTATATTAATACTCTTGAACCCTTGTAATCCCCCTTGGCCCCTGCATGAGGTCTTGCCAGGACAAAGGTAAATTTAACTAAAACATTATTGCAATACACTAAAAAAATTTTTTTGAGAGAATATATTTGTTAAAATAAATAAAAAATAATTACTGTATAAAATATTTGTTATTTTTTAAAATTAATTATCACCCTTTATATATTTTAAATAATTATTAATGATAATAATAATTATACTTTGCTGTATGTCGGCCTATTGTGCGTCAATAAGTAAAGAGTGGTCATCTTCCACTAAAGTATACTTACTTAGTAGTCCAGTCAAATAACGAAAAATGCCTATGTTCTTCTTCTTCCTTTTATGTGGCCTTTTCTCAGTGAAATAATTAGCCAGATCCCTAATTCCTATGTTAAATTGTACACTGGCTGATATTTTAAGGGTAGTAGTGGATAGTAACAGAACACTCCTGTCAGTTTTTCACCGGTTAATTTGCGTAAGGGGCGCTAAATTATTATTGTATTAAAAAATGATCCAAACAAAAATTGTTGGAAATTTCCTCCTTAACAAAATTGGTTATTTGAATTTTTATGGTAAGATGCATATTAAACAACTCACCCTTAAAATTCAAGATAGCGCACACCCCTTACGTAAATCACCCGGTGAAAAACTAACAGGAGTGTTCTGTTACCATCCACTACTACCCCTTAAAATATCACCAGTGTACATTTATTGCAATTTAGATTTATTATTTGACTGGACTATAGGTATTTTCGTCAATAATATGTATAATTAATATTTTTCACTGCCGATGTTTTTCTAAGAATTATTACTACATGCCTCTATACATCAAATAATATTTTTTCCCTTGTAAGTAACCTGATATGCTGTAAAGAATTTTGTCAGGATGACAACTTCTGTAGTTAAACCTGTAACAAAAAATAACTGATATGTGAATATAAATAAATGTATACCTACGTAAGCTTTATATGTGTACTTCTATGAAAATCGGTTAACTTCATGTTATGCACATATATTTAGAATTATATCAGACGTATTTAATAAATATGACTATTAGTTAACAGCTAAATACAAGTACTTTATCGTCTCAATAATAAATGTTATATATCAAATTAGGATTAATTTAAAATTCGTCCTTACTTAAAATATCAGTCCCTTGTGGTGTCACCATTCGTCCTTACTTAAAATATCAGTCCCTTGTCGTGTCACCATTACAATTATTAACAATTAAATGCTTATACTTTTAAAATTATTAGGTTTATACAGTTGTCAATATTTCAGTCCCTTGTTGAGTAATTCTGTTTTAATTTATTGGTAATTGTTTTTAATTAATTTTAATTTAACTTTTTTGTGTGAAACTAAAAACGCCAGTATTTCATTTCAATTGGAAGATTTTCTTTCACGAAATTCATCAGCCTTGTCGTCAGTCCCTTGGTCTTAAAAAAGACAAAAATTAATGAAGAACTGATTCTAAAAATATAGGCATATTGAGGGTATTATAATATTTTGGAAAATATGGGCGAAATAAAATAACCAAAAAAAAATCATATAAGTGTCTGTTATTAAAAATGTTATGAAAGAACAGAATTAAAATTAAAAACTATGTGACTCAAAATCATCTGTCTTTCATAGAAGTACCCATATACTATAGACTTAACATAATTTACATAAAATACTGCTACCAACAAAAGAATACTTTCCCCTATGTTTTAAAAGTTTTAATTAGTTTTTTTTTTTAAGAATAAAAAAATATATTTAAAAAAACATATTTTTACCCCCGTTGACCCTCTTACCCCACCCAGATTTTTACCAAAAACAATTAGCCTATAACGTTGGATGAGTATGCTCCAAACTTTAAGTCTTTTGATAAGAGCGTTCTCGAGTTATCATGGTTACATAATTTTTTTAAATAAAAACAGATTTTTTTAGCCACTTTCAAAGGGGCGTAGCTCCCTTATGACGCATTTTTAGACATATGTTTATAGGAACTCTTTGTCATATTTTATCATGTAGAATCACCTGTTAAAATTTTCTACGCTATTTCAAATACACCGTGTATATAACATTTTGCACCAAGCAAACTATTAACCCTACTAAATATTATTGACGAACCATCGCGAAACCTACAATTAGTCCTAAGCTGGTCGTCCAGTCTTTATTCAGTCCGAACTGAATGACCTCTGGCCTAAAGGAAAACCAATTGCTAAAGAAAAACTAAAGGACTTAAAATCGATTTGGCATTTAATACCTAAATATTGTCTAGAGTTTTATTTTGGGCTTATGCAGATGTTACTGTTGAAGACGATTTGGACGGGTTTGGATGTGTTCAAGACTTTGAGCAAGATAATTAAATAATACTACCCATAATAGCATTTGTTTCAATAAATTTGTTTCCAGTTAATTTATTTGTTGGTTTTATCCTATTACTCAAAACATAATATGCAAAAAAGAACCAAGCGACATTTTGAACAAAAAAAAATTGTTTGGAAATATAAAAGTAAGAAATACCTAAAGTGGCAATAACCACAAGCAATGAAGTGTAAGAAAGTGCAAGAAGGTGCAATCAGAACTTTTTAATTTTTTTTTCTGATTTTATTATGCTGCAAAAACTTTGGTTGGTTACTTTTTGCATATCTACTTCCAATTATAAACATTAAATAGTAAATAGTATTAATTAATAAACAGTTTTGCTATTATTTTAAGAACAATTATTTGTACTTGTAAAATATAAAATCAATACAATGAAAAAAAAAATAAAAAAAAGTAAAACTAGAGACCAATCCACAAAATAAAGCAACCAGGCCTTAACGGGAATGTATCGATAAATAAAATAAATTATATGTATATTTGTTTTGTATTTATTTGGGTTTTAAGTATACTTAAAACCCAAATAAATAAAAAACTGATTTACTTAAATAAATGAAAAAAAACATGTATTGTGACGACTGACAGAGCTAAAAATATATTTTGTTTTTATACAGTAAGACGGGAGTTGTGTTCTTAAAAACTTTAAGACAAAACATTACATGCAAGACTTTAAATGCAAGACTTTAAATTGATTTTTCAATTTTTATCCAATTTAGTTATTTTAACTGTTATATGATCGTACCTGCGCAGCCCATATATAAATCTGCCAGGCCCGTAACTGGGGGGTGTTAGGGGGTGCTCAGCACCCCCTGACATGATTTTGAGCACCCCCTGGCGAAATAAGCTCTAATCACACCCCACAGTGTTTGCTCAAGTCAAAACAGAAGCAATTATATGCAAAAATAAGATTTTTATGAAACAAAAAAGGACTTTGAACTTTTACTTTTGCACCGTGGTAATGTGGTTTCCATAATTTGGAACATATACATATTTTTTTATTCTCGCGTTTTTCTGTTTTTATTTTTTGTATTATATTAAATATAATAATTTTAGTTGTTTGTTACTGTACTTAATTTTTTTTTGCTTTTTAGTTAATTTTTTTTTCAAGAGTTATAAAGCTGTTTTTTTTTTTGATTTGGGAAAATTCTCAATTTTTAAATTTTTAGTTGGGAAATATTTGCTCTGCCAAAATGCTTCTAAGCACTGCTGAAAATATTATAACAATTTGCCAGGGGGTGCTCAGCACTCCCTAGATTTTTTTCCAGTTAGGGGCCTGAAACAACTTTTACATAAATGTTTTCTGAGTCTAAAGTTTAAGACATCCCTATTTGCGTACAAAAGTCTGAGTTTCATTTAACATGTTTGCACCAGCTTATTAACGTGGTTAGTGAATTTCATATATAACTCCCAATTTTTTTTGCACTTTCAACAGAGTTAATTCTAAATTAAATTGTTTGATATTTACAAATTTAAAAAATCTATATAAAACATTTTACTATTCCTTAAAACGACTTTTGTTTGTCCGAAGTGACTGATCGATTTCGTGCTTTTTAGCACTCTTCAGAGCCACATATCGGTAGTAGGGACAACTACGAAAATCAAATCCTTTCCATATATCTCTATATAGAGTTTAAAAATCGTTGTAAGGAAAAGCAAAAACAGCTAGCGACATCTACTGCTAAAAGCAGAGACTGGATAAACCTAATAAACTAAATTAAATTGTTTGATATTTACAAATTTAAAAAATCTATATAAAACATTTTACTATTCCTTAAAACGACTTTTGTTTGATTAACGCAGTCGTCCCTCCGAAGTGACTGATCGATTTCGTGCTTTTTAGCACTCTTCAGAGCCACATATCGGTAGTAGGGACAACTACGTTTATCCAGTCTCTGCTTTTAGCAGTAGATGTCGCTAGCTGTTTTTGCTTTTCCTTACAACGATTTTTAAACTCTATATAGAGATATATGGAAATGATTTGATTTTCGTAGTTGTCCCTACTACCGATATGTGGCTCTGAAGAGTGCTAAAAAGCACGAAATCGATTAGCCACTTCGGAGGGACGACTGCGTTAATCAAAAAAAAGTCGTTTTAAGGAATAGTAAAATGTTTTATATAGATTTTTTAAATTTGTAAATATCAAACAATTTAATTTAGTTTATTAATTCAGATACCACTGTAAAAGGTGACCTCCTAGCGTTTAGGATTCAATTGGCCGCAATGTCCACCGTGGCATTGATTAATCTGCCCCCTATCGACAGCGTGCAATAGGTTCTTGAAACCAATAACTGCTTCCTTTTTTGGACTGTCGATAGGTTTATCCAGTCTCTGCTTTTAGCAGTAGATGTCGCTAGCTGTTTTTGCTTTTCCTTATAACGATTTTTAAATTCTATATAGAGATATATGGAAAGGGTTTGATTTTCGTAGTTGTCCCTACTACCGATATGTGGCTCTGAAGAGTGCTAAAAAGCACGAAATCGGTCAGTCACTTCGGAGGGACGACTGCGTTAATCAAACAAAAGTGGTTTTAAGGAATAGTAAAATGTTTTAAATAGAGTTAATTCTATTATTTATATTAATTATTTTTTATAAAATTATAGTTTTTTATTGCAAAAAACCATGGCTACAGTTTTATCTGAGTTTAATTTTAAATTATAATATAAGGATAGCATACTTAAATACCAGAGCTAAATCAAAATTATCAACAGCAGTGTCCAAATCTAGAATATTAAAGCCAAAACGCAACTGAGTATCATCAGCATAACCTTGAACCGCCATATACACCAGTTTTTGAAACATGTCCGCGATATATACTATAAACAACAACGGGCCTAATATAGAGCCTTGCGGGCTCCTAAAAGCACTTCCTGAGCGGAAGACAAAAGTTCATTGATCTTTACTATTTGAAGCCTATTGATAAATAATTTGTGAAAAATGAGAGTGGGGTTTCATCTAGACCATAATATTTTTAGCTACCATTAATCTCTTCAGTACCAGGTTTGCCATATGTGGCGAAAATCTAACCCGCCGCCTCGGGGCTGGTTACATTTTTTTATTATCAGATTTAGTTTGAGCGACTTCAAAAACCCCTATATGCCTATTTTTATGAAAATATTGTAAAAAAGAACTATTTACCCCTCCCGGGAGCTTCCTTAGTGATAAAGTTAGAATTTTTTTAATATCAGATTCAGATTTAGCGTCCTAAAAAATCCCTATATACCAACTTTCAAGGAAATAATAAAAAAAAATAATAATAATTGCAGTACCTTAAAATCTACAAAATTTCCAATACTATTTTTTTTAATAGGTATTTATTTAGGAAAAATATGTGTTTGATAAAGTTCTAAATTATTAGGAAAAAAAACTAAGTTATAAATACTTTTTTTTTGGCCAGACCTGTGATTGAAGTGGTTAACCTAGGGCTGACAGTATTAAAATCCTTTGAAAAATCCAAATTAATTAAAATAGATATTAACCGTTGGTCTAAATTACGTAAAATATTATCATTTAATTCTAGTAAGGCACTTGAAGTTCTACGATTTTTTTCTGAATCAGAATTGGTTAGTTGGCAAAATGTCAATAATTAAAAAATAATCGTACAACTGGGAATGCACAATTTTTTCAAATCTTTGAAAATATTGGTAACAAACTAATAGGTCTAAGATTAAAAGATTCTGAATTTGATTTTTTAGCAAGTGGCTTTTTTCTAAGTAACAATTAATAATATGCAACAGATGCACGGTGATATGTCACGGTGGGTTTTCACCTTAAATGCGAAAAACGAGAACACTAAATTTTTCTCTTGAATAATATTTCCCCCATCCGTACAATTAATTTGACAACAAAAAGAGCAAAATCCGTCTAGCGCTTTTTGAGAAAACTTCAAATTAGTGCAAAAACCGGCAAAAAGCCAAGGTCTTATTATAAGATTATTTTTTGTTTTGCTTAAATGATTGCTTATTTTTCAAAATATTACTCTCCATTGTATGTATATTAAAGAAATAAATTATTGTTTTTTACATAAAGTGCTACCCCTCCAAGCTTACTTCCCACCCTATCCCTTCTATAAAGTTTATATTTATTAATTTTTATATAATTAGGATCGATCTGTTTCTTTAAATGCGACTCGGATATACCCATGAAATCATTCTCCACAAGAAATTTTTTCATTAAAATGTTTAACTTGTTATTAGGTTTATTATTCATAAACTATTCTAGATTAAAGCAATTCTGTGTGATATTTTAAAACCGGACAATTTTTATCGCGTGCGTCATGGTCATGGTTTGATTTTTTTATTATAGGTTAAACAGTTAATGCAGTTTTTTGCAGTTTTCAGACAGTTCTTGAACACGTGATTTTCAGCACAAACGGGGCAACACAAATCATTATTTAAACAAGTACTCGCTAAGTGACCAGATCTTGAACAATTGTAGCATCTTCTAATATTTAAGTAATCTTAAATACTTATAAAAAAGTTATTAAAAGTGAGACAAAACATAGACTTTGCAATGCTCTTGTACTATCATTATTTGATTTCGGCAGTGTAGTGTATCATTCATCAATAACCGAAAAAACTTCACATATTATCCAAAAGGTACAAAACTCTTGTATGCGCTTTTCATTTTCAATTAATTATAGAGATCACGTAACACCTTTTCTAGTTCAGCATAATACTTTAAATATGAAAAATAGACGGTTTTTACACACGTCCCTTCTTTTGTATAAACTTTTTAAAAATAAGGAGCCAGTCTATTTGTTAAATAAATTTAAGAGTCACCTTCACTCATACAACACAAGATATAAAAATAATTTTACTACTCCTTTGCACAATACCGCTTCTTATCAAAAGTCTTTTACATTTTTCGCCGTTAAACTCTGGAATAATATAAATAAAGACGCAAAAGAATTTACACCAGTAAAATTTAAGTCTTTTATTTTTAATATTTTACTTGTGTCCCAATAAATAAATTGCTCTTAAGCATTACTTTTTCTTGCTACTTGGTGTTCTGCTGTGTTCTGATTTCGTTCTGGGTATAGGTTTTTTTCGCGCTAGGGAGGGTCGTTGTTGTACATTGAGCAAATAGGTAGTTTAAGGTTTAAGGTTAGGGCGCCTAGGGCACATGGAAGATCGACTTGTCGAATGTGTTCCTTTTGTTAAAAAAATATATATTCATTTTTTGTATTTATTTATAATTCTATATGTTAATGTATTTTTTTTTTAACAATAAACAATATTCTATTCTATTCTATTCTATTCTATTCTAATCTTCGCAGATGCACTTCTGCCAGTCTAAGTATACGAATCTCTTATCCATAATATCTTTCCTGATTTGACCATTAATTTCCACGACAATGTGCAATATTTTAATTTTAATTTTATGCGTTTAATAATTTTTACCTCACCGGTTAAATTATTATTGGTAGCGACAGCTGATTTTAAGTCGGTATCGTTGAGTTCAGCATATTCGTTTTCGACATCTCGAATTAAAATTCGCGGGTTAAGTTTAGTTTTAGCATCATTTAAAACAAGATTTATCCCGAAACATTAATTGAGGCTGCTTATTAGTTTATCCCTAGATTTTTTGCTGTCGCAATTAATTATTATTCCATTTTTTAGTATTTTAGCGCTATTAATTTGAATATCTAATGTGGAGGGGTTTATTTTGTTTTTTAATCTGTTTCATAAACTCGCTCGATTTTTTATAGGGTTTGATGAACACGCCAGCTGACTGTTGTTCATTTACTTTTTTTTGGCCAATTCACTGTAGAGTGGCAATGACACCTTATCCGATACGATAACAGTACTCACATTTTTGCTTCAAAATCGTCCAACCTTAATTTCTGTAATGTTATTAAACGAGTTCTTCTTCTTCTTCTTCTCTTTTTGCTTGGCGTTGTGAAAACGTTTCCGCCAAATTCAAAACTTGGAAATTTGTGTCTTCATCACTGCAAAAGTTTTTGCTTAAAATGGGTTTCGTTGTATTACTAGCACTACACTACGGTTTCTAGCGAGATCTATATACTATACTATCTAATCTACGGCGACGACTATATTGTGGTGAGCTAAAAGCGGTAAGTCTAAGGAAGAAGCGTAGTAGGAATTATATGTTGATGCGTATTTCGTTTAGAAAAGAGAGTAATATAGAAGTAATATTGGGATTTGGTTTGTGTAATAGAACTTGGGTATTGACGGGGAATTGTATGTGTTGGGATAAACTTTGGAACATGTTATTACGAGCAATGATGTAGTTTGGACACTCCAGCAGGATATGTTTTATGTCTTCGGTTTCCCCGCAGGCACATAGGGGAGATTCCACTTGATTTATTCGGTGTAGATGGGATTTCGAGAGGCAATGACCACTTCGTAATCTGCATAATGTTGTAGCATGTCTTCTGGTGAGGTTAAGGTTCCAATACCAAGGTTTACTATCCCATTGCGTAGTGTGCGTGTTGTAGAATTTTCCCGTAATTTGAATGTTCTGTGTCCATTTGTCCTTCCATTTCTGGATTTCTGAATGTGTGTCTTCTGCCTCAAATTCAAGCCAGGAGATAGGTGGTAGCAGTTCATGGTTTGCAACAGCCCCGGCCGCAGCCAAATGGTCCGCCTTAAACGAGTTAATAAGTTCAATAGATTGGAATTTTTTGTACATTCATATTGCAAATGTTGATGTACTAGTTGATGAATTTTATAAATCCATTTATAATGTACTTGATATATGCATTCCAAAAAGAAATAAACGTAGGCAAAAATATCCCAATTGGTATAATAGGGATATAATAAATAAAATCAAAGAAAAAAACTTTAATAGAAAAATGCTTAAAAAATATAAAAGTGATTATTACAGTAACAAATACAATAATATTAGAAGCCAATTAAAACGCGATATTAAAAATGCATATATTAAATACATACAGGATACTGAGGAAGTCATACAAGAAAATAGCAATCAATTCTGGAAGTTTATTAAAAACAAAAAAGGATCTTGTCAGTATCCTGATACAATGAAATTAAATGACGAGTGTTTTAGTGGTGGATATGAAGTAGCTGAAGCATTTGCAACATTTTTTAGTAGTATTTACAAAGAATCTGATGACAATGTAGACGGAGACCCTGGTAATGATGAATTTTGTAATTCTCCTTCAATAAAAATTGAGAATATTTCAGTAGAAGATGTCCTAAAGGCAATTAAAAAACTTAAAAATACAAAATCTATCGGTCCAGATGGGATTCCGACTTGCATTGCTAAAGGTAGTGCTGAGACGATTGCTTTGCCATTGTCAGTCATATTTAATGCTTCTTTAGAACAGGGAATATTTCCACAAAAGTGGAAATTGGCCAGAATTATTCCTGTACATAAAAAAGGTTCGAAATCAGATATAAATAATTATAGGCCAATTTCACTTTTAAATATATTCTCTAAAGTGTTTGAAATAATAATAAATGAACGCATTCGATTTCACTTAGGTTCCTTAATATCAGAACACCAACATGGTTTTATTAGTAAGAGATCCACTGCGACTAATCTTGTCTGTTTTTCTCAGTTTGTGTCAGAGGCTTTGGAAGGATTTTATCAGGTAGATGTTATCTATACAGATCTAACCAAGGCCTTTGATACAGTACCACATAGTATATTACTTGTAGTTTTGGACAAATTAGGTTTTTGCAAACATCTGCTCAAGTTCTTTGATTCTTACCTAAGGGGTAGAGACCAGTTTATATTCTACAATGGATTTATTTCTAGATTATTTTTTGCACTATCGGGAGTGCCTCAGGGTAGTATCCTGGGCCCTCTACTTTTTATATTATTCGTCAATAGTTTAAAAAAAATCATAAAATACTCTTTTTACCTTCTGTTTGCTGACGATTTGAAGTTTTTTAAAATAATCAAATCTGAACTTGACTGCCTTGAACTGCAGAATGACATTGATAATATAAGCCAATGGTCTACCAATAATAAGTTAGAATTTAATATTAAAAAATGTCAGGTTATGACGTACTCTAGAAAAGTAAACACGATCTTTTATAATTATGATATGAATGGTACTTACCTTGAACGCGTTAATAGTTTTACGGATTTAGGAGTTTTGTTCAATAGTAACCTTTCTTATGAGAATCATATTAATAAAGTAGCTATGCAAGCTTATAAGAATTTAGGATTTGTCATTAGAAACTCTCAAAGTTTTTTAAAAACTCAAACATTAGACATATTATATAATGCGTTTGTGAGATCCAAACTAGAGTACGCCAGTGTAGTATGGAGCCCATATTATCAGTGTCATTCGAATACTGTAGAAAAAATACAAAAGAAATTTCTTAGATTTAAACATTTTAAACAACATGGAACTTATAACATTTCCTACACTGACTCGTTAGTTAATTTCAATTTTGAAACCCTTTCCAAAAGAAGAATGATGTCTCGTGCTATATTTTTATATAAAATTGTTAATTTTCTTGTTGATTGCCCTGATTTACTTTCTAGGATATTGTTTCTTATACTCACAAATACAAGACATTCGGCAACATTCTTCATTGAACGAACAAGAACAAATGCACACCAAAATTGTCCATTAAATGCGTGTCTTTCAATTTTTAACACATATTTAAATAATATTGATATGAATTGCACTACACTCTCCATTTTTAAAAATCTCATTAGAAATTCAATTCCCAATTTATATTAGCTACTATTTTATATTATTGTTATTACTTAGGATTAGTACTTATATACCATATAATTTTGTAAATTTTCCTGTAATTGGGCGATTCGGCCTGTTGGAAATAAATAAATAAATAAATAAAAATAAAATTTGTTTACATTTTCAAATTCAGCCACTAATTTGTTGTAAAGATCAACTTCGCGTTTTAATGCCTCTTAATGTATCTTTTTTCAACATCCATGTAGTAGTACTATTGAGACTTGCTGCCTACACAATTTTTTTTTTTTTTTAAATATTTTTAAATTTTTTTTCGAATTAATTTATTTTTTCGTTTTCTGAAAAAAAAATATATTAAAAAATGAACCTAGACCCACAGGGGAAAGTATTATTTTATCAGCAGCAGTATTTTTGTTCTATTAATAGCATGGTGACATCAAAATAATTCCATGCATAAAAAGTGCTATTGGATCTATGCTACGCGTTAAAAAAAAATCATTAAAATGTTCCTATTTTACGCTTATTTTTAAGGTAAACAAACCCTAAAAAAAGCAGAAATTTTTTTTTCCGCTTGCTGTCATGGTAACAAAAAATTTTATTGTTATAAAAATGTTTAAATTTTATCTAAAATCAGGTTTAACACATATTTCTACAAAAGTTTAACAATTTTATAACACAAAAATGTATAGACAGAGGTCCAAAATTCAAGAAAAAAATTGTATACCGGGGCTCAACGTGTTAATTTTTCAAGCCAGTCAAATTTTTCACATGTCCATTCAAATTATTTATAAAGTATTAAAATTTTATTTAATAAAATATATTTTAAATTCCATCATGTCAGCAAACCTTTCATACAAATATTATTTTCTATTCATAACTTAATTTTATCGTCATAGATATTTATTATCTTGATTTTAATCTAAAACCGTAGAAAACTGCTAGACAAGTTACAACATAAATAATTTTTTTAGTCATTTTTTTATTGTTAGGAATATCATAAATTTTTTATAAGAGATTTACTTATTAATAAAATTCTTCTCGGTAATTATACAGGGTTATTTTTTTAATGGTACTGTGCCAGCTGTAACAGCACATCTGACTTTTGAACGGACACTTTATCGGAGTTTGCCGAATTTTGGACTAAACGCGCAAAATAATAAGATTTTGCACACTTATAGATATGAGTGGTAGAGAAAAAAGGTATATTAGCGAAAAAAAAAATAAATTTTTTGAATTTTGGGGTTTCGGATGCATTGCAAATTTCTACGTAAATTAATAAAAAAAAAATAATAATATCCCCAATAGTTTTTTTATTATGATTTTTTAAAGGCTTACAAAAAAGTCACCTGTAATAAAAATTATTGGTTTGGCATAATAACATCTCTACTCAATATATCTTAACTTTAGAGCACCTTTACTCAAAAACTATCTACACCATAACATCTCTACTCAATAATATACAGGGTGACCATTTAAAAACGATCCACCACAAATATCTCGCAAACTAAGCACAATATAAAAATTCTAAAAAAGGGGTTAATTTGGTTTTTCTAGAGGGAAATTTAAGTATATGATTTCGGGGGTTGTAACTTTTACCCTACATTAGAATATTAGATAGCAAACCTTATCTTGTGACACGTCATTTAAAAGAGCTTAAAAAACGGAATATTTTGGTTAAAAGAAAAATTAAATAAACCATCCCTTAGCTTAAGGGTGGATGATTTTATTTCAAAATAATTGGTTAAAAATGTTTACAAAAATAGCTTCATAATTAAAAATAAATAACTTCTTTTACCCTTTAGCTACCAGCCACCCCAATTGTTTTATTTTTAATTAAATCCCAATTTTTGAGATATCCTATTTTAAAAATCTTAAAAAGTCCTATGTTTAATATACAATAAAACATAAATGACACAAGTCGACCTCCATATTGGGGCCGCTATTATGACATTTTTAATTTTAAACAAAAATTATTAATCTATGACACAGAAAGACCCACATACCGGATTTGGTTCGAGCAGGCCATTAATGGCAAAAATCGACCGCCATATTGGCGCCGCCATTTTAATTTTTTAATTTTGACCAAAAATTCGTAATCTGCGAACCCGAAAACCCCTCGACAATGATTTTGGTTCGAAACGGTCATAAATGTCACAAGTCTTCCGCCATATTGGCGCCGCCATTTTAAAATTTTAAATTCTGACCAAAAATTCTTAATCTAAGACACAAAAAACCCCCACATGCCGATTTTGGTTTGAATAGTCCATTAATGCCAAAAATCGTCTGGCATGTTGGTGCCGCCATTTTGATTGTTTTAATTTTGACGAAAAATTCATAATCTACGTCCCAAAAGACCCCCTGGTACCGATTTTGGTTTGAATCGACCAGATATCACACGTCGTCAGCCATATTAGAGCCGCCATTTTGATTACTAAATGACTAAAAATTTGTAATCTTTGACCCCGAAAAGCCCCCCGATGCCGATTTTGGGCTGATATGAACTATAAATAACTAAAATATGTTTAAAAATTGTATAATAAATAATAAAAAATATTTTGTCGACCACAGGAGAACGGTGCCTTTCTGCAAAGAGTGATTACTATTTCGTAATCAGGATGGTTGAATTATTCTTAAAAAAAATAAACTGCAGCTATAACTGATGTGTAGTAAACGAAATTACATCCTTGATTTACCCTAACTTTAAACTCATTTTTCTCTAAATCTACTTTTTGTTGCTAATATACCTATTCGCTCTACCACTCACATACAGTGCGGTCCAAAAATCACCCCCCCCCTTTTAACTTTTGAACGAGTTGAGATATCGACTTCAAATTTAGAATTCTTAAATAAGACAACTTGAACTATCTTTTAGCATATATTTGATATTTTCAGCTCTTAAAATGTGGGCAGGGGGGCATGGGGGGACATTTTTTTAAATGAAAAGGGGGGTCGTGTGATACATCATTTTAAAGCTTATAAAATTCTCTAACATCTTTATTTTTTCTAAAAATGTTTTTTAAAGTTTTGATTTTTCAATATTTTGTGCTAAAACATTCGATTTTTTAAGTTTTTTTTTTTATGAATTTTTATTTATGTCAACTAAAATTAGTTTAAAAGTATAATTAACATTTTTTTATGATGAAATTAGGCATTTTTAAAAAATTATTTGTTTTTTTTAGAGGAATTTTGACATACCCATTTTCAACCCCATTTTAAACCCAATTTTTTTTTAAATAAAAAATTAGGAATTAAATGGAGAATTTTATAAGCTTTGAAATGATTTATTACACGACCCCCCTTTCCATTTAAAAAATGTGCCCCCCTGCCCACATTTTAAGAGCTGAAAGTATTAAATATATGCTAAAAGATAGTTCAAGTTGTCTTATTTAAAAGTTCCAAATTTGAAGTCGATATCTTAACTGGTTCAAAAGTTAAGAGGAGGGGGGGGTGACTTTTGGACAGCTCTGTATAATAAAATCATATAAACAAAAAGTTTTTAAAGTTAAAATCCTTCTGTTATGTATAACTAAAAAGTAGAAAATAAGATATTTTTATAAATTTTCAGAAATTATATTTTTAAAAGAAAGGTTTTGGAATTTTTGATGGCCTAAAGAAAGTTTCAAAACCCCTTCTTTTAAAAATCTAATTTTTGAAAATTTATATCTTGTTTTCTACTTTTTAGTTACACATAACAAATTTTTTAGATTTCTTTTAATAAAACAGGCCTACAAAAAAAAATCTTCTTTGCCAGAGGTGCGAAATATACATTCACATGTATTTATGGCCTCTGAACACGAATTCGATGTTAGTTTTGACCAATCAGGATCATATAAAATTGTTTTGTTAGGGGAGATAAGTAAGTATACCAAATTTCAGCTCTCCTAGTTTATTCTATGTGGGTGAAAACGCATTTGGCAAATTGGAGGACCAATATACCTATATCGGTATATATAACCTTGTGTATATTAAAGTAAAATGAATAGAAGGGGTTTAAAAAAGAATTCATTTTCCAAAATTTCAGCTCCTTAAATTTCCCGGAACATACTTGTTTTAATTTTTAATTAAACTTAACTTTTCCTATAAAAAATTAAGTTGATTGGAAATTTTCTTCCACTATATTCGATGTTCTTTTAATATTTAGCCCATCATTACTTTCTTATTTTTATGAGGATCCTTTTAAATTTCAATAGGCTTCAAGTCCTTACCAAAATAATTTTTTTCTGAAAAAGTCGATCCGATAAACGTGACACATGGATAGATGGACGGACATTATTAAAACTTGTTTAGAATTTTATATAACGCATTTTGATTCATTTTTTTATTATTTTGGACAAAATATATACAGGATGATCAGTAACTGCCATGCCAACATTTAAGACGCGATTCTACATCCAAAAATATAAAAAAAGTTTCTATAAAGGTTGGTCCGGAAATGAGCCCTAAGGGAGCTACACTATATGACATTTTTTATGTATTTTTACTTAAGGAACCCATATTTTTTACAAAAAAATGAAAAAACAAATGACAGAAATAAGTTTGGGGCAAAAATGTGTTAAGCCTAATACATTTTTCCGTCTAGGGACGCCTCTGGATAAATTAAAAAAAATAAATTAACATAAACTTATTTATTTATTTATTTATTTATTTATTTTAGAGCAGTTACTCATTATTATTACATGCAAAAGTCGCTCTAGCTTAAAGGGTACCAGAGTTATTAATTAAAAACCTTATTTTTATTACAATTTTAAAGGGCCGTAGCTCTCTTAGGGCTCATTTGCGGACCAACCTTTATAGGAACTTTTTTTGATATTAATAATCACCTCTTAAATTTTGGCATGCCAGTTATTGATCACCCTGTATATATATATATATATATATATATATATCCTCTGTGAAAGGGGTAATTTTTGTCGGTTTATCGGTCGGTTGATCTGTCGGCCGTTCTGCCAGCGAAATCTTGTAGGAACAGGGCCGTAACCAGAAAAAAATCTAGAGGGCTCAACCCAGGGAGGCACCCTAAAAAAAAGCTTTGTCCCTGACGTTTACTACCAAACTTGGCGCCCCTTCAAACAAAAATTGGCGCCCCAAAATTACCTTCAACATAAAAAGCTTTGTCCCTCACGGTTTCAACCAATACTTGGCGCCCTACAAAAAAAATGGCGCCCCCAAAAAAATGACTTCATTAAAAAAAGCTTTGTCCCTCCTGATGATAGTTAAAAAATACTGCCTTCTTAAGAGTTCCTTCGGAGTTCCTCCGGAGTTCTTCGGAGTTCCTCGGAGTTCCTCAGAGTTCCTCCGAGTTCCTCCGGAGTTCCTGGGAGTTCCTCGGAGTTCCTTCGGAGTTCATCCAGAGTTCCTCCGAATTCCTCAGAGTTCCTCGGAGTTCCTCCTGAGTTCCTCCTGAGTTCCTTTAGCTTGTACAAAAGATTTCCTCGCGGTCAATGTGTCATCTTGGAAGGACCGTAGCTCCCTTAGGGCTCATTTCCAGACCAACCTTATAAAAACTTTATTCATATTTTTGGACGTAGAATCACCTCTTAAATTTTGGCATGGCATTTACTGATCACCCTGTATATATTTTCAAATCCTCTTTATTTCAAAATAAAAGTTAATG
>OY294045.1:38760023-38803868 GCA_958510825.1 Brachypterus glaber
ATTTATGAACAAGAAAAATACTTAATAATTATAATAAATAGATATTTAGAAAAATAAATAATAGCATGTATTAGGAAGTTAGTTTATAAACCATGGTTTGGCGAAAAATTATTATTCAGTGAAAAGTTTTAAAATTATAACTTGGAAGTGATAAAAGATTATAAATAAGCAAGAAAAGCCTGGTGCATGTTTATTTTTCATAAAAATGGTGCAGTTTTACCTCGAGTTTTACTTAAATTTGGGTTTTACTTGTCTCGGAAGCCAAGAGATACAAGAGCTAATACAATGAACTAAATTATACTTTCAATTGCTTAACTTAAATAAAAATTCAAATACGTATCTATTTAGTTTTTTTTATTTGTTTTTAGTTATAAATTTATTGTGTAGACCTTATTTTTATAAAAGTTCTTAAAACGTTCAAAAACTACATGTATTCAAATTATGCTGGTTGGTGATAAAATTCAGAAGCACTTTTAACTGATTCCTATTTTTTAATCCATTTATCACTAATTTATCAAAAAAATAAGTTTATTTTTTAATTTCGAAGATAGTTATTGCGAAAGAAAAAGTCAGTTGACATCATAGGTAAAATAAATTGACATTTATGAAAGACTCACGATTAGAAAAAAAAATTCACAGCAAACTAAATAAAATCATTTTATTTAAATACACTGTAAGAAAATTTTAAAATTATTAATTTTTCAATTTAGATTTTTTGTTTAAAAAGTTGAGTTACTAGTTACAAAAAGTATTGAACCTTAAAGAAAAAGCAAATATTTTTAGATTTTCAAGTTTTTAACTAAACTTTATCATTGAAATTCAGTTTCATATGGCCGCAACTCCAAAATAAAAGCTAGTTAAAATGTTTTGTTTGGTCAGACTAATAGCTTATTGGGTCTATAATCAATAGTTTTAATTTTAAATTGATAGCTTTAGAAATAACGCCAAAAAATTCCCTATACGTCTTAGATATATATATTTGGTCCAAAGTAAGCGTATAATAATCATCTGATGTGAAGCTACGAGGAGTGTAATAAGGAATCATTCATAAATGAAGTAATGTAAATTTGTTTTACTTTACTGTAAAAAATTAGCTTATAACTATTTATATTTGTTATATAGTGTTAGCTATACAGCCCTACTAGAAAGCAGTAACTCCATTTATAATAATTATAATTATCAATAGCAGGGTTTTAAAAATATTACATCAGAGTTCGTGAAAACGTTATGGTGTTATTGCTTTCTAGCTTAAGAGGGCTGTATAGCAGTATAATTTTATGGAAACCAAAACGCTAGATCAGAACAGAAACTTTTTTTGATAGCTATTAATTTGTATGGGTATGTTATTACATAATATGTAATAACCTACCATATTATGGTAATAACATTAATTCCATTATATTTAGGGTTATGTTAGATAAACAGTGAAGGCAATAAATTAAGTCCCTTTAGGGCCCTTTTAAGAGGAAATTTTAAAATACTTTACACCATGACCAAGGCCGGATATAGGCATTTTCGTGTGGGGAGGGGGGTTACTGGCAAAAATGCCGAAAAAGATTAAAAAAATACCGAATAAGAGATATGATGACTAAACACTTCAAAACAAATTTACCGAATGAATCAAATGGAATGGAATGGAAAAAGTTTCTGCAGGGCCCAAAAAACTACCCTCAAGAAAAAAAGCTTTGTCCTTGACGGTTTCTACCAAACTTGGCCCCCAAAAAAACAAAAAATACACTCCAGAAAAAAGCTTGTCCCTGCCGGTTTCTAACTCTTGACCCCCTCACCGTTCACCTGGGCGATTTTAAATAAAAATTTCGTGAACCCCTACATTTTTTGGACTAAAACATAACTGATGACATCAGAAATCAATTCCCATTTGAAAGAAAATCGTAAAAGACAGACAGATAAAAAAACGTTTTTTTGAGTAATAAGGTGTGTCAAAAAATCGCGATTTTCAAAATCAAAAACGCTCTCTGGCTTAAAAGTTGCTCCTTAGTAAAAAAACAGTGGCCACTCAAAAATGAGCCAAATCGATAAATGTTTAGAGGTAGCAAAGCACTCAAACTTAAAAAAAAATCGGTACCTGTTTTTCGGATAAAAACTGATACCGATAAAAATTGAGGAAATTTTGGAGGGTTTCTTTGGTGATATTTAGAAACAATACTAAATGTAAGAACTAAAACAATTATATCCACCCTTCCCCTTAAGTTAGAACAGGAAAAAATCGCCAATTATTTGAAGATTTCGCGAAAATTTAATTTTTGCAAGTTTTTAAAAGTGCATAAAAAATAGTTTTAAATAAAAAATCTGCAAAATTATATATTAGTATATAAACATATATGTTAACCTACATGGCTATACAGAAAACATAATTTTTTTTCTCAAGTTGAGTAAAAAAAATTAATTTCGATTATAAACTGGGTGGATTTTCTGTTTTTTGCCTAAAACTTTTTTCGGTGTACTTTTTTTTGATTTTTTGGTTGGAATACTTTTTTATGTAAAAATACACAAAAAAGTATCCGTGGTTTAACATCGCAGGTTTAACCGTTTTAAAGTAAATTTTAAAAAGCATTTAAAAGTAAATTTTTACGCATGAACAACCAAAAATAAAAAAATTAAAAAATATAAAGCAAAAAACAAATATTTTAGTAATGAGTGGTTATTTAACATTAAAAACATTAAAAAAGTTTATATGCACCTTGGTCAAAAAATCATTCCTAAGGAAGTTATGTCCTTTTAAATATGCCCATTTTCAATAAATTTTCGCAAAATCTTCAAATAACCCAGGAACCCTTTGTATTAAAGCAACAAAGCTTTGCACGTGATCTTTCCTTATTAAGGCCTATTAACCAATGGTATTTGCATGTTGTTACTTCAACCAGGGACGTCCGAAATAGGAGGGTCTTATCACTTTTTTGCTCCAAGCTTTTTGCTGCTTTACTTTTTTTGAGTTTATGATTAAAAGTACTCAACAGGTAAAAACACATAAACAAGTACTGTGTTCTAATATCGTAGGATTAACCGTTTTTAAGTAAAATATAAAAATTACACGTTTAGAGAAACAAAATAAACACTAAAATGTTAAACATCAAAATTTCAATAACTCAGGGTGATTTTACATCAAAAGCTAAGAAAATAAGTTCCTATACATGTAGGTCCAAAAATCGTTTTCAAGGGAACCATGGCCCTTTAAAAATGGTCTATTTTTGGAGACCGTAATTCCCTTACAATCGATTTTTGGAACTTCATGTACAGAAACTTTTTTTCTTGGTTTTTAATGTACATTAATCCTACATCACTAAACTCCTAGTTTTAAATATTTTAGTGTTTAATTTTTGGTTCTCAAAGCCTATGATTTTTCCTTTAATTGTATTTTTCTCGAAAAGTAATAGTAGTAGTAATAAAAGCCAAAAAAAAGTAAAGCAGCAAAAAGTTTGGGGAAAAAAAGACCCCCATTTCGGACGTCCCTGGTCGAAGTAACTACATACAAATACTATTGGCTAATAAGCCCTAATAAGAAAAGACTTCATGCAAAATATTATTGCTTTAACACAAAAGGTTCCTAAGTTATTAAATAAAAATCGAATTTTTAGAACCCCTTTTGAAGGGGCGTAGCTCCCTTACGAGTCGTTTTTGGTCATATGTTTATAGGAACTTTTTTTCATATTTTTTTTAATTAGAATCACTCCGTAAAAGAAAGTGAGTCAGTTCTGAGACACCCTGTATGTTATCATTCAAAAGTACAGAGGTACAAAACAAACCATACCACAGTTTTTTTTTTTGAGTTATGGTGGTCTTGCATTCATGTACTTTTAAGTACATTAAAATTACTTAATAAAAGTGAGGTATTTTTATTGTTTAGCAAATATTTTTCTTTTTCTTAATATGACCAAACTGGTAGTAAATATAACACAACATTCAATAAACGGTATCCTAAAGATTTTTAGCTTTTAGGTTAATTGAATTAATTTTTGAAAAATAATTTTTATGATTTTTTATTGGTTATATAGTACATAATATGTATATGGGTTTTTCTGTAAAAAGTTAAAAAAAATCATAACCGACCGAAAAATGGGGCTAAAAATTGAAATTTTCAGGATTTTTCAGATTTTGATTAAATTTTTAGGTTGAGTTAATTTTTGAAAAACAATTTTTATGAGTTTTTGTTGGTTATAGTACATAGATTAAATAAAAGCGGGTGGAAATCAATTTTTTCACAAGTGTTACATAATATTTAATATCAAATATTAAGAAAAAGACAATATTTGCTCCGCTCTAATTGGTGTATTAAAAACTGGTAATTATACATGTTATAAGTTATAAATATATTTTTTGTACATATAAAGGCCAAAAAAGACGCTTTTGATACTGCGTAATTTTATCGATTTTTTGCGAATATTGTTATAAAACGTAGTTATTTTTTAAAAATTTTAATAATCCTTCGTTAATTTTAAGTCAATTGCATTAACTTGAGTTGTCATTTAGACATGTGTCAAGTCATAAATGTCATTTTTTGCACGTAAACCAAACGATTAAGTCACATTTAAAACCTGATTTTTGCCTAATTTTGGCAAAAAATAGGTCTTAAATGTGACTTATTCGTCCTGTTTAGGTACAAAAAATTACATTTATGAATTCACACATGTCTAAATGATAACTCAAATTAACGCAATTGACTTAAAAATAACCCAGGATTATTCAAACCTTTAAAAACTTCCTTCATGTTTATTTGAATATTGACAGAAAATCGATAAAATTACACAGTATCAAAAGTGTCTTTTTTGACCATTTTATGTAAAAAAAAATTACACTTATGACTTAAAACATACATGTAATTACCATTTTCGAATAGACCAAACTACGTCTACATGAACCTAGAATTAAATACATTGAACTCAATATATGACTCAAATTTCACAACTTTGAGAAAGTTAATCGGGCACAAGATGTTAAGCCAGGACGCTCATTGTTTATAAACGGAGTACCAGGTGTACAACTTTTTCTGGACTTTTTTGAGTTGATTTCAAAAAAGTACCTTTTTCACTACACCCTATTCTACAGTATACCTTTGGTAAATCTGGGAATTCTAATTACCATCCACAGTGACCCCAGAATGCAAATAACCAAAATTTACCGTTCCATCAACGAATCATGATAATTCGTATTTAGGGACCCAATGCGAGTAAAAAGAGCCAAAAAAAATCTGTCATTCTATTTTTCTAAGACCTCCAAAACGGGTTTAAACGCCAAAAACTTGACTTCTGACTTAACGGGTACATTTTTAAGAAAACATTCTATTATAGGATTATTCAGCATCAGACAAGATTTACTTTTCTATTTTCATTTTTAAAATCGGTTGATAAATAAAAAAGTTATGTCATCATAAATATAGAATTAAGCCAGAAAAAAAAATAAAAAATTGCATTTTGTTATATTTTGACAGTTGCCAGTCTAACGGTATATTTTACAAAAAAAATTATAAACAAAAATTATTTGCCATTTTACAGGCTCCAATTTTATTTTTTTATTTTTTAAATCGGCTTATAAATAAAAAGGTTATGGCTCCGAAATGATAACAAAAGTTAAGGTTTAAATCAAAAAGTGACTCTTATAATAAATAATAAAACAAAAATCAACTCTTATTTTTTTAATTTTATTTATTTATTTATTTAAGATATATAAATTTATAATAAACTACAATGTACAGACCCGCCAAAACAATGTTTGTGTGCGGTGTCCAACGAAGTAATAACTCTTCTCTGAAGGTGTCATAAATAAGATATAATATTTCTAAGAAAATAAAACTTTAGTTTTAAGTTTAAATAAATATAAAAATTAGTTATGTCCAAGGGTTTTGAGAGAACATTTTCTTTCATATGGTTGATTGGATGGTAAGTAAGGTAAGATATAAGGAGCTTTCTTTTTCAAATCAACGCAGGTCACTCATCTCTCCGATTTGGCTCAAATTTTGCATACGGCCATAAAATAAGGTTAGATTAGCCACATTACCGGGATTTTTCTCAAAAATCGGTGATTGTAGAGATATTAGGGTGGGCCATTTTTAAAAAATTTTCAAAACCAGAAAACACGATTCACTAAAACTGAAATAACTCGATATCTAAATTTCATTTAAACGGCGTTTGAAAGAGCATTAAATTGTTATAGAGAAAAAGTATATATCAATCATTCTGGTTATACCAAGATTGCGGACCATACAACATAACCTACAAATTATAAAAAACGCTATCGCCAAAATACCCCATCTTCGATTTTTTTTATTTTGTGGCTATTTACACGTATATAGTGGAAGTATATACCTATAAAATATTGCGAACTGCCCTACCCATTTGTGGGATATATGGTCAAAAATGTGTAGAATTTGGTCAAAATTTTGCACTTTTCTAGGTTTCTAAATTATATTTAGTGATTTTCCCAAAATACCCGGTCTCATATTTTGTTTTGTTTTGTAATTATTTACTTGTATATAGTGCGAGTATATGCCCATAAAATATTGCAAATGGCCCTGCCCATTTGTAGGAGCTATGGTCAAAAATATTTAAAAATTGGCCAAAATTCCGAATTTTTGGAGGTTTCTAAATTATATTTAGTGATTATTCCTATCTTCGTTTTTATTTTATTATAAAATTTTTATGGCTATTTATTCAAAAATAATGAGGGTATATACCCATAAAATATTGCGAACGGCCCTGCCCATTTGTCGAAGCTATAGTCAAAAATATTTATAAATTGGGCGAAATTTTGCATTTTTATGTGATTTATGTGATTTTCCTTCAGTGATTTGTTTTAATTATTCTATTTTTTTAGTTAACCGATAAAATTTTCATATGAACGGTGTATTTGAAATAGGGTCCAAAATTTTAAGGGGTGATTCTACATCAGAAAGTATGACAAAAAGTTCCTATAAACATAACTATATATGTCTAAAAATGCGTAGTAAGAGAGCTAAGCCCTTTGAAAGTGGCTAAAAATTCGGTTTTTATTTAATAACTTAAGAACCCTTTGAGACACAGCAACGAGGTTTTGCACGTAAACTAATCTTGATAAGGCCCACCCTCGCATGTTATTTTTATGTACTTATTTTAACCAGGGGTTTAAGAAACGTGGGGGCCTTATTAGTTTTTTGTCTCAAACTTTTTTCTGTGTAACTCCTTTGTAATTTTATTTTTTTAATATGATTCCTAGGGTCAAAATATAGAAAAAAGGTACTCCTGTTGTAATACTGTAGGATTAACCATTTTCGAGAAAAATTTATTTCATGGTTCAAGGACGAAAAATTAAATACTAAAATGTTAAAAATCGAAATTTCAATGATGCACGGTGATTGTGGATTATAAACCAAGAAAAAAAGCCTCATATACAGGTACTTCCAAAAATCAATCCTAAGGGAGCTATGGTCTCCTAAAAATTTTGGATTTCAACATTTTAGTATTTAATTTTTCGTCCTCGAATTTCACCTTCAAATGAATTTTTCTCGAAAACGGTTAATCCTAGAGTATAACAACAAAAGTACCTTTTTATGTAGTTTGACCTAAGAAATCATATTTAAAAATTAAAATTCCAAAAAAATTAGAAACAAAAACGTTTGGGACAAAAAAAAAACGAATTTTTAGCCACTTTCAAAGGGGCTTAGCTCCTTTGCTACGCATTTTTAGACATACATAGGTATGTTTATAGGAACTTTTTGTCATACTTTCACCCCTTAAAATTTCGGACCCTATTTCAAATACACCGTTTATATAAAAATTAATTCGGTAAACTAAAAAAATAGTATAATTAAAATAAATCACTGAAGGAAAATCACATAAATCACATAAAAATGCAAAATTTCGACCAATTTATAAATATTTTTGACTATAGCTTCGACAAATGGGCAGGGCCGTTCGCAATATTTTATGGGCATATACCCTCATTATATTAGAATAAATAGCCATAAAATTTTTATGATAAAATGAAAACGAAGATAGGAATAATCACTAAATATAATTTAGAAACCTCTAAAAATGCGGAATTTTGGCCAATATTAAAATATTTTTGACCATAGCTCCTACAAATAAGCAGGGCCGTTTGCAGTATTTTATGGGCATATACTTGCACTATATACAAGTAAATAGCCACAAAATAAAAAAAATAGTAGACCGGGTATTTTGGGAAAATCACTAAATATAATTTATAAACCTCGAAAAGTGCAAAATTTTGTCCAAATTATACACATTTTTGACCATATATCCCACAAATGGGTCGGGCCTTTCGCAATATTTTATAGGCATATAATAAAAAAAATCCAAGGTGGGGTATTTTGGGGATAGCGTTTTTTATAATTTGTAGCCATCTTGGTATAACCAGAATGATTGAAATATACTTTTTCTCTGTTACAATTTAATGCTCTTTCAAATGCCGTTTAAGTGAAATTTCTATCTTTCATAGATATAGAGCTATTTCAGTTTTAGTGAATCGTGTTTTCTGGTTTTAAAAAATATCAAAAAAAAAAGGCCCACCCTAATATCTCCTCAACCAGACAATTTTGACAAAAATCCCGGTAATGTGGCTAATCTAACCTTATTTTATGGCGGTATGCAAAATTTGAGCCAAATCGGAGACATGAAATTCGTGAACTGCGTTGATTTGAAAAAGAAAGCTCCATAAGAGTTATAATCAGAGGTAAGGTTTTTATTTAGAGTAAGTAGTATATTTTTTATTATTTTATTTTATTTGTCAGGTATAAATATTTTATCTTTTATACATTTTATTTATATCTTGGTAGTTATAATCCAAAAAAACGTTTTAACAGAATTAATTGTTTGCATATTATATCAAAGATAAGCTTAAATAAATAATTTCAACCCAATTAAAAATATATAATATATAATATATATGCCAGTAAACTTTACAAAGTGTAAACATTTTTAAACCTGGAGCCATAACCTTTTTATTTATTAGTCGATTTAAACAATAAAAAATAAAAATTGGAGCCTGTAAAATGGCAAATAATTTTCGTTTAACACGATTTTTTGTACCGTTAGACTGGTAACTGTCAAAATATAACAAAATGCAAAATTTTTTTTTTTTTTCTGGTCTAGTTCTATATTTATGATGACATAACTTTTTTATTTATCAACCGATTTTGGTCGAATGCTGATTAATTCTCCACTGGAATAATGGTTTGGTGCAAATTTCAACCCAATCGGAAAAAGTTTCCCAAAATGCTCGACAGATTTTTTTCATTTTTGGCTCTTTTTACTTGCATTGGGTCCCTGAACACAAATTATCATAATTTGTTGATGGAACGGTAAATTTTGGTTATTTCCATTCTGGGGTCACTATGCATCTGATTATGAATAAGTTATTATAAACTGTTATAAAGTTATAAATATTAATCTATTGCTGTGCTGTTCACGAGCATACCGTAGGAGAAGGAATGTCTTCTTCGCAATAATATTCCAAAACTGCAACTAAAGAAAGAAAAAAAGGCAACATACAATAGTTTTTAATAGCACTATTGTATGAAAAGAATCAAGTCCATATGTGCGGTCATGAACGATATAGTTCCTAGACTCTATCGTCGTTAGAGAGCATCGAAAAAAATGCGGAGAGTGTTAACGTCTATGGTTTTCCTAAATGAAACGTTTTTAATTAAGTGCCGATGTGCAAAATGATCCTATAAATCGCTACGTCTCGACTATTAAACTCGCATATGGTTAACTCGATCATTAAACTACAGGATAATGAAAACTGCGCATTTTTAATCCTAATATTTTAAGCACTGCACGTAAAAATAGAATATCGTCGGCTTAAAGTGTTAACCTGCTAACTCCACTTTTGGACTAATTATTGTTTTTGATACTATTCAAAAGATGGCGCTTAGTTACACTATCTGCGAAAAATAGGTAACCCTTACTCAGCCACTTCCAACCATTTTGTGTGGAGAAACGTCAACAAACGTCGTGAAAATCAACTTTTAAGGCCGTTTAATGGTGATTATTTTACTACTACATGATTTTATCTTAAAAAGTAAGTATATTTTTACGTTTTGTGTTACAAAAATATAAAGGTAAGGGTAAAAAGCCAATGGCTGCGTTTAATGCAAAACTCACCGAAAGCTGTCAAATCACTAATGAACGCTATGATCAGTTTCGATTGACAGATGTTGCTGAATGTACTTTTTGTGGGTATTTATAACCTCAAATGGTAATTGTGATGTGACAGAGGTTCCCCGTGACAGATATTAGCCGTTTAGCAGTTTGCTAGCAAAACTTGTCATTTGATGACTTTTGATTAGTTTTGCTGTTTTCATTGAACGCAGCCAAACTTTACCGAAAACCTGCCAACTCCTTGATGGTGATTTTTCTTAAAGGTAGAAAACCTGCTTAGTTCAATAAAAATCAATCCAAATAATTTTTTTATAGTTGATAGTTGTTAAAACCTCCAAAACACGCTAATAAAGAAAAGCGATTTTTCATTTTGTTATACAATAATTATAGATATTATTATAAGTTTTTTTTCGTCTCCTGTTAAGTTTCATCAAACACTTTAAACCGACGACATTATTAAGTATGCATTTAATTTTGGTATTTTATTCTTGGATACGTCGTATTTTATACGATTCAGAGAAAGAAATTTTTCGGATTTTGGGCCAAATAATTGCGTCTGTTGCGATAATGTAGAGGGCTTCATAACATAGGGCGTATCTTCTATATATATATATATATATTAACACGGTTGATACGCCCCTATGTTAAAAAGCATAAACGATTTTAAAATTTATTATTATTTGTTTAATATTATTAAATAAAAATTTAAAAAAAAAACAGTTTTTTATCATTTATTTTCATCATTTTGCATTTTTTTAAACAAACATATTTATTTATTATTTAGCCCAAAATTCTCTATTAAAACGATATGTGTCTTTCATATTGTAAATTGCATCAAAAATAATTTCAAATTAAAAAAATTGATTTTTAAGTTAAAGTAACAACAATTAATATTAATTAAAAAAAAATAAGTAAAAGGATTGTCATTTTCTTATTAAAATAACAATATTTTTCTTTTAGTTTTTTTTTTATATTATAATATAAGAATAATTATTAGCCCTTAACTGGTCCGGTACATATTTGTTACGTAAATAGTATGGCATAGTCGGAGAGACTACGTATTTTAAGCAAAAAAAAAAGAATAAAAATCCAAATCAACTAAATGTTTTATTCAACATGGATATTATAAACATTACACTACCCGACATGATTTATATACTATTGATAGATATATAGGGTCTAGAAGTATTTTTTCTCCTGATTTCAAATCCGCTTTTAGAATTCTTCCATCACGTCACAATTTTGATATACAGGGTGTTTTATAATAAAAATAGGCATTTTTTTGAAAGTCGGCAGATTTCACATTTATGAATATTTTTTTTTTTCAAATTTGGTACACTTGTTAAAAATTTGTGTGCTTTTTGAATATTTTAAAAAAATTTTATATATCGATTGTCATTTGTTTTTAATAATAAAAAGAAAAAGTTTTTTCATTGCCAAAATTGGAAAAGATGGAATTTTTCAATGTAACTAACAAAAAAACACTCTGTATTTATATGGCGTCAATTTGGTTTTAATTTTTTTTTGAAGGGCCTTCTGGAAGCGGCACAATATCAATTTTAAGTCAATTATGTCAGATATTTTAACAGCGTTTTGCATACTTTAAGAACAATAAGTAGGCTTTGTACAAAAATTTGACGTTTTAAGTCGTTAATTAATTCAATCAATTAACTAGATGAAACGTTGCAAGCACCCTGTCAAAACATGGGCACTATTGTACACTAAAAAAAAAACATATAACATTTTTTATAGGGCTTAAAAAGAGCTTTTATTTAAAATATCATTTTTTGAAATCGGGTTATAAATATGTGAAATATGCTAAAAAAACCTTTTACTGCTTTAAACGCCAATATCTTGAAAACAATGCGTTTTAGGAAAACGTTGTTTGTAACATTTTTTGACCAGTTTAAAATTATCTTTTATATAAGTGTAAATTAACCAAATACAATAATAATTGCCTTAATTATAAACAAAAAAAACGCTAAAAATAGGAGTTTTACCCTATTTTTACCCCCTTACCCCCAATCGTTTACCCCCAAAATCTAATCAGCTTTTTGGAATACGATAAGAAACAATATGCAAAAAACCGCAAGTCGATATCCCATGTAGAAATGGAGTTAGAGAGTTTACACCCAGACAGACAGACAGACGGACGCAAATTTTTTTTTTACTGATTTCGAATGGTCTAAAACGTCAAGAAATGTGAAAAAAACATGGTCAAAGATTTTGACTTTTCGACGAAGATTTCAATACATCGGCACTCTTAGTAGCACTAAGTGCCGATGTAATAAAATAAATAAATAAATGATAAAAATAAATAAGGTTAACTTTTTAAACATAAATAAACTGTATCTTAAGAAGTAAATAGAACATTGACTGAAAATGTCAAATTCTGGTCCAAAGCCTACTTATTGTTCTTGAACTATGCAAATTGCTGTTAAAATAGCTGACATAACGGACTTAAAATTAATATTGCGCCGCTTCCAGAAGGTCCTTCAAAAAAAAATTGAAATCGAAATGAAGCCATATAAATACAGAGTGTTTTTTTCATAGTTACATCGAAAAATTCCATCTTTTGAAATTTTGGCAACGAAAAAACTTTTTCTTTTTATTATAAAAAACAAATGACAATCGATATTTAAAAAAAAAAATTAAAATATTCGAAAAGCACACAAATTTTTAACAAGTGTAACAAATTTGAAAAAAAAATATTTATAAATGTGAAATCCCCCGACATTTAAAAAAAAATGTTTTTTTTATTATAAAACGCCCTGTATATCAAAACTGTGACGTGATAGAAAAATTCTGAAAACGGATATCAAATCAGGGGAAAAAACACTTCTAGACCCAATATATATCATAAATAGTATATTTCAAAAGTTTCAAATTGTCGGGTAGTTTAATAATTATTAAAGTAGGATATCGTCGTGTTACTTTCTCAACCTCGGGTCTCCAAAATAACGATGTTCGGTTCCTTCCACTAATCAACTCTGTACATAATAACTGATAACTCATAAAAAATCAAATTATTTATGCCAATTAATTAATAAGTTTTGTTGTAATAATAAATTGGAGTTTGTATAAGTTGTCAGTCATTATGCAAGGCACTAAAAATCGATAGTTTGGAGATACGAGGTTGAGAAAGTAACACGACGATATGTAAGTATAAACGCGATTAAAACAAAAACGTAATAAAATTGTAGCCTAAATAAAAAATATATTTGTAAACTATAAACAACAACAGAAAAAGTAAAAAATGTATCAGTTCATAATATCATGTTCTTTAGTTAAGAGTTAAGAAATCAACAAATGATATAAAACATTTTTAAAATTAGAATGAATGTATTTATTACTTTTATATTTTCATTTTAGCAACGACTTGTAAAATTTAACAGAAAGCAATGTCGAAAAAAAAAATGGTTTTTGTTTAATCATGTATTTTTTTTATTTTACAACGATTTTTCTCTTTTATAAAATTTGCGAAGTGATATTTTAACTAAAATACGACCCCAGGTAAAAAAGCTCACTAATACTAGGAGCCGAAAATAGCTATATTTCTAACAAGTGCGGAAAAGAGTCTTTACACATGTATTAGGAACAATATTTTTCCTACGAGCGGAGTTAAAATAAAATATACTTTTATATTTTATTAAATAAATCTTATTTTTATATTTTTTCAAAAAGAGAAACAATTAATTTTTAAGAAATTTTATAATATTATTAATAAATATAACAAGAAGAACACTACGCGATTAAGAAATTACACAATATTCATGCGCGCGGAAAAGGCTTTCCACACTTTTATGCGTTTTTCAAAAAAAAAAAAATATTTTTTTATTTTTCAGCACAAAATTTTGTTTTGAAACCATTTTTTTAATTTTTTTGTTTTTCAAAAAAAAAAGAATTTTTTTTGAAAAAATATTATTTTTTTTGTAGTTTCTTTATTTAGGAATGTGTAGAATAATGCTATTAACATTACATATCTACACGGCTTGTTTTATCTTTTATCCAATAATTCTTAGTTTATACTTTACATTACTAAAAGTGACATTTTAATCATCCTGTAAACAAAAACTCACAAGTTGTGTTATGGAATTTCTAATCACAAAAACGGGATGTTTTATTGAAATGTCAAGTAAATTTTGTGGAAATTTCATTTGTAAATTCCACTGAGAAGTGTTTTTAAGAGGTATTGGATAAAATGTTGTACAGCACATGTGATGTAAGTGACATGATTTACTCAAAAATTAACCCACCCCAAGGGCCGCGGTTGGGTCATCTTTTTTTTTCGTGAATAATATCTTACTTACCTCACTTGTACTGTAAGTAACTATTATTTACATTATATTGAACGTTTTTCATAAATAGAGAGAATAATATTCTTTCTATCTCTTTTTTGCTTCGTATTTGCCTTGGATTCATGTCTTTTACAAGTGTTCTTCGTCGTGGCCACAGGTTTTGCAAATTAAGATTCCCTGATTTTTCTCTGATCTTCTTGATCAAAATTTAGAATTTTCCCTGATTTTAGTACACACAGAAAAGTTCGTAAAACTAATATGCGCAAAAATTTAAACATAAGTTATGATTTTTTTTATTTTAATAGATTAAAACGCCAGAAACCTTACAAAACGTAAAAATATTACATATGCTAATAACTAATGCTAATCAAAAAATTACCATAATAACCGCTTTAGGTAAAAAAAATCCCAAAATAAATTTAAATATAAAAATAAAAATATTAATTTCCTTACCAGGGGACTGTAATGCCATCAAGCCGGTTCATGTTTTTCGTAGAAAAATGCTAAATTAGATGTGCCCAAATTGGATGAACTTTGTTTCGCTCTTATAGTTTTAGATATACTTAGTATGTTATACTACCATAGTTTAGGATATACAATTCAAACTTAGTACTGAAAACTGTATGCAAAATTGACGGACAACATTATATAGGTCGATTTTTTACTATGCGGTATTGTCCTCTCACTTGCACGTATCCTGACTTACGGCTTCAGCCGTTAAGTTGATGTCGCTAACGCATCCATAAAAATCGGGGTATACAGGGTGTTTTTTTTTGAAGGAAACTTTTAAATATCTCGAATACTATGCATTTTAGAAAAAAAAAATGTAAGATAAAAGTTGTTTATTTTAATGGGTGAAACAAAATGGCGTATTTTTTTTACTTATATTTACGTTTTCAAGATCAATTCAAGGTCAACATATATCATTACGAAAAGTATGTTTTTTAAGGTTATGTTGAAAATGGGAGCTAACTTTCAGGTTCAGATGCAGCGGTCAAAATACATACTAGTCGAGTCCATCTGAGATCCAGCCTTTTTTAATTTTGAATGACTGTGTTATCTCTGCAATGTCCGATCAAAAGATTTATTTTTTTTTGAGGAGAATTAAACAGCAGTAAAAAAATATATATTTCTATTAAAAAAAACAAATTTGACCTTGAAATGACCTTGAAAATGTAAATATTCGTATACAATAAATATACCATTTTTTTTTCTCCCATTAAAATAAACAACTTTTGTGCTATATTTTTTCTAAATTAGCAATGTCCGGGTGTAAGATATATTTAAAATATGCAGGCAGTTTTAAAGAGTAGAATGTCCAGTCATCAGATAGTCAGAATACTGTTAAAACAGAAAACCCCCCTGAACATAGCCATTACGCAGAAGAAGAAGAAGAAGAAGAAAAAAAAAAAAATATATTTTAAATGTCAAGATGTCCCGCAATTTTAATATGTTAGTTTTTAAGTTTTAAAGTGTATGTAATCGTCCCTTTGCTCTAAATGTACTTTCCAACAACTATTTATCCTCTGCTGCACCCTGTAAGGCACTGACAAGTAAGTAATTTAATAAAATTTAACATAACCTAATTTCAAGTGCCCCAAAATTTGTTCAAATCTAACTGACCCCCCTTTACTTACTTTCAGTGCCAGCCCTGAAGATGGACTAACACTCCGAAAGCGCTAGGCAGAAATCTATATGTTTTTCAATAAAAAACTATACCGAAATACAAAAATTCTCGTTTAATCTCGTTTAATTAATTAATAAAAAAGTGGTTGTTAATGCATTACTTGTGTGTCATTATGGATAGTAGTGGCGACCCGAGGTAAATTTAATATACTATCTCAGAATTATAGATTCCGAAAAAGCCGTTGAGGATCCAAACATAAATGAAAATAAAAAATTAAAAATTAAGAAAATTAAGAAATATTACGTAAAAGAATATCACATTATACAAAACAATACAAATTTGCCGACCGAGTGTGTTTTAATTCGTTTTTTGCTTCTGGTTTAAAATTCACATGATTGGTCATTGTATCGTTTGATCCTATACCCCTCAATTAGATTGTGATAAAAAGTTTTAATTATTTATTTATAAAAATCCTATCTTTGACTATGGAATTGGGATTGGGAATAAGCCAGGGGACTGTGTTTTGACGTATTTAGAAAAGCATAACCTAATATTCATTATTTATTTTAAGATATTATGTTAAGACTCAATTATAAACATAAAAAACCTCTCATTTAAAACTATATTTGAAAAGAATAAATATATTTGTTGCAATTTACAATGTAAATAATAAACCGGAGACACAAATTTTCAAATATACACATCAACCAAGGTCTTATTTTGCTAACTTTTAAACGCTTGACCTAGAAACATGAAGTTTGGTATGGGTGCCCTTTGAAAGAAGACCAATCGACGCTCCTATCAAAATAAGAGTTCTAGGCCATATTTTGCTAATTTTTAAAAGCCACGGCAGATAAATATGAAATTTGATTGGGTGGCCTTTGGTTCAAGACTAACACTGCAGTGCACTGGTCTACAAAAATCTTCTCCAAGGACCAACCCCATCATGCCTTAAGTATTTTTTGTGCTGAAACAGAATTTTCAATTTAAAAAACTTTCTACTGCGAAGATTTTGAGTAAATTCCGGTTTTTTTTAGAGATGGGTTATATTTTAAATTGAAAATTCGGTTTCAGCACACAAAAATACATAAGGCCTGATAGGTTTAGTCCTTGGAGAAGCTAAAAATGTTTCTTTTGTAGACCAGTGTAATCGGACGACTTGTCAAAACGACAGTTCAAAGTCATGTTTTGCTAAATTTAAAGCGCTTCGACTTAAAAGCATGAAATTTGTACGTACCTGTATATGAAGCTTATTTCCTAGTTTTTGATGTACATCTACCCTGCAACATTTAAATTTTAGCTTTCAACACTTTACTGAGGAATAAAAAAATAAAATCACAAAAAAGTTACACAACAAAAATTTAGGACAAAAAACTGATAAGGCCCCACCATTTCGCACACCCCTGATTAAAATAAGTACATGAAAATAACATACGAAGATGAGCCTTATTAAAATTAGTTTACGTGCAAAACCTCGTTGCTATATCTCAAAGGGTTCCTGAGTTATTAAATAAAAAGCGTAACTCCCTTAAGACGCATTTTTAGACATATGTTTATATGACTTTTTAGTCATAGAATACAGTACACCCCGTATTTACAAAACCATGTGAAGTTATATAATGGGCAATTATCAACGATTCTTTAGGAACAATCTATTTCCTTAAAGCTTCTAATACTCGATATATATTCGCCTTATGACCATTGGCACTCCTAGTAAAACGCCGCTTCATTACACATCAGATTAGCCATGTTTAGATCCTAGTAAGAACGTGTTAACATATCGCTATACACACAAAGAAAAAAATTATAATATAAAGTATCTATGATACTTCAATTAGATACTTACCAACTAGCAAAACGGAACCCTAAAAGAACGGAAATATTTTATAACTATTGTATAGCGCCGCTTAAAGAACATTTTTTTTTAGTGCGACTTAATGCAATAATTTTGTCATAAAATAGACTTGTTTCAATAATGCTGTTCTATAGATATATATATTAAAAGATAGTTGTAATGGGAGTTATGTAAAAAGTTGTATTGCAGTTTTCTAAGCAAAGGAGTAAAATTGTTACTTTACACAGAAGTAAAAAATTAAACAATTATGAAAGTATTTTATAGTTTATTTCAGAAACAGTTTTATGGGGCCTATATTAAACAACATTATAGGACTTTAATATCGTATAGAGCACGGAAGAAAACAAAAGCATCGTATAACGTTTCTAATAACACTAAATTATTCTATTACCATACGCCATATTTATTAAGCGTTCAGCTGTTCAAAAATCGCCGCCATTGCGTAGAATTCACACACAAACGTAAAAATGCCAAATAAAAACTAATGTTTTAGACATATAGAAAAATTTCTTTTGTGAATTTCACAAGAAAAACAATATATTTTTTGTTCAAGTTGAAAATTCAACCATTAAAAAAATATATATTTATTTTTTATTTTTCAACAATCCTGACTAATGTATGCCAAAGTGCGGTGCTTTAATTTTTCTTCAAAAATATATACATATTTTTTCAGAAAAGTTGGCTGCGTAAGAAAATTCCCATCCCATCGGTGTGTATCAGAAAAATTTTATTAATATTTTCAATATGATACACAGATACACCATAATGCATGCTGGATCTTAAATGACTTAGTTACTCAAGTGGGTAAAATAATTATTTTTGTCATGAAACAGCATAAATTTGCATTATAAAATATTCTTCTGAGAATATAATTTATATATATGTAGTATGCTGTACTGATAAGTGAAAATACCTTACCCCTACGATGTTTTTTTATCCCTCTTTTCTCTAATCTAAAATCGTGCTTATTGTTTGCTTTTTAACGACTTTTTAATTTATAAACTATAATTTATTTGTGGACTAATACGTTATAATTAAGAGGTATGTGTATTAAATATAAATTATATTCTCTCCCTAAATATCAATTCGTGATACTAGGTTAGGTACCGGTGCTTTTTTTTTCAAATTTTATTCATATTAATCCCAATTTTTGGAAAATGCAACTCCTGCTAAAGCAGTCGTTGCATTTTCATCATTGGGATTAATATTCGTAAAATTTATGTAAAAAATCACCGATACCTAACCTAGTATCACTTATGATATTACCCCTGATAATTCTATTCTGAATTTCAACAGTAGAAAACGAATTGATTGCATAAGGGATACTGTCTACATTGTAACATACTTATGACACTTATAGGACAGTTTTATAATAATCACATTGACTATTTTATAATGGTTGGGTCATTTATTAAAAGAAACTTCTAAATTACTGAAATTTTTTATAAAATAGGGCCCTTTTTGGTTGTATAGATATTATATAGTGGTATTTAACGTTTCTATAAGATATGCTGTATAGCATTTCATACAGCCTTTACAAAATTTATTTTGCTAGTTGGGTTGTCGCAAGTATAAAAATACTTAATAAACACATATTTAACCAATTTAAAAAAATATAATATTTGTTTATTTATTTTATAGTGATACAGGTAGTTTATACCTAACAATGTTTCATGTCACAATCATGTTGAATTAAATAATTACACTGCTCTACACTAAAAAATTTGCCGACACCATTTTAGTTGATTTTAGACCTAATTGAATATTATATCATTTTACGTACCTTGATCTTCTTTTGTTATAAAAATACTTATTAAGATAAATTATTTTAACTTACCGTTACTAAGGCAAAATAAACGTATCTTGTTAATTATTAGTATTATACTAAGGCGTTTTATCGTAACTTCTTAAGTTAAGACAGATACGGCAAATTGTCTTAGTAATTGACAACTTTAAAGAAGATACGGCAGCTTTAATAAAGTAATGAAAAAAAAAATGAATTAAATTGGTTAATAATGTGATAAAAATATTCATCGATTGTTATTACATCATATTGGAGACATAACTTTGACAAAAAAGTAAGTTACCACCTCTCTGCTTAGCACGGCAGTACAGGTCTCATGTGACCATTTACTGCAAGACCCACGCATCGTTAATATCTTCTTTCTCCGAAGAATTGGAATCTTTGTTACCTATGTTTTGTAGCCATCATGACTACCCAGTTACCCAGTACCAATAGTGTGTCAAAGTTTTCGGTTATAAAATATAAGTTAAAATCCTATACCAGTTTAGAGGTAATTTATTAGGCTGCATGCAAAATGTTTTAAAAACAATATTAATTGGTTATTAAATAAAAAAATATGAGTCCAAACGTACCTTGAAAATTAAATGCACTTAAAAACTGAGATTATCAACGTGCAATTTATTCAATTTATGAATGCAGAGACCATCACTCACAATAACTCACTCTATTTACATTATTATTTTGGTGTTAGCGGACAGATGACAGTAACTGTTTATAAAAATGGGCCAGTACCCGGTTGCATCATGCTACCCGGTTTTGTAAGACTCTTCTCTGCTACAGAATATTTAGCTCTTGAATTGGCAACGCCGATTTGATTGTAGCCTGTACATAATATTAAACAAGGTCATCGCCTCTGTCTCATCACTTAGAAGAACACTATAACCCAAACCAAGTATTTTTACCTGATTCAGGTTTTAACCTAAGTAATCTGTTTAATTAAGAAAAACATTTGATTTTTAAATTACTTAAAAGCATTTACCACGCTTGTGCATATAGACAATTTTGAATCACTTGATCTGAATACCACGTACTTAATGTTAGTAATCATTTCTCTGTGTTCGGGTGAATTAACTCCTTCTCGTACAATATATGTTTTATGGATTTATTAAGTCCGCCACATGCGGCTTGGCACTTGACCACCAACTGAATATTTTTAAAATAATTAAAAATAAGTAGAAATACCTTATTAAAATGTGTTATATATTTCCTACGCCAATAAAATAAATTATTACAATTATTATGCTGGAATATAAAAAGAGCGATAAAGCAATATTTTATTATATCTATACTGGTAGATAGATAGGAATATTTACTCCCACCGTACAAAGTAAGCCCCTTCAATGTAAATTTTGCATACAAGGTGAGGTCTGCGACAAAGGGATAGGGGTCTTTACCTCGAAAAAATTTACCTCTCAAGCAATTACCTCGAAAATGTTTACCTAGAAAAAAATTACCTCAAATACCGTTACCTCGAAAAAAATTACCTCGAAAGCACATTACCTAGCATAAAAAATACCCTCTAAAATATATAAATCTTTAAAAAAATTATAAAAAAACCAAACCAAACATTTTTTTTTAAAAGAAGGGAAATTTAACAGCAATAAACTTAGTTATTTAAAGCAATAATATTGATATATTACACAAAAAGAAAGTATTTGAATTCACAAATAATCAAAAAGCTGTCAATAAATCTACAGCATTATTTTTATATAAAAAAAAATTAACAATAATATATGTATTTTCTTTGCAAGCAATTTCTCCATATTTTCCAAATTTCCAAAAAAAACTTTTATTTGTACACACCATCTTTATAATACACAAAGTTTTTATACACAGATAATTTATCTTTCGCGAACCCTCGATATAGGTTAATCCATTCATTTTCAAATATTTACTAAAACTAAAAGCTAATAATTGCCCGTAAATTAAAATTTAGTCAATAAATGATAAAATATGAGCAAAAAAACTACAATATACAATAATCGCAAAGAAACAGATAAACAATTAAAAAAAAGCCATTTTTGATGTAAAAGCCGTTCGAGGTAAAATCTTTCAAGGTAATGTACTTTCGAGGTAAGGACTTCGAGGTAATGTCCTTTCGAGGTAAATTTTTTCGAGATAACGTCTTTTCGAGGTAATGTCCTTTCGAGGTAAATTTTTTCGAGGATTTTTTTTCGAGGTATTTGCTTTCGAGATAAATTTTTTCGAGGTGAAGACCGGCTTCCGCGACAATGTGAGGACCGATATACGGACCTCACTTTGTAAAGCCATGAAACTTTGTCAGTAAGCTTACTGGCTCATAATAATTCGTTTAAGAAGATAAAAAAATGTCCTTACTTTGTAACCTCTACGGTTACTGTATATTTTTATTCAACGGTTGACAGCTTTTTAATTATTTGTGAATTCAAATACTTTCTTTTTGTGTAATATATCAATATTATTGCTTTAAAAAACTAAGTTTATTGCTGTTAAATTTCCCTTCTTTTAAAAAAAAATTGTGTATATATATATATATATATATATATATATATATATATATATATATATATATATGGATACTTGTATAGATAAATATATTAGATCTTGTAAATTTTTGTTGTTTCTTAAATAAACTTATTTTGGGTTATTTCTATCCCGTTATATGTAAGTTTCATTAAAAATTAAATTTTTCCTCAAATTCTGCTTATTTTAGAAATAACGTCATTTATAAACATTTAGGGTAATAAAATAAAAAAAATCTTCAAGCGTACTAAAATGTTCATATTTTATACCTGAACACACTAGTTAGAAGTGATCTATTTTTTTTACAGTAAAAAAATGAGTTCATTGTTGTACGCCGTAAAGACAATTTAGTTAGCAAAACCACCACTGGCGTCAGCACTCTTTGACTTTGATGACAGTCATACTTCAAACTTTTTTATTATGTAAATATGTGGTTGACTCGAGATTCTGTGCAAAAACCTTGTGTGAAATTGATTAAAAATGATTGAAGTAGAATATATGGTTTATACACCTACAAATCTCTCCGAAATTGCAAATGCTACATTAGAAAAGTTACCATCGAAATCGCGAAAAGTGTACGATTTAGCCTACAAAAAAAAATTAAAATGAGCTAAGGAAGGTTTAAGTTTATTTCGAAAGGGGTTTATTGGCCTATTTTAATAAAAAAAAGTACTTTATTTCTGAATAAATTAAATTCAAAAATTAATATTTAAAAATTTATATATAGGATGCTAGGAGAAAAAATAGTATGTTTCACTCAGGGGAAAATTCCTTTTTTTACTGGTCTGTAGTTTTCGGACTCCGCTTCGCGTCGTATTAATCATAAATTTTACAGACTAGTAAAAAAAAGCTTCACTTTTCCTCTTAGTAAAACACTATACTATTACTTGAAATATGCAGGAAAAATTTAATAATTTCAGTATTGTAATCAAGTACTTGTACCTACCTGACTTAAAACTATACTCATAATAACTTATATTAACTTACAAAGTGCCGATGTAAAAGGGTTGATAGTTATAATTTATTCTGAATTTTGGCGAAGGCGCGATTACTACTACACTAGCCTACAAAAGAAGATTTTATGGAATTAAAATATCTAAATAAATCCAAAATCGGTCAAAAAAAGTTGTGATTAAAATATCTAAACAAATTTTTTTTTTTATATTTCTTTTTATTTCTTTTTTTTATAAAAACTGGAGTGATTGAGAAGAACTAATTTTAATTTTTTTTCAAAATTTGTTGAAATTTCTAGTACTACCCAGGAAACCAAAATACGTATTTTTAACATCAATTATTGGACACTAACTGACCTACATGACGTCATATTCTGAGGTCTTGCCGTCGTCCCAGTGACGTGCATAAGTCACAGCCCAGGGACGTAACATTACTGAAGTTATAATAACGCCAGAAATATGACGTTAGAATAACGTGTTCAACATTATACATATTATATATATTATATCTCTTCAATTAATAGTTATTTATGGTATGAAAGAGGAAACTAGGATTTTGCCCACTAGGCTGGAGGCGGAGTTGGTTAATTTTAGAGAGGGAAATATTATAATATGAGATCTTATGACACTGTTGATGACTTCAACCTTTGAGCAAAAACTGACGTCTTGTCGACGTCGGGACGTCATCTAGTTTCCTGGGTAGTCCTAGTATTACAGACAAAAAGACAGAGAAGAGTTTTTTAATATAAAAAGGGGATAATCTGAAAAAATAATGGTAGTCTGTAGTAATACAGTGTAGTATACTATATATATATTATATTAATATGGCACTTTATTAAACAAAATAAGTTACCTCCCAGGTAGCAAGGGATGTTATATTACAAGAAATTAACATCACTTTTGGGTGTATTTTTAAACTAAATCATAACATATTGAAAAATAACATGTATTTAACATCACATTTGCAACGTATCACGTGACAACCATGTTATTTAATAACAAATATTTAGCAACGCTGTGAATATATCGCATGTCACATATTAACGTGGCTTTCACGTGAATGTCATGTTATTTTGCTTCTCACCGACGTTCGAAGCAAAAAAATCGATATAAGATGATGTTGATAGAGTAAATTATTATAAGGAAATTGTATACACATTATACGATTTCCAATGGATAGGGGGCTCTGCCGGGCTTCTCAAGACCACGGACACGGATTAAAGGAATATATTCTCCGCTTAATCTGCAATTTCGTATTTAGAATCTATCTGTTTCAATCTGTGATTGTTTCAATTACTGATTGATTTTAAATCCGATTTTTTTATAGGGTTATAGCGTTTTTAATGGTTTTAATTTAGAAAAAGCTAATATCCTAGAATATTATTTAAATATTAAAGTACCAGTAACGGCATCCATAAGATATTAGATATAACAGGAATGTGGATTTATGATGTTCAAACACGTTATTTTCGGGATGTCATTGTGTGATGTTATTAGGGGCGGACTTAGGACATCCCCACCATGCTACATTCTTGTTAAATGACACTGCAATCTTAACATCACATGTCACATATTAACGTGACTTTCACGTGAATGTCATGTTATTTTGCTACCTGGGCTTCTTTCCTTTTTTAAAGGCGACTTTTTTAAAAAGGGGTATCGGGTTAAAAAAAAACAGTAATATTCATTTTGTAAACTAAGTTGAGAAAATTTTCTTCTTCCTTCCAATATGTTCCTTTGCCACTGTTCATATAAGGATTTATTAAACATTTTAAACAATTTACAAACTTAAATTTTTTGCCATATGTCACCTAAAACATAAAAATAACTATTATATTCTCATCTACCATATGAACAGAAACATGTCATTGCGTATGTTCATCAAATTAAAGTTTATAATTACCAAGTAGTAGTAGTTCTGCTAAAATGTTCCTCTTTTCAGCACCAAAGAAGAAATGTTAAATAATTATAAATAGGTAGAAGTTCTTTGCCATTAAATTAATAACTAGTTATACTCCTCGCAGATTTACAGCAGAGGATTAGTATAAGTTTATTCGGTCAAAAAAGAAAAAATTGTACCAATTTGCATTTTATACAATTTCAAACTACTTTTAAAAATAACCGTCTGTCATTCCATCCGTATCTTATGTTTCCTCAAGAAAGAAGAAGAAAAAATAATCTGACTGAGTTTAGCAACAATCAACTTGGTACAAACCCTATTGAAATTTAAAAGAATTCCCCAAAAATAAAAAATAAATGGGGCGTTAAACATTTAATGTAGTAGAAGAAAAACTTAATTTTTCAGAAAAAAAATAATTTCATTAAAAAAATCAGTCCTGCCAAATTTGAAAAAAAAGCCAACAACAAAAAAGTTATACTAGCCCTCATAACTTAAAAAAAATAAAAAATACACTGCCCAGTAAAAGAGCTTTCCCATTTTTCACCTCCGCCCGTGAAATGGATTGTTTATTATCAGATTCACTTTCAGTAACCTTAAAAACTCCAATAAACGAAAACTACCCCCCGCCCCTCAGAGGGTGGATTTAGATTTTTTTTTAATATTAGATTCACCTTCAGCAACCTCAAAAACCCGAATATACTAATTTTCACGAAACCTACCCCCGCCCCTCAGGGGGTGGAGTTAGAATTTTTCTATTATCAGATTCACTTTCAGCAACCTCAAAAAACCCAATATACAAATTTTCACAAAAACAACCCCCCGCCCCTCAGTGGGTGGAGATAGAATTTTTTTATAATCAGATTCACTTTCAGCATAGTAAAACTCAAATATACCAAGTTTTAAAACCACCCCCCACCCCTCAGGTGGTAAAATAGCAAAGGTTTTATTGTCAGATTCAGATTCGTAGACCCCAAAACCCCCTATAAACCAATTTTTACGAAAATAATAAAAGTATTTAAAAATATTTACCCCCTCACCCCCTCGGGGGAGAAAAATTTTATTATCAGATTCAATTTCAGCAACCTTAAAAACCCGTATATAACAATTTTTTATTTTTTGTAAAAAAAATGTATTTTTCCCCATTGCCGCAATGTTTACCAAAAACAATCCCGAGCGAGAACTTTTGTTAATATACATGTACGCCAAATTTGAAGTTTCTAGCTTAAAGCGTTTTTAAGTTATCGTGTTGACAAGATTTCCCGGACAGACCGACTGATCGACCGACCGATCGACATTTTTTTTTTTGCTCGAAATGGATTACAGTGACATAAAACGTCCTTAAACGCAAAATAAGCAAAAAAAAAATTGAAAATTTTTGCATGAATACAAGGCTTTCCCGATCCGTTATAAGGCGTGCGTGCCTACATCGGGCCTCCCACTTGCACACACATTCCAAACATATTTCCCGTAGCCACAGATCGGTGCGTCAAACTGTAAAATAATTGTTAATAAATAATAAATTATTAATATTATTATTATTATTAATAATACAGTAATTTTAAATTGTTATTTTATAATTATGTAGAACCAAATCAGAAAAATAATATATAATTTTTCTAATTAAAACTTTAATTGTAAAGTTATAGGAAACGATTTAAGTAATTCGTATGACAATGTCATATGTTTATAATTATGTGCTGTATTTGGTTGTCGCGAGTATATCAGTAATTAGTATTTACTAAATACAAGCCGCAAATATGTACAATGTAATATGTTTAATGCTTCGTATTGTATACTATACTTCTAGCAGTTGCAAGTAGTTTATTCCTAGTAAAATTTTAAGTGAAACCTAATTTATATTGTACACTGATAGAAAAATCTAAAAATATTAAATTGTAAAGCTAATAAAATTCTCTATTCGACCTTATATTTTTTACTTTTTCAAAAAAAAAATTAAGAGGTTTAAAAAGCTGGAAAATTGCAGATATTAATATAATTGTATATAAATATAATGTGTTTGTAATAAATAAATAAATAAATAATAAATTAAAAAATATTTTTTTTCAATGATAAACTTTATGATAAATAAACCTAAATTATTTTTTTAAACTAATATCAAATGATATAAAAATTTAAAAAAATCCTTAGAAAAAAATTTATAAAATTAAAAATCATATGTTTAAAAAGGAAAATAAGCTTTAAAATGATGTATCACACGACCCCTCTTTTCATTCCTATACCAATAAATTGTTTGGGTTTGGTTATTTACGTGTTACAATTCAAGTTGATATCTTAAAACGTTCAAAAGTTAAAGAAATAAATAAATTTTAACTAGATACAGCAATGTAATTATTGCTAAAAACCACAAATAATACTTATTCACAATACATTGATATAATTTTTGTATAAGTAAATCCTAAGCTAAACCACACCTGAAAACATTAAAATATTACAAATGACAAAATAGCCCTTACAACTTTGAAACAGTAGCCTAACGAGATTTTAAAATTACTAAGGGAAATTTGGCATTTTGTTTTAAAATTCTGGTACCGATAGCCAATAATTAAATTTTCAAAATGGGACAGCAATAAAAGAAAAATTGCGAATCACGTTTTCAGGAAAAATACTATTAATGATCTCCCCCATAAAACATAAAGGCTAAATTAAAATAAAAATTTGAAGCAGAAGTCCTAGACTATAAAATATATTTCCTGCAATTTAATTATTGGCTATCGGTACCACAATTTTAAAACAAAATGCCGAATTTCCTTTAGTAATTTTAAAATATCATTAGGCTAGGGTTTCAAAGTTGTAAGGGTCATTTTTGTCATTTGTAATATTTTAATGTTTTCAGGTGTGGTTTAGCTTAGGATTTACTTATACAAAAATTATATCAATGTATTGTGAATAAGTATTATTTGTGGTTTGTAGCAATAATTACATTGCTGTATCTATTTAAAATTTATTTATTTCTTTAACTTTTGAACGTTTTAAGATATCAACTTGAATTGTAACACGTAAATAACCGAACCCAAACAATTTATTGGTATAGGAATGAAAAGAGGGGTCGTGTGATACATCATTTTAAAGCTTATTTTCCTTCTCAAACATATGATTTTTAATTTTCTAAGGATTTTTTTCTAAGGATTTTTTTATCATTTGATATTAGTTTAAAAAAATAATTTAGGTTTATTTATCATAAAGTTTATCATTGAAAAAAATATATTTTTTATTTTATTATTTATTTATTACAAACACATTATATTTATATACAATTATATTAATATCTGCAATTTTCAACGCTTTTTTAACCTCTTAAAATTTTTTTTGAAAAAAGTAAAAAATATATGGTCGAATAGAGAATTTTATTAGCTTTACAATGACGAGTTACGACCACCTTTCTATTTAAAAAAATTACCCCCTTTGCCCCCTGCCTATATCACGTCCCCTAAACATATAAAATATATACCAAAAAATATATGACAACGTTTTGTATTAATATTTTTAGATTTTCAGTGTACAATATAAATTGGGTTTCAGTTAAAATTTTACTAGGAATAAACTACTTGCAACTGCTAGAAGTATAGTATACAATACGAAGCATTAAACATATTACATTGTACATATTTGCGGCTTGTATTTAGTAAATACTAATTGCTGATATACTCGCGACAACCAAATACAGCACATAATTATAAACATATGACAGTCATACGAATTACTTAAATCGTTTCCTATAACTTTACAATTAAAGTTTTAATTGGAAAAAATATATATTATTTTTCTGATTTGGTTCTATATAATTATAAAATAACAATTTAAAATTACTGTATTATTAATAATAATAATAATAATAATAATAATTTATTATTTATTAACAATTATTGTACAGTTTGACGCACTGATCTGTGGCTACGGGAAATATGTTTGGAATGTGTGTGCAAGTGGGAGGCACGCACGCCTTATAACGCTCTTGACGGAAAGAAGAGAGCGCGAATGATTCCTCCCCCTTACTTCGGAGACTTTCTTTCGTGCGGAGAACTATATATTTGCAGGGTTTCTACATTGTGTTGTGTATGCTAAAAGGTTATAATTATGTACTTAGTATTATATACATAACAAAAAAAATGTCCGTGACCAAAAATTTGTTCTAAAAAAAAAGTCAAATTGTCAATTATATTATATAAAAAATTTAAAATCTTACCAGTCCACATGTTTTGAATTTAAAATGCAAGTTTGTAAATACAGGGTGTTCAGAACTCAAGGAAAAAAATTTAGAGGTAATATGAAAAACAGTTTCTAAAAGGTTGGTTCGAAAATGAGCCCTAAGGGAGATACGGCCCTCCTAAGGGTGCATCTAAAAAAGAGTTTTTATTTAATATCTCTTTAACTTTATAAACAAAAGTAACGAACTTTGCACAAGCGTTAACATTGACATAAAAAAATGCTCTTAGTGTAACAGCATAGAATCAACCGTTTTCGAGAAAGATGCAGTTAAAGAGATTTTTTCACGTTCAGAGCATCAAAAATAGGAAATTACGCAAATAAAATTTTTATTAATGCAGGACAATTCTACACCAAAAACTGTAAAAAAAAGTTCCTATACACCTAGGTTCAAAATTCAGTTTTAAAAGTAGCTACTACCACGTCTTAAAAAGCAACACTTCCTAAGTGGCTCCCTTAAAACCCATTTGTGGTCATTTGTGTATGGGGACATTTTTTTATAGTTTTTAATGTAGAATCGCCCTGCATTATTAGAATTTTTATAGGCGAAATTTTTAGTTCCTATTTCTGATGCTCAGAACGAGAAAAAATCTCAACTGCAATTTTCTCGAGAACGGTTGGTTCTACTGTGTTATGTTAAGAGTACCTTCTTGTATATTTTTAACTAAATAATCATAAATAATAATAATAAAAATATTTATTGGATAAACCAAAGGGCTAACGACCGAGGTCTTTCTGCCCATAATTTACAATACATTGGTATTTACAATATTTTTAGTAATTAATACAATAAATTTTGTAAAAAAAGAAAAAAAAACTAATAATAATGTTTATAAATAATGAAAAAATGTTCATTGAACTAAGGACTGATAAAGTGGTAGAGAAGGGTGTCGTCTCTTAGGATTGTTTGTGGGATTATCATAGTTTAGTACTGTTTGTATCTTATTCATATTATCGTTGTTATCACTGAATTTTTTCCTTAGTCTTGAAAGTCTGTAACAAATTGGTTCTATACCAGTTTTTTCCTATAAAAGGTTGTTGGACGGATTGTGTAGTGGGTTCGTGGGGTTCCTCATTTTTGTAATCGCTCTTAAAGCTTTCGTCTCGGTGACTTTAATTGTGTTTAGAGTAGTACGCCTAAGGTTGCATGTGAGAGGGACACTGTACTCTAGGAGTGGTCTACATATTGATGCATAAATTGTGGAGGCTGTCGACGTACTAATGCCCTGATCTTTGTATGTGAGAGAACGAAAGTATTTGGCTCTCTGGATAGTTTTGTTTTTGATGTTCTGGTAGTGTGTATTTAAGTTGAGCTTGCTGTCCAGTTCTATTCCCAAATATTTAGCTGTGGGAGATGGATTTATAATGTGGCCATCAATGTTGATTGTTGGTGATGTGTTTTTGATTTTGTGGTGAAAGATTATGAATTGTGTTTTTAAAGGATTTAATAGAATTCTCCAATAGAATCATATTTTGTTGAGAAAATGTAAAAAAATACAGATAAAAAAAGTTTGGGACAAAAAGTGACATCTCCTCCCCATTTTGCACGTCCCTGGTTAAAATTGCCAAATTTAAATTACATAAAATAGTAGCCATTATTAATGTTAAGGCATGTGCAAAAATTAATTACTGTGGTTTATGAGGTTAAAGTGATATTAAATAAATACGCTTTTTTTAGGGGTCATTTCCGGACTAACCTTTATAGGAACTTTTTTTCATATTTTTGTATGTAGAACCTCTAATTTTTTTCCCCGAGTTCTGGAACACCCTGTGTGTTCTTTCCCCAATTTTTTTTTAATTTTAACTTACGAGTATCGTCTAAATATGACCCCGAAAAAAGTCCAAAAATTGAAATACAAAAATTAAAAAAAATTGAAATGCAAAAATTAAAACATATTTTAATTTTTCTATTTTGCTATAGAGGAAAGTCGCCTAATTTCGGATACCATTTACAATGTATTCAATATTTAATACTCGGTATTACTTTTTGATTTTTTTTTTATATAACCAGATACAACTTATTATAGCGAACCATGATTTATTATAAAAGCAATTTTATTACAGTTTATTTTTTCCAAAAAACACGGTTAAAAAAAATCAGCGCATTTTTGTGCATTTGAAAAAGGGCTCCTAATTTCGGACATATCCGAAAAATTTTTTTCAAGTGTAGATCTGGATCCCATTGCTTATGTTTCTTGTTATTTCTTCACATTTAAGACGTAAATTGATCATTAAGCGATTTTCTACGAAATACTATAGGAACTATAATTTTAGATTCCCAATTTCGAATATCTTAGTATCTTAGGTAATTTTCGTTTTTTCAAAATTGTTTATCTTAGTTTGTTGTATCATTATAAAAATAATAATTAATGGTTGGTTATCCTGAATAATAATTACCTTGCGGATATCCGAAATTGGGAATCAAATGCACAAAAATGGTCTATCCAAAATTAGGCAACTTTCTGCTTTTTAGATTAGAAATTTGTAGAATGTTGACGTTTTCAAATTGCTTAATTATGAATAGTGGATCAACTTAACTAACATCATAACTTACCCAAGACAGAATCACGAACTTTTATAACGATTATTTATAAAATAAACAAGCATGATAATGCAACTGAGCACAAAACTGACATTTGCAATATAAACGATTTGTGCTGCCATTTAAAGGGGAGAAGCTCTACCGTTATCATATTACAGGACGGATTTAGTTTGACTTTTGGCTTCACATAAAAGTAGGTTTCTGTTTACCTTTGCAGACAGTATCTTAAATACACTACTATCCGAAATTTGGAAACCATCCGAAATTAGGCGCATTTCCTCTAAAGTCGCTATAAAAGGCGTCAACGTAAGTGCTTTGTATTTTAATTAATATTTTTATTTTTCTACAGATAAATTCTCACCTGTCTGGTCTAGATTTTTCTACATATAGGAATAGTTGCGAGCAGTATGCATTAGATTGGATTCAAAATATAAAAGTGTGATAATTTCAAACTTATAATCTAAAAAAAGTGATTACTATTATATTTTAGAACATAAATATAAAATTTTGTGAATATTAATCTAAAGTAGGTGGCTAACAACATTTGTTAATATATTTTTTTTTATTTATAAACAGCTATGCAGAAAAAAGTTTTGGGCGTTACAGGAACGATATAAAAATAACAGAGTGATAAGATAACCCTTATTACGTTTAACTCACATACAAAACTTAGTTGCTATAGCCTATAGCTCAAAGGATTTCCAAAATTTTAAATAAAAATCGTTTGGTAGCTTTTTTTAAACGTTACGAGTCGGTTTTGGATATATGTTTATAGAAACTTTTCATTCATATTGTTTTTGTATAGAATCACCTCTTAAAAGAAGTATAGCTATTTCAAAATCATCCCGAATATGTAAAAAATCTTAATGTAGGTACCTATTCTATGGGAGGATTGGTGTAGTGGTCTACCTCGTCTGTATATGACAAGTCTACTAACCAACTAGCGTGAGTTCGATTCTCACTGGCGCCGATTTGCCTTTTTCAGTAAATTAATAATTTAAATTTGGCGAAGGCGTAAGTGAAGCGGACACTCCCTATAAAAACTGGTTCGAAAGTCAATATAAGCCGGTGGTTCCCTCTACTACTAGCCCACACAAGTCCTGGACTTAGAGGATGCTTAATTAAGTAGAATAGTACGAGGTTAAACAAAAATGTAATGTAATGTAATTCTATTCTAGAATTTGGTGACAGTTCCAACCTTTTCAACGATTTGTTGCTTATTATACCTATTTCGTTCTTAAAAAATATAAAATTTTAAATCTTCTGGCCCACTTTAATCAGTAAGTGAAGTATATACTTTTTATTACTTTTTTTCATACTCTTCTAATATGTCCAGTATTTTCTTGCAAATTCTAACTGTGAAACGTAATTGGAATATTTACGAAAGAAGATTTAAAATTTACTTTTATTAGACACATTGGCGACGTAGAAAAATAAGCATTTCCTCCTACCACATATAGAAGCGATATAAAATAATTGGAAACTAGATCTTAATACAGCTTCTACATATTTGGTTATTTTTCTAAAAAGGGTTTATAATTCTATGGAGAATTTGTTTGTAAACTTGTTAATTACTAGGCAGCTAACAGGTCCAGCAATAGTAGATTACAGGTCGACTCGGAAAAGTACCATTTTCAGCGAGACCTGTACTATTTTATTCGCTCTTTTTATTTAAAAAAGTACTAATTTTTTTAAAACCTAGATGTTTGAATTTAAATGAAGAAAATAATACTTAATACATGGTTTTTTAGTTCTCTTCATATTTACCACAAATATTTTTTTCCTGCATTTCACGAGAAAAGTACAATCATATAAAACTGAATTTCCACATCCGCGTAACCCAAATAAACAACCACAAAAACATTTGTTGTTAGCCAACAAGGCACCGTTAATAACATTTATTATCCTTCTCAAAAGTAAAAAAAATTGACTAAAACTGTACATTTAAGTTTTTTAAACGAAATGTATTAGATTATATTCGTGTTTATCATGAGAGCAGTTCAGCCATCTTGCTTTAAGCATTAATAATGATATTTTAATAGGTGGCGCAATCTAGCGGAAATTAATGATTTAAATTGCAGACCATTAATTAGTTTACTGGTCTCTATTTTTCATTACAGGTCAGGTGCAGGCGTGGAAAACAGTGGGACAAGAAATCACCTAGTTCCCAAACTTTATTAATACATATAATGTATTTATTACAATTAAAATGTTTTTTCTTACCATAAAGAGTTTGATTAACACAACCTTGAAAACAATTATAAGTTATTTTTATTTTAGTTTTGGAAGCTAGTGCTTTAGTGATCTAGTAACACTAGTTTACTAGGTTTCGGGGCGCACAAAAATCTGCAGAATTTCTAATAAAATTTTTTCTTCTGAATTCAAATATATTTTTTTAATAGTACTATTAAATAAAAAATTATTTTTTTTAAGTTTTTGGTAATTCAAAAATATCTTTCTTTAAACATTTAAACATTATATGCAAAAAAAAAGACTAATTTACCTGAATGATAAAATTTGTCATCATAAGCAAAAGAAACAAGCCTTGAATATATGTATTGCTACGCAGTCCATTATATACTATTCACAGTAAATAGTATAGCAAAAGCCAAACTCAAATAATTTTCAAATAAAAAATTTAAAAAAATTACATTAAAAAAAAGGTCTTTTTTGAAAAATAAAAAATAAAATATTTAAAAAAAAAATCAAAAAGTCCAAACGAAAAAATTAAAAAAAAAAAACTTTTTTCAAACAAAATTTTTAAAATCCTTATAATAAAAGTAAATTTTCCTGAAAAACTTACGTTAATCGGATTTTTTTTTCAGTTTTTTTCGATTTTTTTTAAGTGGGGATTACTTTAAAAAAAAAAATAGGGGTCTTCCCCTCGTAGAACTTCATTTTTCCTGAAAATTTCAAGTAGATCGGATTACTAGTTCTTGAGTTATCGTGCACACAAAAACGTGATATCAGAGGGACGGATAGACAGCCGGACGGACAGACTGACATTTAAAAAAAAAGTTGCCTATTTTTTTATGAAACAAATTTATATCCAAGAATTTTTTGCCTAGGACGATTTTTGATTTTTGAAATTCGAATCTACCGTATAATATTATTCTAGCGTCTGTGAATAATATTATAATAATTTCTCAGAAATTTTTATTTTTGATAATAGTAGCATGACATTTAAACTTCACCCATCGGTTTCGGACGAAAACTTATTCGGGAAACAAATCACAAAAATTATAAATAGAAGGCGCACATTTTTTAACTTAATTTTTAGCTTCAGAAAAATTATTTTCACCACTTTCGGTTATTATGCTATACAAAGAGCCTGCGATAGAATATTATTATACGGTAGTTTCAAATTTTCCAAAAACGCCAAAAATGCCCTAGAGAAAATGATTTTTTGACCAAGGTGCATATAATTTTTGTTTTTAATGTTAAATAACCACCCATTACCAAAATCTTTGTTTTTGGCTTTATATTTTTTTTATTTTTTATTTTTGGTTCTTGATGCATAAAATTTACTTTTAAATGCATTTATCTTCAAAACGGTTAATCCTGCTATGTTACACAATTTTTGTGTGTTTTTAAGTCAAAAGTATATAATATAATAATAATTAATTAATTAATAATATAAAATTCAAAAAAAGTACACCGGAAAAAGTTTTAGGCAAAAAACAGAAAATCCACCCGATTTTAATTGAATTTTTTTTTACCGGAGTTGCGAAAACAAATAATGTATTCTGTATGCGCAGGTAGGTTAACATGTATATATGCTTGTATACTTATATATAAGTTTAAAGGTTTTTTGTTTAAAACTATTTTTTAAGCACTTTTTAAAATTTGCAAAAATGAAATTTTCGCGAAATCTTCAAATAATGGGCGATTTTTTTTATGTTCTAACTTAAGGGATATATATTTTTTAGTTTCTGTTACGTTACATTATCCATTAAATAAGTAGGTACTTACCCATATGTTTTCACACATATAAAAACGTTTATAGCACTGTCAACTTTTAATGAATAAATTAATTTATTTAGGTATTTGTTTTCAAAAATTGCAGTTTAATAGGCTACTTGTTTCTTCGCGGTTTATTAACCCCCTTTCGCTCCATTGTATCCACGTATGGATATTTGTAGGTATGGAAAAATATACCACAATGTCCACAGTTGAATATTTGTTTGTACTTTGAAAAACAGGCTGGAGCGGAAGGGGTTAAGATCCAGAATATAGTCTATTATTGATAAGAAATGTATAAATTATAAAAATAAATGTGCTAGTAGTGAAAAAAATAATATATAAACCAGAGAAGACTTATATAGCCTTGCACTCTTATATCCTTATCCTCTCATATAATACGCTCGATTATAAAAAATGTCCTCTTTACTTTGGTACAATTACTATGTAATATTACCTACCCAAAATAGTTTATATAGTTTAGCATTAAGTACTATAAATAAAAGTAATAAAAATCATGAGTTTTTTAAAATCTGGTTATCTAATCCTGACTGCAGGTGGTACTAATCCAACCAGAGACAAATAGCAATGAACTTCGATCACTGTGTACGTACCTACTTCTTCAGCAGAATCAAGTTTATTTATTTTATTGCCTAGTAAAACCTTACAATTTTAGATTCTTGCATTTACGGAAAATTCCAGGTGTACCACTACGAGAAAAAATGACTAACAAATGTTGTTGTTTTTTTACATTTTCATAGTTGGCAGTAGATGACATGTATAAGGTTTATTGTGTATAGTATTGCGCAGTAAACTTTAATGGAGATACGGTGAGGTATGGCTATTTTGTTTTAAAGAGTCGACTGACGCGTATGGTCTGTCAACATCTGAGAAAGATATGTTGCAAGAATAATATTAAATATTTACTAGCCATGACCCCGTAAAACTTACGAGAATTAAAATTATGCATTCACTGAGAATTTGTTAACGTATTAAATACTAAACGAACGAAACCCTAGCAACTTTAATTATGGAATACAATTTGTTACAGTAACAATAACAGAACAATGCTATGTTTTAGTGTCACAACTTTAGTTAGTAAATTATATTTTGTTTGTTTCTGACCACGTGTTGATGTTTTATACACCTTTTAAATTGTATCTTAAATTTTATGTATATCTTTTTTATTTTATATTGCAACGTTCTAACTGACCGACTAAAATTTTCAAATATACAAAATCGTCCAGTGTTTAACAAGGTATAGACGGTGTACGTTAACAACCATTTTATAAAACTATTATTATTACACTGCTCTACAAAAAAAGATTTTTTTTTTATTTTCCGATGTCCTTTTAGTCGTTTCTGGCTATATTTAATGCGCTGATTTCGGAACATTTGTCCGTTTTTCTCGATCAACTCGTTTTTCTGAGATATAGCGCACAGTGGTTTCTTTGTCTATAGTTGTAGCAAAAAAAAATGTAATTATGTTCTAATTATTTTTTTAGGTGGATTATTTTTTTATTAGTAGAGCTCTAAGTTAAAAAAAGCACATTTAAAATATCTTTATTTATGAGCTTCTAAATTCAAAATTACTGGATTCAATTTAAAACATTTTTTATATTTACAAACCTCACATGTGTGTTAGTATTGTTTACAAAAATATGAGCCATATTTCAGAATTTATATAAAATTTTCAAGAAAATATAGCGAAAAAATACGAAAAACTTTATTTATTTTTTTTTAATTTAGAAACCTATAAAAAACGAAGAAATAAAGATATTTTAAATCCGATTTTTTCGGCTTAGAGCACTATTAACAGAAAACCATCCACGCAAAAAAAAATAATTAGACCTAAATTATTTTTTTAACTACAACTATAGGCAAAAAACAAACCACTGTGCGCTATATCTCAAAAAAAAAACGACCTGATCGAGAAAAACGAAACAAGGTTTTTAAAACAGCTCATTAAATGAGTCTAGAATTTAGTTGATGGCGTCGGAAAATTTTGGGTGTAGATCAGTGTTCTTATTATTAGGGGAGACTGTTGTACCTTGATCATAGTGTACCTAGGACGACCCTTCAGTTTATTGACGAATGCTGCTATCTACATAACAAAACTGGACTCAGGAGAGTGCAAGCAAGCGGGAGAGTGGTTGTCCATGTGCTATTGTTTTCGAGTAAAATAGAAATACAATTTTTTAGCTCAAAAAGTAACAACTTATGGTTTTACTGTTTTTTACAAGTTGACGATTGTGTTTTGTGTTTTAAATGTCATTCTACCTGAATCACTGTTTATTGGTGAGTAATTTGTTATGCCATATTTCAGTTTTAAACATAACCTAGAATGTTCAGAAGGTTAAAGTCCAAACCTAGCGAAAAACGCACCCTCATGTACCTTGGATCAACAACGTCCTGTACCACTGATCAATGATCATAGGTAGACTTTTCTAGCTTTACCGTTAAATGATTCAGTTAATTAGTTTTAAGTAAAATTTAATTTACCTACCTAAATTTTTTATTGCCTATTAACTTTAAGCTATAAATTTCATATTCTAACTTCTTGTACTCATGTATACAAATAAAAGTTATAGGGTATACTTTAACACAATATTGCAATCTTATTTCTTTTTGTAATGAAACAATAAAATACAAATTTTTGTTTAAAATACATATTATCTTCCTTGTAGGTACAAAACGTTAATGATCCAAGGTACACTAGGATGTGATCAATGGTACATTATGGCCTTGTACCATTGATCACATTACAATATATAATATTTAAATTCTTAAAAAATAAATAGTGTAGTGTAGTAGTAGTTATAAATAGAAAATTCACTTACCCCTGTAAGGTGTCTTGTTTCAGATAACACTACGACATCAATATTTTCATACTTTCGAGATACAGTAATAATTCGTCTAAGTTCGCTCTAAGACCTCTTATGTTAAAATGAATTATATTATAAATATATTTTTTTAAGAACTAATTTTACCTATAAAGCCCTCATTAATACAGTCGCATTCTCCAGTCTCGACATCTCCTACCTCAAAGTCTCGAGAATTAATTCTCAAAAGCTACTGACTTTCCTAAGGGTTAAATATTTTGAACGATTTTAGGTTATACTTTACAGGTGGCAAGTGGCGTCCTTACTTTATATTTTATTTAAAAAGTTACCCTCTTTGCCTTTAAACTGTAATGTCATTTTTTATTCGTAAAAATATATTACTGATTAATTTTAATTTAATTTAATATTGTAGCGGGTTTAAAAAAATACAGAATACATAGGTTCCCTTTTTACCCAAAAAGATTAATGAATAAACATGTTTTAGTTCAAGTTTTATCCAAATATCCTGTTTAGTTCGGGAGTTACATCAAAAGGTGGCTGCGTAGATCCGTTGAAAGCCATTTTTGTTGAGCTGTAGTACAAAAACTACAAGGCAGAGATTTGTACCCGTAAAGACTTTTGATCAGTGAGGTAAAATCTAAAACATAATTTAAATTTAGCCAATTTAACCGATTCTAAAAAAATATACATTGATTTATTCATTTTTTTCCTATTTAGGCTTATAACTTTTTTTTGTGTAAATTAAAAAAAAATTAAATTAAATATTTATTCGTTTTTAAGGATTTAGATTACCTATTATATATAAAAAAATCTTAAAAAAGTCATTACAGTTTAAACAGTTCCGAGGACAAAAAGGGTAACTTCTTAAATAAAATATAAAATAAGGACGCCACTGGTTAGATTATATAAAGTATAAGTAACCAACATCTCTTAATATATTAAAGACTTTAAAAAGTCAGTGGTATCTCAACAATTAAGTAAAAAGGGGAAAATAAAAAAATATTTTTTTTTGTCGGACTCCACTAACTTCTAAGTAACTCAGTTCAAGTTCTATCTAAAAATCTTGTTTCGTTCGAGACTTATATCGAAAGATGTATCCACAAAATGCCATTTTTGTTAAGCTTTAGCACGAAAACTATAAGCTTTGTGCTCATGAAGTCTTTTAATCAATCAGTTGATAACTCCAACATACTTGAATTTCAGCAAATTTAACAGGGGACCATTTCCGATAAGAAATGTACTTTTTAAAAATTTTGTCTGCGCTACGGCTTTCTTAGGTTTTTTTTTAAGTGAAAAACTTTAGCGTGGAATTTGTAAAAAATTTCGTCTGGGCACTACAGCTTTCTTGCATTTTTGTGTAAGATTGTTTTACAATCTTAAAAAAATACGTAATTAGTAAAAAAATCTGCAGCGCTAACTTAGTCAAGAAGGTCTGGCTACCGAATTTTTTTAAGTCGTCACTTTTTTGTCAGGGGGGCACCACTTCAAGCTTGTACAAGTGTTTTAGCTACGTCCCTGGATTCATCAACTTTTTGCTGTCCCTAATAAATAACTGAAATTACGTCCCTGTTATCGAGTGAACTTATGTCAGATAAATTAGGTTTATGGTTTGGTAGTATCTATACTATATTATGAAATGCGGTCCTGATACCACCTGTCAATAGATGGCAATCTGGGAAGATTATAGTATGGCACGTGTTTAACTAGTTTCCATTCGAGAATGTCAAGTTCTTTCAGCGTAACACATTAGCTTTAGATTGATTTCCATCTCCCAGCTGCCAGTATTCAAATACATATATGCTGTATCTGCGGATAGTACTAAAGATAGTAAGTTATTATCGTGATTAAGTTAATATTTATTTATATGAGAATATAATTCATACTATAAAATTAAGAATTTGCCTAGTTACTAGATTTATCACTGCGACAATAAAAAACAAAAGATTTTATCACCTTATTGACTCCCTTACTAGGGTGTTCTTTAATTGTCAAAATTAGAGTCAATAGGTGTTTTTTTCTATTACTCTGAATATTAATATAAATTAGCAAAAATTGTTAAATTTACACCGAAAAATATAATTAATAATGAGCAGTGTTCTTAGTTTATGAACTTTTTCAAGGTAAAGAAGTGCAAGATTGACAATAACTTAAAAGTACAAGATTTTGCCCTATTTTTGAAATTATATACCAGAACCCTAATTATAATTATAATGAAGTTTAATAGTTAAAATTAGTTATTTTTAAAAATTAATGTTTTTTATTAATAATTTAATTTTTATTTTTCTCTTCCTTTAACCCGTGAAATGATTAATAACACTGCTCAACACTCAAAAATTTACCTACACCGTTTTAGTTGCGTCTTGCTACGTTTTATGCTCTGATTTCGGAACTTTTTTCGTTTATCTCGATCAGCTCGTTTTTTTTGAGATATAACGCACAATTGTTTTTTTTGCTTATAGTTGTAGTTAAAAAAATAATTAAGGTTCAATAATTTTTTTTTGCAGTGAATTGGTTCTTTATTAATAGGGCTCTAAGTTAAAAAAGCGGATTTCAAATATTTTTGTTTGGTTTTTATGGGCTTCTAGATTCAAAAAATTACATTTTTTCGTATTTATTCGCTATATTTTCATGCAAATATTATATTAATACTAAAGATATGGCTCTGATTTTTATAGGCAACACTAAAACATGTGAGATTTGTAAAAATTTAAAAAGTTTTAGACTGAATCTAGTAAGGGAGATTTTATAGATATTGAAAGCAGAACAACAATATTTTGAAATATTTAATATTTATTAAATGTTATTTTATTGTTTTAAAGCAAGGAGAAACAGTTTTTTTTTTTAATTTTTTGTTTTGTTTTTTATTTTCATAATAAATTTTGTATTGCTCTCCAAAATATAAATAAAATATTTCGAAATTTTTGTTTTTTTTTTCGATAACCCCCGGTAAAATCACTGGATTAAATCTAAAACTTTATTAATTTTTATAAACCGCACATTTGTGTTAGTATTGCGTATAAAAATTAGAGTCGTATCTTTAGTTTTTATATAAAAATATTATCAAAATATATCAAAAAAACGAAGATTTTTTAAATCCGCTTTTTGGCTTAGAGCCCCAGAGAATCAATCCAATTAGACCTAAATTATTTTTTCTACTACATACTATAGGCAAAAAAACCACTGTGAGCTATATCTTAAAAAAACGAGCTGATAGAGAAAAACGGAAAAATGTTCAGAAATCAGCGCATCAAATTTAGTCAGGCGCAACTAAAAGCTCCCCAGCAAATAAAAAAATGTTTTTTTGTAGAGCAGTGTATAGTAATTATAATCGATGATATAATTCGTGAAACCAAGTTTCAGATTCAACTCATTCTTTGGATTTGTTGAATCTGCAACTCGGTTTCACTCATTTTATTCTCACTTGTTATATCATATACGACTATTATTAGTACCCATACACGAAAAAAGATATACCTAATACGCTTTCAAATTTTTTAGAGGCAAATATTTTGATGCAACTAACAACGTTTTAGTTATATAATAGCTTCATAGCTCAGTTTTGGTTTAATAGCTAATAGTAACGCCTGAAAAAGACTAAGCGTTAGTCATTGCTGAAATTTAACTTAAGTAACTATCAATATACTATTATATTTTAAGTAAGAAACTGTAACTGTAACTAAGAATTTGACCAATTAAATGTCATATTTAGTTTCTAACCAATGAAACTAAATACGACATTTAATTGGAGTTTTTTTTGTAAAATTATTAAGTAATTACATTGATTATTTTTTAACGTTTTTATCAACCAATCATTTAATAATTTTTGTTTTTCAGTTTTTCTCTTTTACAACAAGATTTCATACCTAAAACTAATTAATAATTAAATATGAATATATTACTATTTATAATTATTGTTATTAATTTATTATTTACCAAAAAATACCTCAAAATATTCTTTTTATAAAATGGAATGACAGTTTTTATAGGTTGACTTTTATTTGGGAGGCATAGCGTAGTGGCTAGCGCGTATGCATAACAAGTCTACTATCGTGAGTTCGATTCTCACTGGCGCCGATTTGCCTTTTTCAGTTAATTAATAATTGAAATTTGGCGAAGGCGATAAGTGAAACGGACACTCCCTAGAAACTGGTTCGAAAGTCAGTATAAGCCGGTGGTTCCCTCTACTACTAGCCCACACAAGTCCTGGACTTAGGGGATGCTTAATTAAGTAAATAGTACGAGGTTAAACAAACATGTAATGTAATGTAAATTAACATGCTTGCAAGCCTAGAGCAGTACTGCGCTAGTCAGTAAAAATGGACAAAAAAAGGTTTTAGTTTAGCAATTGAGAATGGAATTAAATTAACCAAATCAAAAAGAAAATTTTCATGAAAACAGCGATTTTTCCCCGCATATTTCTCAGCCTCTTGTGTAATTATATGTGATAATAAAATATACAGAATATACCGGAAGTGACAGGTTTGGTAAAATAATTTTTTAAAGTAAGCCCTTGGATGGAAATTTAAGCAAAGAATTATGTCATTGCACGTAAAAAAGGGAGAGGTCATTAAAAAAAATATACCCTATATTAAACATTTCTAAAGCAACAGGTCATTTAACCATAAGCTTAAAATTAAAAGCTATACAATTTTTATAAAGACTAACTTAGGGGTAGTAAACAGGTTTGACGAACACCCGGTTGGCAAATTCAATAGCATCTATAAATGCTTTGTTTATGTTAGTTTTTGTTTAATATTCTTTGTTAGGCAAATTATTTTGCAAGTGTATAGGAATAAAAAGTGGCTTTTAATTGAATTGTGTATGATTTATTGCATTCATTTATCCTCGATATTTTCAATTACCTTTACAAATTAAACAATTCGTTGAAAGTAATTATTGTTTTAGTTTTTTAGGGATTAACTGATCAACACATAAATAACCTATTATCATATCAAAATAAAATTAAAAGCAAATATTTATAGGTACCTTCTTTGGGAAAATTAGAGGTACCGGATAAAACGATGTATGCCGAACAATTTTTTATTTTTTAGTTAAGAATTGATCTATTGCACACAGAAAACTGATTAGCAAAAACAATTTCGTAATATTTTGTTTTATTTTTCTGTGATAAAAAGAAAAAAATATATATGGTACCCGAGACCATGAAGTTTTGGTTTAGCAATAAAAAAAGTGTATACAAAAATCTGAATTTTCGCATATGGCTA
>OY294045.1:38804068-38832739 GCA_958510825.1 Brachypterus glaber
TTTGACTCGGTAAGTTCAAAATGAGGTGCATAGAATTAAATCGTGCAATATCCACATTTTTCTCGAATTGAGTTAGAGATGGCGTTCAAATCAGTTTTTCCGCTCTATCGAATGTTATAAACGTGGGATCTAAACTAGCAATGATAGGGTTAAAATATTCGATTCAGTTACAAAGAGTACAATGTCCAGTCATCAGTTAGTCAGAATACTTTTAAAAAAATGTTAATGCATTACTTGTTTGTCATTATGGACAGCACTGACGAACCGACGAAGATTTAATCTTCTATCACGGAATCATAGAGTCCGAAGAAGCCGTTGAGGATCCAAACATAAATGAAAATGATGTACTTTGTGAATTGACGGAAGAGTTTCCGGAGAAGCTCGTTTAATAATTATTTCTTCTTAATAAAGTTTCCAATACTATTGGGTTATTTATTTTTTAATTCTACACATAAATAGGACTCTTCTTGATAGATGTCAATTTCAAACAGTACTATGTCCAACCTAGTAAGTTTCAATTAGCCATAATTAAAAAACTATTACGTACTTAATCAAAATCTTATTAAAATTAAGAAATATTACGTTAAAGAATATAAAATTATTTAAAACAATACAAATTTGCCGACCGAGTCTATTTTAATTCGTTTTTCTTTCGTTCTGATGTAAAATTCACTTGAGTGGTCATTGCACTATTTAATTCTATTCCCCTCAAATATATTTTTCGGGACCCCATTTCACCACCTTTTCGAAGCTTCTAGCATCCAAAGGAACCCATCCAGGACCTGGCGATTTGCAAATAACTTAATTTGAATGTACTTTTTAAAGACATAAATATATAAAATACAGCTGGGAGTAAAAATAGAAATAAAAATGGTCACCAGCTATTAGACTATAAATTAGAAACTGCGAATTAAATATGGAGGATCGATTTTTTAATTATTGTTGAATTTAAAGGAAGACAGGCGACTCCCATTTTAAATTTTTTATTTTCAAGAATGAATTCGGTTTCAGCGACCTCGAAAACCCATAAATTCTAATTTTTATTAAAATTTACTAACGTTCATGAAAATTTTCCACAATATTTGATCCGAATTTTTTAATTTTAAATTTTTAATACTGGATATAGTTTCAGCAAGCTCAAAAAGCGCTAGACACCGCTTTTCACGAAAATACAACTAAAAAGCGAATTGTGAGCGAGAAAAAGCCATCATAGTGCGGTTGTTTAAAAACTTTACGTCGTAGAAGGAAACTGAAGGTATTTCACATTGTCACTTTGTTTATTACGTGACGAAATGCAAAAAAGTTTCAAATGTATGCCTGTGTTAAATAAGTGTTAGACAACCTGCCACGGATGAAAAAGCGAGGGTGTAAATAGTTGTTGTCTTTGACATATTATATATCAACATTTATAAAATTCTGGTACAAACAAGTATCGGTACGAGATAAACAAGTACCAAAACAGCATCTAGAAACAATGTTTAATTAAAGCTCCCACAATCTATTATCGTGATAAGGATCTCACTGCGGTACTTGCTACACTGTAGCAATGCTACAGTCCACTTGAGTTCTTTTATGAAAAAACTTTTGGGCTAAAAAAATATTTTAGAAGTAATTTTGACCCGTAAATAATTATGAAAACAGATCATTAGTGGCATATCGGTCAGAAGAGAAAATTAGGAAAAAAATCAAGTCTCAGTATAGGTTCGAACCAGAGTCTCCACAGTTTTCAGCCTAATTAATTTTAATTTAAACCTTTAATGAGATGAAATCTGTTATTTTTCTAATTATATGTATATAGATTCATAAAAAGAATTTATTTATTTTGTGTCCATTATTATAGATGGTTGAATAAAAGTTAATTTTGATCGAAAAGTTCCCACTTATTATTTACATATCGACATTCAGTATATCCTCCCACACTAAGAGATACAATACAAGCATCGATAGAAAGTATGGGGCGCGGTTCTTGACTATGTAGCCCAGGGCGGCAGGCTGTTAATATAATTTTGACGCCTTGCTTGGCTACTAGCCACTGAATTTAAATTAATAATTATCACTGACGAGTTATGTCCCAATGAAAGAAATTAAATGCATAAATTGTAAACACACTTTTGGATCAGAACCTGAATTGTATTTTTTTAGTTCAACTAGCTCATTCTAAAACATATAGAAATATACATTTTTTAATAGTAAATAATTTCCCAATTAAGGCTGAAAGCTAAAGTTGATTAGCCTCAGGCTGGGTTTAACAATGTGCAGGTTTTGGCTGACACATAATTACCATGGCAATGCCAATGAAAATCCAGAATGTGCTCTTAACTGAGACCTTAGCCATAAGATAAATTATAACTACACTTTGTTAAACGCAGCCTCAGTCGATAGTTGAGAGAAAATTGTCAGTTATGTCAAAAAATGCGTATATATAGTATAAGATACCAGTGGATAGGCATTCTTTAACTGATAGTAAACTATAGTCCGTACAATTATGCAAGATATTAGTTCAAAAGTCCCGCGATTTTTAAGCTACATCATTGGTTAAGAACTTGTACCTTTTAAAATACATAAATATTGTGACGTTTTTTGTCTATGACAATGATTGACGGTCGTTACAGCTAATAAAAGAAGAGAAAGTTACATACAAAAATGGTTATACTTAATGTTATTTTGTATGGTCTTGAAAAAGGTACTTTTCTGGTTTATTCTTCATACACTCACACTAAATTAGCATATTCTACATATTGTACAAACGTAAATTATATTGAAGACAAGGAAAACGTCAAATTTTTAGGTTACAATTACAACTTAAGGCCTATCCAGAGGCTCTCATAACAACCATTACAAGATACATGACGACACAGCAATGCGAGTCTTTGGATACACCCTTTCCAGGAAAACAGTACCGACATCTGTTAAATTTTTGATACACTACGATTTATGCATAATTATGCTATTTATGCGCTCTGTGGTGTAAAACAAGCCGCATTCCTTACTATCTTGCATAACTGGACGGACTATAGTATTTGGCAGTTTTTGTCATAAAGTAGAAAAAAATTAAATTAAATTATTTATTATTATAGATTATTTGAGTAGCCTACTTGCAAGCTCCTTTAATTTTCCAATATGGTTGAAAAATATGTGTTTTTGTCAAGTATTTACGAGGGTAAACCGATGAAAAAAAAATGAAGACATGCATTTCTTCTAGGCTGTAATTTCCTAAGATTTACATGAAATTTTCTTCAAGATTACCTCGAAAAGTCTTGAAAATCACCTACAAAACATCTCGTTTGGTAAAGATAATATTTCCTCGGATATAATCAAGAGATTAAAGAGATTTTCTCTAATTTTTACACCTTCATTCCTGTTTAAACTTATAAACATTTATTTTTTTAAGAAGGAATAGATCTTCCAAGTTCTACAACGTACGCTCTTCGCTTAGTCCATTATATAAATCAAAAGTTGAGTTTCCAACTAATACTTCCTCATGTTAATTTAATTTTATTAATTCAAACTATTAACTTAACAATGTCATATTATGGCATTGTTATTCTTTTTCATAAACATGTTTCAAAATATGTAAATATATTACCAACTCAATAAAATAACATAAAAATCAAAGTTAGTTAACTGATTGAAATACTCGACAAAAAGGTTACTATCGGTTAACCCCTTCCGCTCCATTGTATCCACGTATAGATACTCTTAGGTATAGCAAAATATACCAAAAAATCCACAGTTGGATATTGGTATTGGTTATTGCTATTTATTGTTATTTATTTTTTGTTATTTATATCCAGGTATGGATATTTTGGTATAGACACATATATCCAAGAGTGGATATTCTGGCAAATATTCTAATAATAATAATATCTGGGTAAAGATATTTTGGTATAGACACATACAGGGTGTCCGGTAACTCGCATCGGAGTTGGAAACCACAGAATCATCTGCCAATAAAAAATGTCTCTGCAAAAGATTAAAGTTCTATCTTGAACGGTTACTGATATAAGAACATTTAGTTTTGACTAATACCAAAAGATGTTAAATACACCTAAAAACGTGAATAAATTACTCATTAAGATGTTATAGAAACATACCTGAACTTTAAGGTAAGTATTTTGATTGCTGCTGTGGAAATTTATAATGAAGTTTAGCAGTATTTTCTTCAAGAAACTGTAAAAAAAAATGTTTACAAGTAGATAATATTCTGAAATGGTTATTTTATATGGAGAATGTGGCAGAAATGCAGAAAAGGCAGCCAGAGTGTATTAAGAAAGGTACCCCGATAGAGTTCATCCCACCCTCTTATTTTTAACGGCGGTACAACGTTTGAGGGAAACAGGTAACGTCTTACTGGATAGAAGATAAATTGGTGGAGCGCTGATTACAGTTAGGACTCCGGAGGTAAAAGAGGCAATAGGCACTCGAAGCGTTCGACAATGACCCAGATGCTAGTGTAAGGGAAATTGCAAGGAATCTCAACCTTAGACGCACCACCGTAAATACCGTTATAAAAAAAGATAATCGGCATCCCTACCAATATATTCGCATACAAAATTTATGCCTGAAGACCATGCTCCCAGAATGGAGTTTTGCAGATGGATCCACGAACAGCCAAATGTTCATATTATTTTTCGGATGAGTGCACTTTTGGGAGAAATAGAATTTTCAACTCAAGAAACTATCATTTTTATGCCCACGAGAATCTTCGTGCAATGATTTCCAGGCGGTTTTCAATAAATCTTTGGGCGGGAATATTTGGAAATCGAGTAGTACCTAATTTATATTATTATTAAAAAAAAATGTTTTGTGTTTTTAATTGGTTTAATTTTTACTCCATAAAATAAATAAAATATTTAAACAATAAACTGGTGTTTCACATAATATCTTCTTTTTTGTTATTTAATTTAACACTAAACCAGTGGAATTAAGGTCGGGTAAAAACCATTTTTTATATTTATTGAACTTCTTTTTGTATTATTTTATCATAAATCCTTTACTTTTAACTGGGTTTCTGCATTTTCAGATTTTCTTAATTTTCTGCATTAATCAAGCGATAAACAAATAGTGAATCTTCTTTTCTTGTTTCTGCATACCTTTTTTTATTATTTTTGTATCAAATATTACATTTTAACTACAAATCTTTAATATTATAAAGAAATAACTGATATGTGATTTTTAAAAATTTCTAATTTGACATTAGTGTCAAAGTGGCTTTTATTTACGTATCGGTATGGTTGCTTAGTTACGAATTATGTAATTATAATATAATTATCTCACGTTTGTAGGTGTATTTAACACTTTCTGGTATTGGTGCAAAGAAAATATTCTTATCTCGGTATCCGTTCAAGATAGAGCTTCAATTTTTTTGTGTAATTTTTTTGATTGGTAGAAGATTCTATGGTTTCCCGCTCCAACGCGAGTTACCGGATATATCCAAGGATGGATATTCTGGTAATATTCTAATAATAATAATAATAATAATATCCAGGTATCCACTTTGGTGTAGACACACATATCCAAGGGATATTCTGGTAAATATTCTAAACTGTTAAACAATTTAAAATTGTTTAAGTTACATATTTGGGTAAATATATAAATATTACTTTTATTCTATACTCCGTCCAGTTATGCAAGATAGTAAGGGACGCGGCCCGTTTTACACCACAGAACGTATATATAGCATAATTATGCATAAATCGTAGTGTATCAAAAATTTAACAGATGTCGGTACTGTTTTCCTGGAAAGGGCTTATCCAAAGACTCGCATAAAAATCATAGTACATAAGAATTCGATGGCAGGATTGGCTTGATGTATCTTTATGTATCTTGTAATGGTTGTTATGCGAGCCTTAAGTTGTTATTGTAACCTAAAAATTTGACGTTTTCCTTGTGTTCAATATAATTTAGGTTTGTACGATATGTAGAATATGCTAATTTAGTGCGAGTGTATGAAGAATAAACCAAAAAAGTACCTTTTTCAATAACATTAAGTATAGCCATTTTTGTATGTAACTTTCTTTTCTTTTATTAGCTTTAACGACCGTCAATCATTGTCATAGACAAAAAATGTCACAATATTTTATATGTTAAAAAGTACGAGTTTTTAACTAATGATGTAGCTTAAAAATCCCGGGAATTTCAAACTACTATCTTGCATAATTGGACGGACTATAGAGTGTATCTTTCTCATATTAATTTTTCAAACAAGAAAATTAGTCTTGTAAAGGAACCTATACCTCGAAAACCCGCCTGGACCGGACGGGGTTAATTAGAAATTAGGATTAGGTTTACACAGACTTTGCTAACGATTAAAAAACCGGCTATTAATGTTACGTTTTATGTAAAGAAAAAGAGTGAAGACAAAAAATCTGTTAAAAATTATTATTTGTCAGTTTTGAAATTAGAAAAGCCCAAATTACATAAGGGCACATTTTCTAAGAAAATGGTTTATAAATGTTGCGTTTTAATTTGCAATAACTCGGAAAAAAATGGGTTCCCTTATCTAATAGCAGCAGAATATGGTTAATTCCCCCATGGAGAATAGAAACGATTTAAAAATATTCGAGGTATAACAAACAAATCTATTTTTGTATTATGCCACTGTAAAAATATTTCATCACATAACCTTAAAAATACATTTTGACACAATTATAACTAGAAGAGAAATTCAACATATCCGGAAAAGGCTAAAAACAAGTTTGAAGGTTTGCCATTTTCCTCGAATATATCTACTCTTTTTCTTGGCAAAAGTGAATGTATTGTTTGAGCAAATTAATTTTAGAATTAGTTGATTTTGAGAATTGTCCGATTTTAGAAAAAAATACCTAATAAGGCTGGGTTTATCAAAGTGCAGCTAAATTTAGCTGACACGTAATAACCATAGCAACTCCAACCAAAATCTAGAATTTGCTCTTAACTGAGACTTTATCTTTTAGACAAGGTTTTAACTGTACACTGATAAACTGGGCCTAAGACAAGAAAATTTGTAACTTTTAGTCTACAAATTTTGTATTTTCATAGTTGGAAAGAAACTTTTTAAGTTAAAAGTTTTGTGCGCTACACTCTAAAAACATGTCCAGCAATTGTTGTAGGCAATTTATTGCCAGCAATTATTATAGTAAATTTAAAGCGGTTGTAAAAATACCTTAATTTTTAAAGTAAATTTAAAGCTTTTGGCTGTATTACCGTCGTGATTTTACAGCTTTTGTACAGTTGTTCTGTGTTTTTTAATTTTACTGTGAATTCGACCTATTGTTACAAGCAATTCCTGTATTTTTTAAGGGATATTACAACCTAACCTGTAGTTTAACTAAAAATTTACAAATAACCTCAATAATTCTCACAAAATACGTGCATTTAAAATTGCTAAGATTTTGCTCCCTGAATAAACAGTTAAGGTTAAAACAGTTTGGGACTTTTAAGCTTAAAAACGTTTATGCACGAGAATATTTTTTTCCACTGCGCGCCGAAAAAAAATAATAATTATTTATGGTTCTAGTGGCAAAGTAAGATATTGCATATGAGAAAATTTTACAGAGGGCTATATCGGTTTACCCATAAGTGCCATACAAAGTTTTGTTGAATACCCATTTTAAACGTTTCTTTTTAACTCATTTTATAACTTAATTCTGAGTAAATTTTTGGTTCAAACGTATAAATTTTACTTTTCAAAAACTTCGTGTATTAAATCAAGTAGGCTGCTTTGAAGTTTTATCTGAAACAATTGCAAGTCGACATAATGGCAGTTTTAAAGAATATTGCGTGTGTTTCGAAGCTAAAGTTAACGTTAAATAATAGATAATAGACCAGGGTCGATAATTTTGAAAATGGTAAAAAGTGAAAAAAAATTATAGTAGGATGAAACCCGTTAAAAAAGGACGAGAATAAAACAAAAATGAAAGGAAAAATAATTTACGGGCGATCTGAGGTCGGGAAGTGAAAGGGGGTGAGTTTTTAAGGGTAAAAAACGGTGTATCTCAATTTCCGGCAAAACTACAAGTCCTATGGAAAAAAATTAAATAACAAAGTTGTAGGTAATAAAGAGACCTACAACTTTTGTAATTACACTTTTTTCACATAACCTCAAAATTTATGTGAAAAATTCAAATAATCAAGTTTTTGGTTTGGACTTTTTATCTTATGCAATAAAATTTTTTTTTTCACGAAATTTGGTGAAAACTTACCTTTTTATGTCCTAAAGACAATGTAATTTTTTTGATTTGAAATATTTATTTTTCACCTTATTTTGACTTAATATCGAAAAAACACCCTAATTTTCAATCGAAAATTCTCGCGTCAAAATATCAGCTTTTTAAAAAAAGTCAGGGTGTTTTTTGTTCGTTGAAATCTCTTCTTTCTGATAATGTAAAAAAATATATACATTACTATGGTAAATGTTCTCAGAAAATGCAAAGAAAAGAAAAAAACTCGAATCCGATTTTTTTTTTTAATCACTATGTACAATTTTGAGCTATTTAGTAAAATTTACACTTTAATTACTTGAAAAACGTAAGATTCTATGTTACATTGATAAACAAAAAAATACAAATCGAAATATACTACTATAATTAACAACCAAATAAGTTAATATTTAATAAGACATCTTGAAAATTAGGGTGCTTTTTCGATATTAAGTCAAAATAAGGTGAAAAAATAAATATTTCAAATCAAAAAAATTACAGTGTCTTTAGGACATAAAAAGGTAAGTTTTCACCAAATTTCGTGAAAAAAAATTTTTTTTGCATAAGATAAAAAGTCCAAACCGAAAACTTGATTATTTGAATTTTTCACATAAATTTTGAGGTTATGTGAAAAAAGTGTAATTACAAAAGTTGTAGGTCTCTTTATTACCTACAACTTTGTCATTTAGTTTTTTTCCATAGGACTTGTAGTTTTGCCGGAAATTGAGATACACCGTTTTTTACTCTTAAAAACTCACCCCCTTCCACTTCCCGGCCTCAGATCGCCCGTAAATTATTTTTCCTTTCATTTTTGTTATATTCTCGTCCTTTTTTAACGGGTTTCATCCTACTATTATTTTTTTTGGTTTCAAAAATTATCGACCCTGGTCTATAATGCATGTAAGTAGAAGAAACAAAAACGGTTATGTAGTTCTAGATTATAAAATTTGTAGCAAAAAAATTGGCAGATGAATGGTTTTTACTTTGAAAATTTTAAAGTAAAAGCCTTAGGTGGGTTATTTACAAGTTTCTCTCTTTAAAATTAAACTAGTAGATGTCTTATTACGTATGGGTATTGGACAGAATTGGCTAGACTGACATTTACATGACAATAGAAAATGCAGAAACGTTCCTGTACGAAATGATCCAGTCGGCAAATTCAGCAGATGAGCAAATTTGATTCAACGATTTTTTGTTTTGATATTTTTTTTTCGTTTTCAAAATATTTTGCCAGGGGTTAAGCTTTTTTTCTTGGAGGCCAAAAAAAAATTTGAGTAACTAAATTTTAGGCGAGTCGGCAAAATTTAGTAGGTGAGGACCTTTTTTGCTTATCAAAATTTTAGTCTGGGGCAAAGTTTTTTTTTGGAGGTGGAAAACAAATTTTATGAGTTGGAAAATTTTAGGCGAATTGACAAAATTTTTTTAGTCATCAAAATTTTTGCTAGGGGTAATTTTTTGGGTAAATTGTGGTAGTCGGAAAATCTTACCCTTACACCCCCTCACGACTAAAAGCTCGGATCGTCTCTAAAAAACTGTACTGTCAAAATGAAAAAACTAAAGCATTTGGGTTACATAATATCTTCAAAAAGCACTAGTGTTGTAATGTGAACGGCTGGATGCCGAGTGGGTTAATTTTAAAGAGGGCAATATTAGTTTACTCACAAGTAACATACAAAGTTTTATCCAATAAATAGCTTAGACATTCATATTTTTATTAAAAATTATAATGACATTTACAAGAAAATAATTTAGCAAGTAAATAATAAATAAATAAATAATTGTCCAATCTATAAAGTAAAAACCACGTGTGGTTATTATTGAGTTTCTCTTTTTAAAATAAAGCTAGTAATTGTCTTATTATCTGTATGTATTAGATAAAATTATTTAAATATGTAAGGATTACTTTTAGCAAAATACTCGAAGAAAAATATCGTATGAAATCTTAAAAGTATGATGTGACATTAGAACTTACTTATAGATAAGGATATATCGTTATGTAAATTATAATTACATGAAAAATTCATACCCAATATAACAAGCCGTGAAGATATGCAATGCTTGACATTCCATAGTATACTCTTCACAGACAATGGTATATTTTATTTTCCAAATTATTATTTACTAAACGCTATTATTTAAAATACAAAAAATAAAACAAAAAACTTAAAAAAAGCTGGGAATGGGATTCGACCTGAGTAGTACTCGACTTATTATTATTTTTAAAGTTTGGTACAGCTTGTCAAACTTAGGATGAGATTTGAGTTTTTAAAGTGGACACGCCCCCTAGTGCGCATTGGACAGCGGCTAAATTCACCAGTTGTTAGTGGTGCGCGTATCGCCTTTATTCCTTCGAATACTTTCTCTTACATTTCTACTTTTCACCCTAAGTTTTTGACAAGCTGTACAATATAAAGGTATTTGCACGTGCTCGCATGTCAAGTGCGTCCCTATTTTTGTTTGTTTTAAATGATTTTTTTTAGATTGGTAAGATTAGTTCTTATAATAAAAAGAATTTTTCCTGAAAAAAAAAACGGTTATTCGATCTTTTTTTCAATTATTTATTTCAGTTTTTTTTTTAAGTTGGGGTTAATACTTTGTTTTTCTTTTTGGGGGATTATTTTTAAAAACAATAGGGATCTTTCTTTCGTATAACTTGTTTTTCCTGAAAATTTCGACTTGATCGGATAATTCGTTCTTGAGTTATCGTGTTAACAAAAAAACGTGAAATCAGACAGACGGATATTTTTAAAGTTATTTATCTTGTATTCAAGATTATTTTCTCTTGGACGTTTTTTTTTTCGATTTTGGAAAATTCTAAACTGCTCTTCTATTATAATAATAATAAATGTTATTTTATAAATATTTTATATTCATTTAATGCACATAAGAAATGCATCCTTAAGATTAGTCATACTTGCACTTATACTTGCATGAACGCTTTTTAATTAAAGCAAAAGATGATAAATAGTAATTATATTTTATGCCGTATTTATTGCCCAGACTGAAGATTTTATTTACACAAGTGTAAAGCGTAAATTCTGAGCGCGAAAGTTGTTTGTTTACGATACATCCCAACGTAATTATTGATTTTTGTTTGTTTTATAAAGAAAAGAATAATTTTAACAAGTAAGTATAATTGATAATTATAATTAATCATTTTAATTATAATTTTAAACAATGGCTGCGTCCAATTGAAACAGCAAAACTAATCAAGTCATCAAAGGGAACGTTCAAGTATTACGTAGCGCTCCTAGGGGGAATGGGGGTCATTTTCGAGTGTTACGCCTATGTTAATGGTATAAAAAAATAGCGTTACAGGGGGTGGGGGTCCAAAATGATCAAAATTTGCGTTACGTAATACCTGAACGTTCCCAAATGATAAGTTTTGCTAGCAAACTGCTGAATGGCTAATATCTGTCACTTGTCACAGCCACCATTTGAGGTTAGAAATACGCACAAGAAGTACATTCCCGCGCTTTTAAAAAATCAATCAAAAGTAATTATCTCAAAACGTTGATGAGGAAGGATTGCCGCGACATCTGTCAATCGAAACTCATTATAGCGTTCAGTAGTGATTTGACAGCTTTCGATAAGTTTTGATGAGTTTTGCTGTTTCCATTTAACGCAGTCAATGTTTCCTTATCCCTCAACCAGAATGAATCTACAAAAGTGACCGGACTTAAAACGAAAACGTTGAATGTCTACGGAATAGGCTTTTTGAATCGACTTTGTCAAATTGACTTAGTAAAAGCGTTGTCGCTGTAACTACTAACTCCCTTTCAAGTGAGAAATTAAAAATAAAACAAGGTAAAAGTTTTTTTTGATTCATCGTTTATTTTCTTTAATTATCAATATTTAAAACGAAAACTTTTTTATTATTTAAAAGCATAAGACCAAATGGCAATAAATTTTATTTTTGGTAAAAAAATATTAAAAAATACAAATCAAAAACAATAAGTACATTATTATTATTCGTTCTTGAGTTATCGTATTCACGCGTTCGTGACATCGAACGGACGGACGGACGGACATTTGAAAAAAAAAGTTTCTTATTTTTTCATGAAACAAATTTATAAGAAATTTTGTTCTAGGACGATTTTTGATTTTTTTTTTGTAAATTCAAAACTACCGTATAATACTATTCTAGCGCAGGCGCTGTAAATTATTTACTATTATACTATTATAGTATAATAAAGAAACGTTAATAACCCACTTGTGGTTTTTTACTTTAGTTATTGGGTTTTACCAAATCAATTGTCACTTTTCAAATTATTTTCTAGTAAATGTGATTAAAATTTTTAATAAAAGTATGAATTTATAAGCTATTTATTGGATAAAACTTTATAAGCCACTCGTGAGTAAACTAATATTGACCTCAATAAAATTAACCCACTCAGAGTGGGTCAGAGTGGGTCACCCTGCCTCCAGCCTTGTGACTTAATTTTCTCTTATGGGTAATATGCTAGTTTTGCTCTTTCGTACCATAAATAACTATTATACTCTATCTATTATCAGCTTTACCGAAGAACAATATATTTATCATCTTTAGTTTATGCTACATATAATAATAATTAAGACTATGGTACCATTTATGTAGGGTAAAATAGTATATCAGATAGACTCTATCTGCCCTAAATAATCCTGTCACATGTTCAAGATCTGAAAGGGAAAATTTCTTATATATTTTAAATTATATCAACCTTTTGCGAATTGTCCGAATACTTCCCCTAAATTGAGTTTTCTTTTTTGCCTTTATTTATTTTTATTTATTAGTTTTTAGTCATTCTGGGACCTTACATATGGAGGTATTTTATACCTTACTAGACTGTTTACAAATTACAAATAATTTTTAAGTACTTCAATTCAACATACCATTCTTCTTAAAAAAAACTTTTTCCATCGTTCCATGTTTTATACTTTTAGCCCAGTACTTTTTTCACCAGGTGTGACAAAAATCAAAATTTAAATTGTTAATTTACCATAAATTTAGTAAAAATAAAAAATTCCCATTTTTAAAGAAATCTTCCCTAAACTAATTAAATTATTGTTAGTCTTTATAACTAGAGGTTTATTCAAATCTTTCTTACCCAGAATTTTGAGGAAGGGATTTTACTTTAATTCTTCGGCAGTATTCCTTCCTTCGATAAATCTTGTTATTATTATACATTTTTTGGTTTTATTAAGTTGAGGTTTTTGTATACGTTTTTAAAAGAATTATTGAGTAAAAATAAAATGGTTTGACAAAAGAATGTTTCAAAAACATAGGTTATGTTGTTTTTAAACGCTCACGACTTTACCAACCTTTGTAGAACACTTGGTTTTCGTCAGATGTGCTAGAATTTAAAGCCTATTTTTTCTATAGGATTAGCACATTTTTAAAGCATTACAAGTATAGGGAATACAAATACTGTTGTTGATTGCTTGGCCCTCAACCTATGTACTTTATGTTACGAAAAAATGGTAAAAAAACTGAAAAAGAACCCTTGTAGTAGATGATCTGGATATTTAAGAACCGGCGGTGGTGGTTTTCTTATAAGAAAACATTAATTTTACGAATATTAATCCCAATGACGAAAATGCAAAGAGTGCTTTAGCAGGAATTATATTTTCCATAAATTGGTATTAACATGATTTGACAAAAATCAAGTTTACCTAACCTAGTATGACGAATTGATATTTAGGGAGAGAATATAATTTATAAAATTGTGAATTAAATGCTGAGATTTTTTAATAAATAGATATTTATGTATCAAGGGAGTAAACTGGTTGTTTTAGTCCGCTAGGTAGTCCGGGTTTAAACTATAAAAAAGTCCGGGAGTAAACTGGTTGTTTTAGTCAGCATGAAATATTAATGCTACCGGCTAAAACACAGTTTACTCTTGAGGTATACACTATTTTTTGCACTACCAACAACTATATTTACATAAAATTTAAATTAAAACATGTATTTAAAATAAACTTATTCATTTTTGCAATTTATTTAAAAAATTAAATCAAGATATCCATGAATCGTGAAATGACAGGTTTGCATTTTCAATTATTTTTTCCATATGGCAGTAGTATTTTAAATGTAGCACGCTGCACTATTGGCCAGGAGCTCCCTGGCCAAAAGTCCAAGGGGACTATAGGGCTAAAGAATTTTAAATAATAAATAAGAGTATCACATTCTATGGTATGATTCATCAAGCAAGATAGTAAATTAAAAATCGCACAGTAAATATTTTTACAACAGGTTTGAATAGTATATGTTTGTGTATAAAATATAGTTATATTTTATAAAATAAACTAAGCAGTATATTCGCATATCCAATATTCGAATCTGTTTTGAAAAATTCACTGTGCTATTTTTAAAAATTATCGCTGTTACTACTGCTAGTTTATGCTAAAAGCTCAATATATTTTTTTCTAAAAATATTCAGTTTTTTAGACTTATTATGATTAAATTTGGTTTTAATATATGGACTTAAAAAAAAAAAAAATATTTTCATTTGTTTCTAAATTATTTAAAATCAAAATTGACAAAAATCATTTTTTAATCAAGTAACCTGTTATAACCTGTTGAGATATTTAAAATAAAATAAAATAATTTAAAATTAGCTTAACGCCATCTACAAATTTTATGTTAGAAAATTACCACAAAATGGCTTTAACTTAGTACAAAAATCAACTTAATTTTACTCTATAGATATTGTGTTCTGGTGCTTAGAGCCATTTTGTGGTAATTGTTTAAACATAAAATTTGTAGATGTCGTTAAGCTAATTTTAAATTATATGAAAAAAAAAACAAAATCACAACAGATTACAACAGGTTACTTGATTAAAAAATGAGTTTTACCAATTTTGATTTTAAATAATTTAGAAACGAATGAAAATAAAAACAAATATATCCTACAAAATTTGTTGAATAAATAAACTCTTTAGATGTCCGTAATAAAAATTAAACATACACTGAAAAAAATATAAAAACAAATGGACTTCGATTTATCCCACGAACTTTCATATTGACAATAAATACTCGTAAGACATCATAGAAGAGATTCATGAAAAAATCCAATCGGTGCAAGGACTTTTGTTTTAAAGTTCCAAGCCCGCCGTGTGCTACGTCACACATTCAATACCGCTAAAATGACAAATTTTTAAAACTTGCAGTCATTCTGTCAATAGTATAACCTCAAAACATTCTAAAATCTAAAATAATATATAATATATTATATCAATCAATAATTAAAATTGGGATCCGATTGTTGAGTAATAGAACACAGATCTAACTCAATTGTTGAGTCACAGAACACAGATCGGAGAACAACATCTGTCTTCTGTCAAATATTTGTCGAATATCAATTTTAAAACCAGATGGCGTACGGTTTTAAAAACTATAAATAGTTTTTAAAAAAAATTCATACTGACGTCACATATTTGACGCTAAAAAATGACATTTTGGAATATTTTTTAAAAAAATATTCAACACTAAAAAATGTCTTAGCAACATACAGGATACACAGTGCTGAGGATTCCCAAAAAAGATTAAACATTTCCTATCCATTTGGTTTTAACTATAGATTGATAACTTATTTTTTATACATATTGTTTTGGCTATAAACCGAAAAACTTACAGTATATATTTTTATAGACTGTCAATTCTTAACTTATTTTTCTATTTTGCGACTCTTATAAGCTCATAATCACACGCATTTTGCGTGTTCTTATAGGCCCATAAGAGGTCTGTACTTTTTGTTTTTTTGGGTTGGCAACAGACATGGCCTATCGCTTGACGTTTTCCGTGCAAATGTCAATGTCGCTTTAAACTTGAATTTTCTACAAAATTTTGTGTTTATGTTATTTTTACCATGTTAAAATTGTGGCTTGGTTAATTGCAGTAAAAAAGAGAAGAGATGACTATAAAATATATCAAAATATCATTTGTTCTCAGAATTTTAAACATGGTGTAAACTGTAATGCCAATCCAAAACAAAAATCCCCAAATCAGTCATCAATTTAAATGTAAGTTTTTTAAAATTTTAGAGCAAAATAGAAAAAACTGTATAAAGCACTCGTTTTATAACACGTTTTTAGTGAACTAGTACTTTAGAAAACTCGCCGCAAGCGGCTCGTCTGTACTCGTGCGCTAAAAACGTATGTTATGAAACTAGTACTTTAATATACTATTAAAGTAGGTAATAAAAAATATGGATTTGGATGAAATAATGATGCAGCCTATCGAAACTGACCCCACGGTGGTTATTAAGAAACAGGCAGCAGAGTCTATTTAAATTTATTGCCATCCAAATCAAGAAAAAAGTATACAGCTATCGTGCAAAACATGATGCGGGAGTAAAACAGTAGGTTTATTTCCACAAAGAGGAAGTAAAATAACGTTTAAACCCCGGTCGTGTAAAAAAGTATTTAAATGTTGTTTTTGTTATAACAGATTAGTGCATGAGAAAAGTACATATTTAATTTAAAAATTACGATTTTAAATTAGAAAAAAGAGGGGTAAATACATCGTAGGGGTAATGTATTTTCACTTATAAGTATTTTATTTATTATTTTTTTTTAATACTTTTTTTAAATCCTATATAATTTATTTATACTTTAAGTTATTATGTTTTGCTTTGTTTATGTTTGCTTTGTTTGATCATTACATTGTTTGTACATTCCCTTCCAGTAATTGGCATTTGGCTGTTGGAAGGTGTAACGAAATAAATAAAATAAATAAATAAATAAATAAATAAATAAATAAATAAATAAATTATATTCTCAGAGTGGTAACAATCGCAAGAGAACAGTTAATCCTCCTAGCCTGGACAGATACTATGAGCTTCATCCGAAGATTAACCAGGTTTAGGCAAGGAGAAGCCAGGCAGCAGGTTTGGTAAATTTTTTGAAAAGGGGCATTGGTCATGCTTTTCAGGCCTTAGAGCATACCCAGGTTAATTATTTATATGAAATAAAAATCCTGATTAAAATCTGGCACTAGCCTCCTTAATTTTTAATCATCTTTGCAAATCTATCAAATTAACGGGCCAACACTATATGACTTATAGTAAGTCGCTTATTTTAAATGTAATTCATTTTTGCCTTAACGTGTTTTCGATAATTATATACGTCCTAAGGTATGTATAAAGTTTGCAGTGAGCAAGGCAGTGAATTCTGAAAAACACGAGAAATAAAGATCATAGATTTACGGTTAATTGGAACAGCATGTTTTCTTATGCTACTGTTTATGTGTTACTGCACTAATATGTAATATTCAATATTGTGATTGGCTATTTATCGAACTGCAAAACGGCCAATAAAATATTGATTATAAGTGAATATAAAGCTATGAAATTATTTGCCACTTTTTTACTTAAATGGGTTTTGCATGACAACTAAAAACAGATTTGAAATTAAATTGTTGCTCATTTAATGATATTCAAGCTTAAATAAAGTTGTTTAAATTGACACTTAAATTTTAAATTGGTAATAGTGTTCAGGTTTTACCATATCGATATAATTCTGAAAGAAGATAATAGTTTTTATGATAAATAAAAATTAAACTTTGTTACTGGGTAAGAAGTGGCAAAGAATTTCCGAAAGAAGATATCCTCCTTGTCTATTTCAAAACGTCGTATATCATATTTTCTTGATTTTGGCATGTGTCCTTTATACTCATCCTTTATGCATATTAAAAATTACATCGAAAAAACGGTTTAATTTATTTTGAGCCGATGCTTAAAATTCGTTACCTTAATAAAAATATTTTATATATTTGCAAAATATTATGAATCAAATTAATTTTACACGAATGAAGTCTTTTTTTTCAATAGGGATCAATAATAAAAAAATCTAATATCTAACAAAATACCTAAGCAAAAATAGGTACATAATAGTTATTTACGGTACAAATGAGTTAAGTAAGATATTACACAGAAGAAAAATTGACCCACGAGGCCCACCACGGCGGAATGGGCACTGGTTTCTGTGAATACTTCTATTTTTTTGGCATTTTTCCTTCTCAATGAGTGAGCTTAATTTTTTTTCCGCAACTTATTACTGACAAACATAAAATTTTATCTGTATCATTTAAACAATTCTATAGTATATATACTTAATTAAAAATACGATTCTTAAAATAACCATAACATGTGTTACTTTTCCTGAAGAGTCTTGCGAACAATTTTTATTACTTTTTTGATGTTTCTCGGCGTTTTATATCAAAAAATATGATTTCCGTCAAAAATAATCTGTCTGTCGGTCTGTCCGGGAAAATTGTGACCACTATAACTCAAGAACGCTTCGAAATAAAGGCTTAAAATTTGGACCACAGGTTAATTATCCAAAGTTTCAGGCTTTTGGTAAAAATCGGGCTAGAGGGTAAAAAGGGGTAAACACTATTTTTTAATTGTTCAGTTTATTTTTCGTTTTTTTTTTGAATTTATTTTTTTTTTTAATGAAAATTATTTTGTAATGTTTTTTTTATTTTTTTAGTTTATTTTCGTTTTTGGTTTTATTATATATATAAGGGCAAGTACTATTTTGTTGGCAGTAGTAATTTTATTTGTTTCAGGTTTTAATTAAAAAAGTCTTGGAATTTTGATTATTCCAAAACATTAGCTAAATGTCAACGTAATGGAATTTCATGATGAAGATCAAAGATAGGTAAATTTTTTCGGATTTGAATAATCATTGATAATTAAAATAACTTATAAGCGATAATATATTCGTTACCAATGAAAAGTATTCAGGTTTACTAAGATATATTGTGATGTAATGGTAGTTTTAAATTAGCATATAATTATGAAAATAAGACCAAAATAATCTGATAACGCCTTATAATTAAGTAGACATGTAGGTGTAGTGTCTATGTTTATTTATGTATTCATAGATAGTTATTTGCATTTTTAATCTTTAGGAATAACTGATTAATATAATGTTGTTTTTGCAAACTATTTTTCTGTTTAATGAAACCAGTGGATCTTTTATGTTACACAATTTATGCTTAATTATCTAACACTTAATTAAAAATTTATTATAATTTATTTATGGCGCGATTTAACAAAAATAATTAAACAATTACACTAGTGTACGGTGGTTTTATATTTCAGTTGATTTTGACCTTTTCTTATATATTTTTTAATTCTGAACCCAGGTCTGTAAAATATAAAATAAAATATACGGTTTTCGATAAATGTACAATAAAGTTTTAAAAACAGGCAAATATAAGATACTATCATAAAAAAACAAGCCTTGAAGATATGTAATGCTACGCATTTCATTATATTATTCACAGTAAATGGTATATTGCATTTTCACAAATACTTGAAAAAAAATAATTTTCAAAAAAAAAATAAAATACCATTAAAAAAAATTAAAAAAATAAAATACACAGAAAAGCTTATTTTAAATTTTCTTTTTACGAAAACCAAAAAGTTTTTTTTTTAATTTTCAACAGAAAAAAAAATTAAAAAAAAAACAAATTTTTACTTTTTTTTTATTTTCTTTTAGAGAGAAACAAAAAAAAAAATAAAAAAAATTGAAATTTATAGTTTTTTTTATTTTTTTTTTTAAGTTTAACCCCCCCCCCCCTATACTTTTTTTTGTTTTTGAGGTGATTACTTTCATAATTGGTAGAATTGATCCTTATAATAAAAGTAAATTTTCCTCAAAAAGTTACGTTTATCGAAATTTTTTTCAGCTTCTTTAGATTTTTTAAGTTTAACCCCCCATAACATTTTTGTTTTTGGGGGGATTACTTTCAAAAACAATAGGGGTCCTCCCCTCATAGAACTTGATTTTTTCTGAAAATTTCTAGTCAATCGGATAATTTGTTCTTGAGTTATCATGTCTACAAAAAACGTGACACACAGACAGACGGGCGGACGGACGGACAGACGGACATTAAAAAAAAAATTTGCTTATTTTTTCATTAAACAAAGAACCTGGCACACATATAGGGAAGTTCCTGGGCCTCAGTTAAACTGCCTCAAATTTTGATATTTTGTAATTTCGGGGGTAAACATTAAATTAGGAAAATTGCAGCCAAATTAAATGACCAGTTTCGGAGAAAAAAGCTTTTAAAAATCTAAGTTTACGGCAGATTTTTTGACGTATATTGAGGTTATTTTTTGGGTAAATATTAACTTGATTAGCTGTTTTAAATTTATTATACTCTATTAATTAAAGAACAGGCAAGATAAATATTACATAAAAGGCTTAATTATCATTTACTTACATGTGGTTCTATATAAATATTAAAACTTTGTGAAACTTCCACATGCATTTTCCACGTGTTTGCTAATTATCTGCATATTTTCTGTTAGATTTTTGCTTGATATGTTGAAACATGGTTTGGTACATTGACAAATATTTTATAATTATATATTTTAGATTTTATTGATGCATGCATCCAGTTTACACTGCAGTGTTTCTGCAACAGTTTTTTTAAAGGTTACGTTCGATTTAAAAATCAAAATTTGACGTTTTATTGAAGAATAAACAATTATTATATAGTTACTTCTTTTTCAATGCGATGGCGATCTTCTCAAAAATTCGCCCTCATCAGTCATATTCCTGAAAAAAATAAAAGTTGAGTAAAACAAATACCACTAAACTATAAAAGAACAACAATTGTTATAAATCTACTATATAATTAGGTATATCGAATTATATCAATATTAACTTACTTAATATAAACAATTTTAAAAACTAACCTAAAAAACGGCGCAACAGCACTACAGCAGTTTAATCCAATTTAACTTCAGCCGCTTGAAACAAGCAGCAGAGGGAAATTGGTAGTAGTAGAATTTGGATACTGGTTTCTGATTGGTTAAAAAACTGTTGCCGCAACACTGCTGCTCAAGTGTGAACGCGGCGTAACAAGTACGATTTGATCATGATAGAGATCGCTTTTCGATTTCTCGTAATTTTTTCTTGCAATTCTTTGACAATTCTTGAGCAAGAATCTGTCGACAGTATCTTGCGCCAGAATTGTCAAAATCTGGATGCAGTTACTTGATCAAGAATCTTGAGTCAGACTTGCTTAAGACTTGACAAAAATTGTTACTATGGTCTGTTTCATCAAGCAAGATAGTAAATTAAAAATCGCAAAGTGAATATTTTCAAAAAATAACTCGAATATTGGATGTACGAATATACTGCGTAGTTTATTTTATAAAACATAATTATATTTTATACAAAAACATATACTATTCAAACCTGTTGTAAAAATATTCACTGTGCGATTTGAAACTGTATGGTGAAATCAGAACGGTACGTTTTAATTTTTTGTTGGAGGATTCAGCATCTCAAAATTTATAATAAAACATTTAAAGCATCTGGAATATAAAATAAAAGTTAAAATTGTAAACTATATTGTTATCAGTATTTTTCAAAGAATATCTAGCAGTTTCTTTCTTCTTCTTCGTCAAAATATAAAATTTTGAAAGTTAGTTTTAGCACTAATAATATTTTATATTTTATTATTAGGGGCCGTCCATAAAAGACGTCCGCGAAAATTCCGGAATTTCAGACCCCCCCTCCCTCGCTTGTACGATTTCCAGACCCCCCTTTAAGGAAATCCAGAACGCAGTAGGTACCCACCTTTTTTTTCAGATTTTTACTTTTTTTATCATTATGAAATAATAAGAGATCAAAGCCCCCGTCAATCTGATAAAAATTTATTCTTATAAACAAACATAGAATTTTCTGTCAGAGTACATAGAAAAACCAAATGGTCTTGCTTGGAACCGCTGAATGGCGTTGCAATCCAGGCGATTCGCAATCGCAATAGTGGAATTATGAAAAATGTACTTCATTACTTGAAAATTATTGAATTTGGAAAAGTGGACGTCCGAAAATAGCTTGACCCCCCTCCTTGTCCGATTCTGTCCGATTTTGGTAACCCCTCGGCCCCCAACTGCGGGCGTCTTTTATGGACGGCCCCTTACATTTACTGCTTTTATTAAGTTTGTTCAAGAATTAAAGTGGCTTAAGACTTACTTATGGCTAGGCACTAAATAACATTACTTTTCCAAGTAAAAACTTTTCTTGACAAAAATTTTTAAACACATACCTATATATATATGGTAACTCACTTTACAGCCGCATTTTTTCCGCGGCTGTAACGTTACTTACCATGGATTTACCCATATGCCGTTTTTATATAAAATTTATATTTTTATATTTAATATAGTTATTATATTTATACTATTATTTTTATATTTATTATAAAAAAATATTATTGCTAATCATTTCTTCATAACTCTGTCAGATATGTATACATAGGTATTTATATATATACTGGGCGATCCAACGAAAACTTTAACGTTGGATAAAATCGAAACTAATGAGTTTTCGAAAAAACGCCGAGACAGGTCAATTTTTATTTTAAGGGGGATCTTTGGACATATAACCAATAATTGACGTAACTAACTACCCCCCCCCCCCACTCAGGAGCTGCGTTCGAAAATCTTAAATGGGAATGTGGGTCATGTAATACATTATTGAAAAGGTTTTTTAATTCTAGTTATAAAAAAGATTTATTTTTTTAAATCGATTCAGTAGTTCTCGAGAAAATGTATAACAACAATTTAAAAAATGCATTAATTAATTAATTAAAAAACATAATATTTTTACATTATGTTTTTTTTTTAATAATAATAATAAAAAAAAAACACATAATACCTGTTTGTGGCATTTTTTGCAACAAAAAAAATCAAAATTTTTACTTTTTTCGAAAAACCAAAAACTTTGATTTTTTTTTTTGAAAAATTTTACCTGCCACAAATGGGTATTATGTGTTTTTTAATTATGTAAAAATATTATGTTTTTAAATTAATTAATGTTGTAAATTTTTGTAATACGTTTTCTCGAGGACTACTGAACCGATTAAAATAAAATAAAGCTTTGTTATAACCAGAATTAAAAAACCTTTTCAATAATGTATTGAATGACTCACATTACCATTTAAGATTTTTGAACTGTTAGCTCCTGAGTGGTGGGGGTAGTTACGTCAATTATTGTTTACATATCAAAAGATGTCCCCCTTAAAATAAAAATTGACATGTTTTGGCGTTTTTTTGAAAACTCATTAGTTTCGATTTTATCCAAAGTTAAATTTTCGTTGGATCACCCGGTATGTATATGTATATTGTTTATGACTATTATTGCAAATATCAATTACATAAATGGCATGTAAAGTTGGAAGAAAAATCATTGTTAAATTGCTAATTAGTAAAAATATAACCTTATTATAAATTAATGGAGCATAACTAAACTTAATTAATTTATGTGGACGGTAAATGATATGGATTTTTTAATTGTACGATATTAATAACACAGGCCCACAAAAAAATAAAAGTAGTCTACGTCATGGATAGCACCATGATATTTCTATGTGTTTTCGCACGCTGAAACCGAATCTGAAAATATGTTTTGTTTTTATTTTTTTAAATATTATTCATGGAATAATTTAGAGTAAAAAGGAAAAAAATGGGAAAAGAGTAACCAAAATTATTTTATCGTGTATTTCAACTTTAAATAATTTCCTGTTTGGTGGCATAGTACGGCTGTAGAGAAAAATCCAGATGTGTACGGTTTAAACTGAGTTCAGATTCGGCTTCAGCTTGCGAAAACACATAGGAATATCATGGTCCCGTTTTTTTTCCTTTTTACTCTAAATTTTTTAATGGAAAATATTAAAAAAAATTAAAAAAACATATTTTTATGTCTTTTTAAAACTATTTAAAATTGAAATACACAATAACATAATTTTGGTCACTTTTTCCCGTTTGGACATCCAGACATGTGGGGGGCTAAACTGAGTTCAGATTCGGTTTCAGCAGGCGAAAATACATAGGAATATAATTGTCCCATCCATTATTTTTTTTGTGGACCTGTGTATTTATTATAAAATAAATTAAATGTTTATGGTATTATAGGGTGATTAAAGCAACCAGGATATCACAGTCAACAATATAAATATTTGCTACTGTAGCACATGTACAAAACAAAAGATTAAAAATATTTCTACGGTAGAAATTCTACCATTTATAGACCAGTTACTTTGGTACAAATATGTTTAATAATTATAATTATTTAAATGATTTTCACATTGCGCCTATTTGCTCTCTTTAAATGTTTCTTTCCACGACTACTTTAGAATAGGATAGTTTTTAAATAATTTTAAATGATATCCAAACTAGCATTTTTGGTTGCAGCTACGTGATCATTACCTTAATTGAAAAAATTAACTAACTAGTTAGAGAGAAAGCTATATTTACGTAGATACTACAAAATGGTAAAAAATGTAAGGATAACAATTACGATCTTGCTACGTGTTTGTAACTTAGTTCGGAAAAATCTCGTTACAAAACAGTTACTACGTAGCCACGTAATTGTGTGGTAGTTATTGGTTACTGCTACATGTGCATAGACATTTGTCGAAATAGTTTAGCGTTTTTTGTCGAAGGTGCGATATAAATATTAACATCATCCATTTCGGTTTGGAAGTAAAACAATCTTCTGGTATGAAAATAGTAATTACGGAATTTTTTTAGTGAGTATTAATAATAATAATTCTAAAAAAATAATGGGCCAAGAAAATTATGTAGTTTTATTGTTTAAATAAATGATATAGTTGAAAATTATTTTAAGATTAGGTCAAAATTAAATATTTTTTAGTAAAATGTGTTATAATGAATTTGTTATCATTTTTGAATAAAACATTTACTTACTTTGCTTAATTAAATAGTTTTCCAATACTGCGTATTACTCATTAAAATCTTGAATATTTTTCTCGCTTTAAGAACACTTTTTTAAAAAATAATACATGAAATTCCAAATACCAATGTTTTGCCCCTTTTTGTACGGTCTTCTTCAGGGCGGCTTTATTAATTTGAATATAAAATTTAAATGTAATATGTATACAATGAAAAATAAAAGCAAAATGTAATACATAAAATGACATAAAGGACAGAATGTCAGCTTCAATGTTACATGAAACTCAATAAAAAATTAACAAATGAATGGTAAAAAATTGACAAATTTCAAAATTTAAAAAATAAAATGTCACATGACATTCAAACTGACATACTGTCAGTGTCAAACAAAATAATTGTGTATACACGGTGTATTTGAAATAGCGTAGGAAATTTTAACATGTGATTCTACATGATAAAATATGACAAAAAGTTCCTATCAATATATGTCTAAAAATGCTTCATAAGGGAGCCACGCCCCTTTGAAAGTGGCTAAAAAAATCGGTTTTTATTTAATAACTCAGGAACCCTTTGAGATATATCAACGAGGTTTTGCACGTCAACGATAATTCACGTGCAAAACCTCGTTAATATATCTCAAAGGGTTCCTGAGTTATTAAATAAAAACCGATTTTTTTAGCCAATTTCAAAGGGGCGTAGCTCCCTTATGACGCATTTTTAGACATATGTTTATAGGAACTTTTTGTCATATTTTATCATGTAGAATCACCTCTTAAAATTTCCTACGCTATTTCAAATACACCCTGTATAGTGTATATAATTTATATAGGTTGGTGTAAACAGGTAGTGTAAAATAAATGTTATAATTAATGAAAGTTATTATTTTATTATGTTAAGGTATTATATTAAAATTAATAAAGCTGCCCTGAAGAAGCCCGTACAAATGGGGCGAAACGTTGGTATTTGGAATTTCATGTATTATTTTTAAAAAAGTGTTCTTAAAGCGAGAAAAATATTCAACATTTAATAAAGAACAAGAATATATTTAAATATTTACTCATTAAAATAAAATATGACAATTAAATTAAAATACCTGTTATGTATTTTTAATGAGTAGCTATAACCGCGCGATAACTTAAATGTAACTAAAAAGTATTCTGTTACTGTTTAGTAATCTCTGATGATCAAATTGTTGCAGATATAAAAAAAAACTAAATAATATCCTTGAGTCTTCTCACATAAAAATTTTACAGAATTAAATACGAAAACAGCTCTAACCTAATAGAATCTTTAAAGAATTCAAATTCTTGTGGCATAGACAATTTTCCTTAACATAATTAAAAAATCCGCAAAATAAATAGTTAAACCGCTAGTATATCTTATTAACTTATGTCTAATTCATGGATATTTTCCAACTCTGTTAAAAACTCCTAGGGTAGTTTAGACTTTTTAATAATATGCTTAGTAGAATTTACTATTCTGTTACCAACAAAAATATATTTAATTGTGTTTAACACCATAAAGTTTATAATAGTGAGGTCTAACTCATGAATGGTAGCGGTTTCAGTTATTATGCTAAAACTCACAATGAATGCTAGTTGGGATTGTTAGAAGATTCTGGCATACTCTGCGAAAATATTATATTCTCGCTCTCGATATGTGGCGACATCTCAATGTATATTATTTACTAAATTATAATGAATTTAAATAACAACTGACAATTATAGCATCACACTAGACTTAAATTTGTACTGAATTTGACTAAAAGGCAAGAAAATGATTAAGACATTTTGTAGTCGAAGAAAAAGAACATGCGTTATTCTAAACTTGTTATAGACTATTCTATTTGTGTTTTAAAAAGTTCAATCTTTTGTAACAAGTTTTGTGTCAATCATTTACGTGACCAAAATAGGGATGCAACCCAATCACCAACTTTGACACCAATTTATAATAGTAGTGTAGCCCGTTCTTCGTACGGGTATTTGTATATCGGAAAACGCTTATCCAACGTCGAAAAAGGACATACTTCCTTAGCAACCGTTGTTATGTGGATTGTTTATATAGGTGATAGAGACTTTACAGCAGCGTCGTTTTGCTCCGGTGCTCAACTTTCTTGAGGAATATCATGATCTTATACCCTACAACACTCATGGGGTTTTAAGAAACACATTAGTGCAGAATTTTCCGAAATCGGTTCAGTGGTTTTGAACTTAAATACGTTTAAACATATGAAGATATTATGAAATTAGATTGCGACTTAAGCTTTTAGTGCACGAGAATAAAAGTTTGTTCTACGAGCGTGCGGAAAGATGTCTCTTTCCGCACCCATATATAAAAATATAAAAATAATAGTAATTATATACCAAGGTAGAGAAGACATGTTTTATAGTCGAGCGTATTAAATCCAGAGCTGCGTAGCAGCGAGGGATTTAAGAGTGCGAGGCTATAATAGTAGTTTATATATTAGTTTTTTCACTTCTGGCACTATTTAACTATTTGTATTCAAATAATAAAATAAATTATTAACAGAAGTTATATTTCTTGAAATTTTCCTAAAAATCAAGTAGCCAACAGTGACATTTGCTATAATAAATACTTAGAACTGACGTTTACAAATTTAGATGTTTTTTTAATTTTTTTCATAATATTTAGCTAAATATTAATTGTATTCATTGGTAATAATTATAATTAATTATATTTAATAAATAAAAAGTTATTTAAAGCTATTTTATTGGCTTTAATTACTAATAATTGCACAAAGAACTGAAACATCTAAAGTGACAGAAGGTCTATTTCACGTGGATTCATGCAACGGTGACTGAACTATGGTCATATAAGAAATACACTATAAGAGAAAGTCAAATGATAGAGATAGAAAACTATTGTACCGCCATTAGCGGTTGTTTTTTAAAATTCACTAAATTCACGGTCAACGACAGCCGATAATACAGATAACCTACGGAAGTCGGTAATAAAGATTACTATTGCTTTCCCAAATCAATTTTGTAAAAATGGGGAAAAGCTCTGTATTTTTATTTAAAACTTTAAGTTTATTCACCAAAAGATAAAACAAATTTTTAAAGTCTAACAAGTAGGTTATCTAACCCGCACATTAATTAAAAATAACAATATATGAATCGAAATTTTAATTAAATGTAAAATTTGTTAAACTTTAAAAATATGAAATTTTATCTTTTGCTAAATAAACCTATATAATTAAAAAAAAACACTTTGCTTTGATTTTTGCATATTTTATTTTAAACGTAAATAGGAAATTAAAACAATTATGTCGTACTTTTAACAGTTAACTTTTTATTATAAATAAATATATATGAGGAGTAAACATTTGCCTTCATATATAATTGAGTGTCATACACAATATACTGCCTAATGGCAGAGCACATTTGCAAAGTTTTTATAATTAGTATTCCTACATTTAACAGATAAACAATATAAATCAGCTTCTCTGGCCAGGGGCTATCCCAGCCCTAAACAGCTGTTTAAGGCTAGGTCAGTCAAACTGATAAGCTCTTTTCGATAGGGGCCATCCCTGCCCTAAACATATCAGTAAAAATGGTAAGAAGCTTTTTAGGGCATTTGTCCCAGCCCTAAACAGCTCAGTCAAATCAATAAGTTTTTTTGTGTAGGGGCTGTCCCTGCCCTAAATAGCTCAGTCAAAATAATAAGAAGCTTTTCAAGACAGGGTCAGTCCCTGCCTTTAGTCATTTTATTTAACTTGGCACTATTAATGTTTTTGACCCACACATTAAATAAGTTTGCATCACTTCACT